>CANTUR010000399.1:0-600000 GCA_947683625.1 Mallotus nudiflorus | reverse complement strand
CAATTTTTTGTTGCTACTAGGGAATTTTTAACACTTACAAATACACTTTTTGTTACATTACATAGTCAATCAAGTGGTGGAAGCTTTTTTTTTTTCCAACACTTCTCTCCACTTCTCAATTCCCTCTTGAATTGAGTACGCAATTGGAAGATTCTTTTTATAATTGTAATTATAGTATCGTACTTTATTTTGGGTTGTAGAAGCCTAGTCTTTTGTTTGTATATATATACTAAAGTCCATGCCTATTATACTAGTTTATATTGGATGATGGAAGCTTATTAGTTTGTATGTAAACATTATGTAAGTTAAAACCCATTACTAGTAAAAATCACAATGAATATATTAGTCAATTCCTACAATTAGAAGCTCAATAAATGAAGGCCAACCTAAATGGCCCAAGTCATTTTTCCGAATCGATATAACTTATCTTATTTGGTTATCTAAACTGTCAATTTCCTACAGTAATTCAGCTCAATTCGGTTAGAATACCTACTTTTGCTTTTCCAATCAATTTGATGATTTGGCGGTCCAAACTGAACTAATCCACCTACTGCACATCCCTATTCATGCTTTTGAGATAACATAAACTTTCTCACTACACATGTATACTCGTCATTCTTATAATCTTTAAAATTATCATCCCCATCTAGTCCACACACTTCATCCTTAAAAATTTCATCACTCTTTTTATCACATTTATTACCTTTCTCTTTAAACACTCATTAGAGTGATGTCCAACCTCACTACATCTGTAACACTTAACACTAAAGGACTTAGCATAGAGGTTATTGATTTTGACAGGATTTGAAGTGTTACCTTTATTTCCTTCCACCGCTATACCTTTTCTTTGTCATACACCATCATTGTTAAAGTCTACATTACTAGATTGAATTTAAGGTATCTTTCCTTTATCACCTGGAGCCTTATCATCTGCCCTGCCATACTTCTTATAGTTAGTACTACAAGTTTGCTCCTATAGGAGTAACTCAGCTTTCATAACCAAATTTCTAGCATTTTGCATATTGAAAACTATATTAACTCCAATCATGTCTCCAATATTTTGCTTCAACTCACCCAAATATCTCTTAGCCTGTTGGTTCTCACTTTTTGATAATTGATTCCTCTCTGCCAACCTTAAACATTTAGTATCATGTTTATTCACACTCCTACTACCTTATATATATCTCTAATAAGCATAAAAAAATATAATGCTTATAGTCTGAAGGCAAAAATCCATCTTGCAATAATTGCTTCATCCTGCACCAAATTTGCACCAAACCACTCCCCTCTCTCATCCTCATCTCCCTTAACCTATCCTACCATACTAATGCTCCCTCTTTTATCCTATATAAACAGCAAATTTAACCTTCCTATCCTTGGTATTCAATATACTTAAAGAATCTATTTACTTCAGTCAACCAATCTAAAAATCCCTCAATATCAAGATCATATCTATCTTTAGTTTGTATTCATCGTCTTCTTTGTAGTTTGGTTGCCATTGCCTTCTTCCTCTCAGTATACCATGTGGAAATGCAAATTCACTAAAGTTGGCCTCCTCATCTAAAGTGTCATTGAATCTCGTGGCTAGCCTTCTTTGATTTTGTATATTAGGATGAAATTAATAATCAGTCTAGTGGGGCCAACTCCTCCACCTTGTTCCTTATCACTATTCCTACACCCTTGTCCATTAATCCTCAACAACATCTACAAGTGAATTTTTATTGCTTCCAACTGCTAAGTTAAATTTTGGATTGATCACTACTATCCTTCAAATGATTGATGTTGCTCATCAATCGATCTCTATACAACCTGCAATCCTCGATTATCATCTTGGGATTGATTGCCACCACTAGCACTAGTATTAACCAATTGATTGAGAGAAACCCGCTCTAATACCACCTGACGCAGCATGTAGCATGATTGATTAACACACGATTGATCAACAAGAATAAACACGTCTTAATTTAAAGAATAATTCTCAATCTAGAGAACAAGTAAAGTAAAATCTTTAATTTTAATTATTAACTTGATAAAGTGATAAAAGTCTTCAAAACACACCCTAAAACATATATTTATACGCCAAACATAATATGAATATAATAGGAATTAAAATAATATTTTAAAACAATCAAAATAAAAAAAATCTGCATGATAAAAAAAGTGTTCGGAAAGAAGAATCATGTGTAAAATGACGCGTGGCTGTGTGCATCTAGTACTCAATAACATGCTCTCAAGCATGGCCATGTCAAAAAGACAAGGCTGTGTGGCCAAAACAACAACTAGGCATGGCCGTGTTAGAAAACACATACAATCATGTGTCCAAACACTGCCACACAAAAAAAAAATCATGCAGTCATATCTGCTTCTAGCATCCATTTGGTTACCTTATAAACGTCCCGCGTCAAATATTGTCATTTATTATTATGGTTTTGTTTTACTAAATAAATTAATAGCTTGATTAACACCAATTTCAATGAATTCAACACATAACCATCCAATATATATATATTATCTATAAAAAATTAAAGTAAATTCGATTTGCCACATAAGATTGTAAAATTATATTGACACTTGATTTAACATATTAAATATTTTAATTTTTAAAAATTAATTAAGTAAAGTTAACTTTGATTAAATATCACTAACGTCAATTATCAACTCTAACACGGATGAATTGTCAATACACTATCTAATTCAAATTTCAATTTTTTAATAATAAATAATAAAATATTAAATTATCGGTATTGCATATTACCTTTAAAACCTTGTCATACATTGGTTAGAGGTGTAACCGAGCCAAAAGATTTATGATTCATTTAGAGTTCAACTGGAAAAAAATTTATTTAAGTTCGTTTGTTAAACTAAATAAGTTGAGTCCAAACTCTATTTTGAAGCTCGTAAATTAAACGAGCCGAATCTGAACTTTCTTAAGTTCGACAATTCGACTCGTTAAAACTCGCGAGCTAGCTCGCGAACAAACTCGTTTATAAACTCGTTATATTAGATGGTGGTATTAAATAAGTATAATTTAATTTAAATATTAATATTCAATAAATATCAATAATTTAGTAAGTCAATATTATATAATACTAATTTATATGAAGCAAACACAATAATAATTAAATTAGTAGTAATTAATATAAAATATTACATATGATAATATTATGTACTCATGATAATATTATATAATTTTCTGCGTGCAAATTAGCATTTTTTAATATTATACAATACTAATTAAATATTTAGCAAATAATAAATTTGTTTGATAAAAAAATAAAATAATATTTGTAGTTTAAAGTAATATATAGATAAATATAATTTAAAGTAATAGATAAATATAATTCAAATTATAAATTTAATTTAATTTGTATTATATTATTACAAAACGAGCCGAACTTTATTTTATGGCTCGTAAGCTAAAAGAGCGGATCTTAATTTATTTTAAGTTCGGTTCGTTTAAGTTTTCCTGAACAAACTCGTTCATAAGCTCGCGAACAAACTAGTGAACGGACTCACAAACAGGTTTATATACTAACTTATTAATTTAAATATTAGCAGTAAGTGGTAGTATTAAATAGAAATCATACACTCATAATAAAAATTATATATAATTTAAATTATTAATTTAATAGAAATTATATATTTATATTAATAATTATATAGTTTTGACGTGAAGTAATTTTAGTGTAAAGTATAGCATTAAATAAGTATAATATAATACAATTAAAGTTTTTAATTCTAGTAAAAAATTTATATTTGTAATGAAATTATTAAATTTTATAATAAAAATTAGATATTAATAATAAAATTATACAATTTTAGTATAAATTAATATTAATATTAAAATTTCTATTAAGTAAATATAATTTAAATTATTAAGTATTAATATTTATTAAATTAACATTATTAAATATAATTTTAATTTAATTATAAATTTTGTAGTTTTGAAATAAATTAGTATTTATATTAAGTAAATAAAACTTTAATTATGAAGTAAATATTATATAATATTAATTTAGTAGTAAGTAAATAAAACGTAAATTACCAAGTATAATAAGAAATTACATATGTTATATATTGAGCTCACCTGACTCATGAGCTCGGCTCAAACTTATCAAATATGAACCTGAGCCGAATTTAAGTTAAATTTTTAAAAGTTGAATAAGTTTAAGCTCAGTTCGAATTCATTAATTGTTAAACGAGTCGAAATTAAATTTTTAAAAGTTCGGTTTGGTTTGACTAAATTACACCCTAAGGCTGGCATCGTTTTCATATTCCTTTTAATAACAACTAACTAATATAATCATAAACTCAATTGGTTAAAATATATATATATATATATATAATCATTAACTCGTGAATAAATTAATGATTTTTATTTGATTTTGGTAGTTGATGGGTTATTATTATTTATTTATTTATTATATCATACTATTAATAATTTAAAATTAAACTAAAATATAAAAATACTCATCTTTTAGATTAAAATATTTTTAACTAGACTTTAGAAAATAGGTCTCTGATTCTATTATTTGTTGCTTATCTTTATAATTTTCAATAGGTGAATGCACGCACCAGGTAATAATAAAATCACTATTTTTATATATGTTACACACATTTGTTATAATTTACGTTCTACTACTGTTATTATTACTATATTTTATGCTTTATTAATATTGATTTATATTTATGACTTATTTTATTAAAAAGATAAATAGCTTGATTAGTTCTATTATTATCAATGATTTTAACAAATAGAAAAAGATATACAAACTCGAATACCACTCCAACTTAAATACTACGTGAGAGTTGTTAAAAAAATACATGAGAAATAAGCAGAAAAGAGTCATCATTAATTGTGATATATATGTTTTACATGTGAATAAAAAATTTATTTAACTTGTGATATATAGTAAATAAATAATTAAATATATTATTATTATTAAATAAAAATTTTAAAAATAATTACAATATTATTTATATAAATATTATTTATTTATATAACAATTTAATATTAATTTAATATAGTTATAATTCATTATAATTTTTATAAATTTTTTATTTAAATAATTATATGATATTACTTCAATATTTTTTTATACTTAATTTTTTTCAACTCTAAAACTGATTTCATATAAAAAAATATTATGTTCATAATTAATGATAAGATAATAAAAAATAATTAGTTATTTGTTAATAAAAAATTTAAAAATAATAACAGTTATATTTTTTATATATAAAAATTTAAATATTATAATCCTATTAAATTTATAATTTATTACAATTTTACTAAATTTTTTATTTGAACTATGACACTTTATTTCTTCAATATTTTTAATATTAATAATTTTATTTATAAAAAAAATTAATTTAATGTAATTTTTAAGTTCAATAATTAAATGATAAATATTAATTAATTTAATTTTAACATTTTTTTGTTAAATTTTATGAATTATACTACTTTTCTTACAAATATACTTCCAAACAAATTATATGCTTTATTTTTATTTATTAATTATTAATTTATAAATTATCTTTTTTTAAAACAAATTATATATTTTCCTATTTTCTTAAACTTTATTAATTTTAATTTTAATTATTTACTTATTAAATTTAATATAATAAGACTTATAAAATTATGTTATGTAATTTGATTTATATTAGATAAAATATAAGTAGATCTAATAGAAATATATATATATATATATATATATATATATATATATATATATATATATATAACAAAATTATCACTAAAACTTTAATTAATTTAATTTTATTAGAGATAAAATAAAAATTCGCATAATTAAAAAAGGAACAATACTTTTAATTAAATTAATTACATTTTTATTAGAGATAAAATAGAGGTTAACCAAATTAAAATAAAAAATATATATTTTAATTATATTAAAATTATATTTTAGTTAAATTAATTTTATTTGAGATAGCATAGAAATTAATCAAATTAGAATAGAAAATATATTTTTAATTAAATTAGAATTTTTGTTAGTTAAGATAGAAGTTAATCTATCTAACAAAAAAAAAAGTTAATTTAATTAAAATAGGGAACGTACATTCAATTAAATTTGAATTATATTTTAGTTAATTTAATTTTTATTAGAGATAAAATAGAAATTAACCTAATTAAAATAGGAAATAGATTTTCAATTAAATTAAAATTATATTTTAATTTAATTAATTTCATTTTATAAATAAATGACTTAATTATCCAATTTTTATATAATAATAAGTAAATTTTTTTTTTTGTAATTTTACATGTCTCCCCTTAATGTGTGTACATATATATGAGTCATTCAATATTATATTTATTAAAATTTATATTTATATTTTTATAAACAAATGAATGTAACTCAACTAGTTATACAAAAGTAGTCCTTTATCCACACATTACGTGAGCAATTTTAATTTTTTTATATTTATATTTCAATATGTTATTTATTTATTTATATGTTGGAATACATATTATTTATTTATTTATAATTAAAATTTATACATTTTATATATGTTAAGGAATAACATAAAAAATAATTAAAATTGAATAAATGAAAAAGATAAAACTACAAATAATAAATGATGCACCAAAATAAAAACCAATAAAGACCTCCATTTTTATCATGAAAAGAAAAAAAAAATCAATAATCAATTTGAAAATACGTGAACGAATATAACAATTTATATTTTGTAAGTTTCTATAGAACTTTTGTTATGACAATTGTACAATAAACATTGAATTTTAGATAATAAAATAAGTTTTAAACACTTCAACGGTACATCTTTTGTATTTAATATTTATACAATCTTCATTTGTAGAGTTTTATAACTTCGCTATTAAGATTATATTATACATGTCAAACTCTTTTACCCCTTTGAAAGGTTTGATGTGCAAAATGAAGCTCGTCCATTGTATTCATGTGTAATACTCTATATACATATTCCTATTATATTAAGGGTTTATTTTCCTAAACAAGTGTTACTTACAGAGAAGAATGTCCAATCCAAATAGGGAGGAAGTCCCTAATTAAAAGGACTTACGGATATGAAGATACTCCTTAAAAGGCACAAGTCCTAAACAAATGAGAAATCTCATTCTTATAAAGTTTAAGTATCACTATCTCTATATATAGTCCGCATATCCTTCATTCTTATTCATTATAATCTTTGCTCATTGTTCTTTTTATCCCCCTAAAAACCCTCTTTACATTCTCTAACTTAAACATCGAAGGGTTTGTGAAAATGCCTTAAAAGGGGTGAATAAGGCAAATGATCACTAAACGAAAATTAAAAGAATTGAAAGAATATTGAGAAGAAAGAATGATGAACATAAGAATTTAAGGAGTTTGAATTCTCAACAATCTTATGTCTCTACCTATCTTATCCCTAAGTTAGGATTTTCAACATCCATTTTAATCTCTTCCACTAGATAAAGTTTACATAAGAGTTTTCAAAGGTTCAACTCAAAACCTTTACAACTTAAGTTTTCAAGGCTCACTCAAACACCTTACAATAAGAATTTTCTTGTCTCACTCTTAAACCCAAAAATTCAAGTGTTTCAATGGCAAACACTTAAAACAATTCCTTTACTTTGACCCTTACTTCCATTTCTTAATCCCAAGAAACAAGAAGAAGAGAATTCCTAAGCTAGAGCACTCAACCACACTCACTAGATGAGTAGTTATAAACTCAACAAGAGTTTATTTACAAGAGATAAATATATAAGAAAGTTGAAAGAAATAAAATTTGGATCAATGAATTTGCTCCATCAACTCTTTTTTTTTTAAATAAAATCTTGAGCTTGTATTTATATTGGAGGAGCCAAAATATGGCTATTAGAACTTTGATTTTTGTTCCCAACATTTCTCCATCTTTAATTAATGTTTTCTTTCACTTTTTGCAGGATTTTTGCTGCTCACGATCATGAGGGGAGGTGCCATGCTCGCCAGGGTCAATTATATAGTTGTTGGAGCTTCAAACAGTCGTTGGAGGTTGTCAGGACTACTCCTCACGAGCTACTCATGACCATGAGCAGCGCTTATGAGCGATGCTGTCCATTTGGCTTAATTCCTATACATTTCAGCCTTCTACTCATGACCATGGCCCCTTGTCATGAGGGGAGCTCGTTAGTAGCACTTTTGATTGAGAAAACTTAACTTTTGAGCCTCTAAATGCATCCTTTTGTTCCTAACTTATAAACACACTTAAATATAAATATTAGCAACTAAAATTGATTATTAAAGTCAAAACCAAGATTATTTTGAGATTGATTATGATCTTGATCTTACAAAGGGTCAATAGTTTATAGGGGTCCTCCCCACCTCTCACCTTAGCCTTTGTTAGTTGCTTGCAAGACTCAAACTCAAAGATTCCAAAAATAAGTTATTAAGTGGCATCATTTGTGGGGAACTCTTAAGTCTAAGCTATTGTTATCTATCAAGCAAAGCATTGGCATTATGGCTTTCAATCCACCACCAAGTACAACTCCTATTACTCAAATCAATCCATTAGCTCCTATCCCGCCAGTTGATCTATCAAACCCCATCCTACCTATCAATCCATCTACTCTTATTCCTCTAATTGATCGATCAGCACCTCTTCAACATATTGGGCCTTCATCACAGGCTCCCTTTGGGGCATATACTCCACCTGGCTTTACTCAAGGATGGTTAACTCTGTTAGTATAAGGTATGCCCTAGTGGCATTCTTGTAATTATGTAGACATTGTATATAATCCTTGTGGCAATAAAATATTCTTTTAAATAAATATGTTATTTTTTTTAGTATTTTTCCTTTAGTATTATGTTGAATAAATTTATTATCAAATAGTTGATAATATGAGTTAAAAATTTATTTAGTACATTTACTATAAATTGTTTGTAGTCGATTAATTAATATTTAGATAATATTAATTAGACTATCACCTCTGTCTATTTTCCTTGATTAGTGTGAGAAACTAATAGTGGGAGGTAGTAAATCTCATGCTACTTGATATGAGTAATTAGAATAGACATGTGGATACTCATTGGATGAGTTAATCAAACAGTGACATTAGTATTATGATTGCAAGGATATTCACATATAATCAACAATCACCATCTAGATTATAATGGTGCATATAGTCTTTAGACTTGAGGTGACATAATCATCCACATTTAGGTGGTTAGAGTTTGTTACCGCTTACATACTTATGTTAATCATCACATGAGTATATAGTGTGTGGTGGCTCTAATTAATTAAATGTAGGGATGAATGTTTAACCAAGATGGGATTCATTACCTAGTGTGAACTGGGATAGATCCTATGCTATCTAAGTTTATTCTTGATGAACAAATTCCTAGCTAGGATAAATACAACACAGTTTGAAAAAGAGTTTCAGTACTAGAAAGAGTTCTAGTATTTGTTGTATTTTATCAAGAATTAAAACTTAAGATGAGGTCATATAATAAAGCTGTTAGAGTTTAATAATACCTTGACTCTAGGCTATATTGGGATATTTAATAAAAGGAATTTAATGCACAGTAATTATGATCAGGTTCATGTGAATCATAATATTCATTCATTTCTAATTGAGTAGCTGTGATATCGATACTAGGGGTCACTCACAGCTTATGAGAACTTGATGAGTGTGAAAAATTCATTTTATTAACTAGTTTTTATCTTAGGAAAAATTCAATTTCAGTTAAGTTTATGTTTCTTTTATTCAATTTTTATTTAGTTGGGTACTTACTACATGTCTTGTGTGTTTATTTATTTTTATGTATTAGTTGGTTTATTTTTGGTTGATTTTTATGTAATTAGGGAAGTCAAAGAACAGTAGAGAAAGGCTACATGGGAGCCGTGGGCACTTGAAGTGGGCTCGAAAAGCAATGGAGGTCAATATGCAATAATGCTGAAAAAAGGATGTGCACGGCCGTGCGCAAAATGCACACGGCCGTGCGACCTGGTGATTGGAAAAATTCGGAGGTGAATTTAATTGCTGACTTATGAGGGACAAGATGGAGATTTCGCATGGTTGTAACCCTAGGGCTTGTAATTAGGGTTTTATAAGAGGGTAGCCACCAGAAACAAGTATTTAAATAGATTATTATTCATCACTTGAAAAGGGGATGATTTTTTTGGAGATACATTATTTTTTTTTAGAGAATTTTGAGAGAGCAGTTGGGAAGAACAAGGATTTTTTTTTCTTGCTTATGTTAGTTTGAAGATTTGAGAATAAGAACAAGAACATCAAACTTCCTATTGAACATGGGGTTTCTTCTATTCAATTGTGTTTATTCATTCTTAATTTCAATTTAATGATGATGTTTAGTTTCTTTTATTCTTTTTCTTTATCTCTTACAATTGACATGAGTAGCTAAATTATTGGTTAGGGTTCTTATTGCAAATCAACCATGGGCTAATCACAATTAAACCTAAGTCATTAATCTAAATCCTATGGTTGTTGTTGAACTTAATGTCTTCTTAGGATTGATCACCCTTTGATTGAATATACATAATAAAACTTAATCGAGAGATAGGTTGTATTTGTAATATCCCGTGTTTTTAAAATATTTTTACACTGTACCGGGATATACAGTGTTAATAATTTTTGAATATATATTACGATATTTTCACGAGTTGATATGTATTTAAAATCTATTTTAATTATTGTGTATTATTTATAGTCCTTTACGTAAAATTTTCCCGGAACTTGCATTTTCGGGGAAATTTTCACGTAAATATTTTATTATTAATTATTTTAAATATATTTTCGGATTTGCATGAACTCATACGTATTTTTAAAATACTAAATAAAGCCTATGTGTTCAATATTTATTTAATTAGGGTTTAATTAATATTACCCTAATATTTTATTATTTGTTTATTAATTTATTGTTATTTAATTATTAAAATATTAAATTTTATGTGTGTGGATGTGAATTTTTCTAAATATTTTATTAAAATTATTTTTATTTTTATTGTTCTTTTTTTTTCTTTTTCCTTCTTTTCTTTTTCTTTTTCTTTCTTTTTCTTTTCTTTCTTTTTCTTCTTCTTCTTCTTCTTCCCCGTGCACCCGACCACCCATCCCTCACCGCCTGCAACTTCCGATTCCCGATCGTCGGTGTGCCACCAGGAGCTCCACCTTCCTTAGCCAGCTGCTCCGCCGCCCCCAGCTCCCTTCCCCGGCGCCAGTTAGCCCCCGTTTTCCCTTTTGCCCGAAACTTCTTCCTTTTACCGTCGACGACGATTTCGGCCACCGTTTTTTACACCGCCGGTCTCTTTCTTCTCCTTAAGCTCCGATGAGTGTGATTCTAGCTTTGGTTTGAGCTAAAATGGTCTAGAATTGCTTAGGTTTCGAATTTTCAATTTCGGTCACATTAGGGTTTTTGATTTTTTTGAGCTTCGAATTGATTGATTCATGGAAACTCCCTTTACAAATGTTGATCCTAGTAGCTTAATCTACATGTATGAATTTTGTGGAATTTTTGGAGAATTTTTGGATTTTTGGGTATTTTTGAATATTTTAATATTATTTTCTAATTTTCGGAAATCAATTATTTAAATTATGAAATTGGGGTTTATGGTTAAATTAGGTGTTGAAATAAATTATAGGAATTTATTTGGAATTTTTATGAATTTCTAAGTATTTATTTGAATTATTGAAGTTTATGGAATTTTGGGAAAATTAGGTTAAATGTGTTTTTATTTGAAATTAATTGGTTAATTGAGTTTAATTATTGATATTATTGATAAATATGTTGAAAAAATTAATTTTGGATAATTGTATAATTTTTGGTGAATTTTTGAAGTAATTTAAGTATATTTATATATATAGGGGTATTTTGGTAATTTTACCCTAAATTGGCTAAAAATGTAATTTAATTGGTTTTAATAGTTATTTAAGGTACAAAAATGATTTCTATAAATTATTTGGTATTTTTAACTAGTTAAAACTATTTTTCGTGAATTATTTTCAATTATATATATAATATACGGTTTTTCTAATAAAATGAGTTTTTATCGGTTTCAATGTGTTTAAAGGTTAATTATGTAATTTCTACTTATAAAATGAATTTCTATGTTGTAAGGATATTTTTGGTATTTCTGGAATTATTCCGTGTTTGTGGACCCCGATCGGTGGACTGTAGTTTGGAGTCCGACCGTGGGATTTTGATTGTGCCTTGTGTAGTTTTTCGAAGTGTGTTTCTTTGCAGGGTCGGCTCTACTCTTTTGAGTAGAGAGATGTCCATTTTACAGGGGAGGTTCTGCCGGATTTTCGATAGAATTTTCGTAAAACGTGATATCTAGTCGAATCCTAATTTCTGATTCTGTGTTTAAATACTCTAGATCAAATTCTAGGATTTCTGTTAGGTTTATTCTAATGTCTGTCGTTATTTGTTTATTTAGTTGCGTCGAGACCGAGGGATAGTGGACCAAGCCCGTCGGACCCGTCTCGTGGAGCGCACTAGGTGAGTTACTATACTATATATATATGCTTAGGATGCATGATTTAGAAATATATGTTTTATTTTGATTAAAATGCATAAATAATGTGATTTGTATTTAAGTATATTTTTGGTTTATTTTTGGTATATAATAAATTGTATACATGTTTTGTTAATAAAATATATTTAAAATGTTTTTAAATATATTTCTAGTTTAATTTATAATTTGATTGGATTTATTTGACGTATATATACTCGAAATATACCTGGTTTACTTTTGGTATATTTCCAGTATATATATGGTTTATGTTGAGATTTTATTGAACTTCATGCATCATTTATTTTTTTGAATGAATGTTTTACATTATTAATGATGAAGGATATCGATAGAATGTGCTACCTAGTGGGCAGCACTAGGACCGAGTACGTACTGGTACGCCTATAGTATTTAGGCTATATTACTAACTATTTGTGGATATTGATTTGATATGAATATTTGATATGTGAGATGTGGTTTGGAGGTGTGATTGCTGGAGCTCGGTTGACCAAGTGTCTCGGGGCCAATCACACTGGCAGTTAGACTGCTGGAGCTCGGTTGACTTAGTGTCTCGGGGCCAGTCTACTGTATAAATGGATTAAGTGGATATATTTGGACTAAGTGAGCCTGTATGGCTAGAGTGTTATCTAACACTATTTTTGAGGTTGCGATATTCTAGGGTTCTATGTGATCCTTCATAAAAGATGATTTTCAATAAAATATATATAAAAATGATTTTATTGCATCTGTGTGTATTGCCTGTATATATACATATTATATATATATTGTTGATTGTATGCATTATCATTTAGTGTGTATGTATATATATTATAGTAATTCACTCAGTGAGGTCTGACTCCCCTCCGTTGATAATTTTTCAGGAGAGTCAACATCTTCAGACCTCAGTAGTAGGTCGATACGCCGGATTTCTTCCGCCCCGGCTTCTTTGTGTAAACTACTTACTTGAGTCTTATTTTTATAATCTAGACACTGCAGTAGTTGTGAATTAAAGTGTGGGATTTCATGTATTTTATTTAAAGAGATGTATTATATTGAAACTGGATTTGTATTAAAGAGATTATATATATATGTGATGAGATGAGATTTGATTTAAATCCAATGGTGAAAATGTTATTATTATATTTATGATTTTTATTTCCGCTGCATATTATATGGTTATTGTTATTATTGCATGTTTTATTTTATTTTTAGGCTTGCTACGGGTTCCAGATTCGAAAGAATTCTCATTCCCTAGCGCCGGTCATGGCCCCTGTTTTGGGTCGTGACAGTATTGAATTCAAACAATAACCTGTTAGATGCTTTCTTAGTTGAGAAACACTTAAGCAACTAATATTGATTAAGGGTTAATGCTTAAACTGAGTCAACCAAACACTTAATAGGCTAGAGCTTTAAATCTAAGAACGTCAATGTACTTGGTTAATCATAGGGTTGTCTTAGGAGGAAAGCCTATGATTCGTGAGAAACCCTCAAATTGGATTAAGGTTAGTATGGCTTAGTAGTTAATTTATCTTAAATAAAGGTTGAATTTGTAATAAGAACCCTAGCTCTCTAAAGTGATTGTTATCTCATTGTGATTTTTGTGTTTTGTTTTAGTTTAATTAAAAATACCCTTTTTCGTTGTTTAAACAAATAAACACAACTAGTATCACTGTAATCAATTTGCAATCTCTGTGGGATCGATATTTAATTACTACTTGTACGAATTCGTATACTTGTGGAAGACTATCAAGTTTTTGACACCGTTGCCGGGGATTGCCAAATTGATATTGTTGAGAATTTTATGTTGTTTCATTTAAATGTTATTTTGTTTACTTTTGTTTTTGTTTTTTTTATTTTTACAGGAACACTTGTTGCTGTATGCACACAACGCGTGGCGCAAGCAGACAAGGAATCCAGTTGATACCACTTGATTTAAAAATTGAGAAAACTATTCACAGAAGGAGAAGACAGAATAGAGATAGGATGAACGGAAGGGAAGCACAAAATGGGCAAGATGGCTAAAATGGGCACGTTGCCCATAGAACTATGAGGGACTTTGTGAGTCCCAATGTCCAAGGTGACCAAACTCTGATTGTGAGGCCGGCGGTTGCTGCAAACAACTTTGAAATCAAACCCGCCATGATCCAAATGATTCAAAACTCACAATTTAGTGGCTTACCACATGAGGATCCAATTGGTCATATGACAAGATTTTTGGAGTATTGTTCGACTTTCAAGATGAATGGAGTACAGCTAGAAGTAATCAGGCTCATCCTTTTTCCATTTTCATTAATGGATAGAGCAAAAAGATGGTTCACTAGTTTGTCACCTAACTCCATAAACACATGGCAGGAGCTTTATACAGTCTTTTTCAATAAGTACTTTCCACCAGCTAAAGTACTCAAAATTAGAAATGAAATCAACTCTTTCTATCAAAGAGATAATGAAAGTTTTTATGAGTGCTGGGATAGATTCAAGGATCTTCAGCGATAATGTCCACCACAGCTGATTCCTTCATGGGATTTGGCACAGTCTTTTTATAAGGGTGTCAATCCTGTAATGAGAGCAAACATAGATGCATCAGCAAGAGGAACTATCATGTCTAAGACACCAGAAGATGCCTTGGAGCTTTTTGAAGAAATGACTAATACCCAAAGCCTCTAGTCCAGTGAGAGAGTTATTCCAAAGAAAGGGGGAGTAATTGAAGTTGACAGTTTGACACTATTAAATGTAAAGATGGATGCTTTATTTAAAAGAAGGGATAAAATGAATGTCAATGCCATATCTAACTTGTCTTCCTCTTGTGAATTATATTAGGGTAGTCATCCAACTATAGAGTGTCAGATGATACAAAGCTTGTCTATGGAGAATGTAAACTTTGTGAACAACTTTAAAGGACAGCAGAACTAAGTGTACGGCAACACCTATAATCCAAGTTGGAGAAATCATCCTAATTTTTCTTGGAGCAATCAAGGGAACAACCAGTGGAGGCCACAAGCATCGCCTGGTTTTGTAGGGCATAATGTGCAACACCAGCAATCAAATTACCACCAAGAAAAAACTTCATCTTTTGGGAGTTCTTTAGAGAGCAAGTTGGAGAAGTTCATGGATGTGATGTCCACAAATATGAATCAACAAGATGAAGCTATAAAAAGGTTAGAAGGCAGATTTGAGCAAATGTATCAAGACACTCAGCTGACGTTCAAGAATCACTCTTCCTCTATTCATAATTTAGAGGTGCAAATAGGGCAGTTGGCAAATTCTTTGTCAATGAGGAATCAAGGTTCTTTGCCAAGCAACACTGAAAAGAATCCAAAAGAACAATTGAAGGCTATCACCTTGAGAAGTGGAACAGAGATACAAATCCCAAAAGCAATAATAGAATATGAGCAGGAAAAGAATAAGGAAGAGGAGAAAGAGCAAGAGGATGAATGGGTTGAAGTGCAAATAGAGGAGAAGCTGCAAGGGGATAATAACAATAAGGACGAGTAGTGGAGAAACCTACAACACCACTGGTGAAACCTTACAAACCTCTAGCTCCATATCCTCAAAGACTAAAGAAACAAGAGCATGATCAACAATTTGCTAAATTTTTAGAGAGGTTTAAAGCACTTCACATCAACATGCCTCTGGTGGAATGTCTTTCGCAAATGCCTAAGTATGCTAAATTTCTCAAGGAACTGATTTCCAATAAAAAGAAGTTACAAGAATGTGAGACCATCACACTCACAAAATAGTATAGCGTTATCATCTCAAAGAAACTTCCCTTAAAAAGGAAGCATCCAGGGAGTCTCACTATTCCTTATTCTGTGGGAAATTTAAATTTTCAAAGAGCTTTAAGTGATTCTGGGGTTTTAATTAATCTTATGCCTTTGTCTGTTTACAGGAAATTAGGATTAGGAGAAGCAAAACCTACAAGCATTCGATTACAACTTGCAGATAGGACAGTGAAAGAACCAGAAGGGATGGTAGAGGATGTGTTAGTAAAGGCTGGAAAATTTATTTTTCTAGTGGATTTTGTAGTCCTTGACTTTGAAAAAGACGAGGAGGTTCCACTAATCCTTGGTATGCCATTCCTTTACATGGCTAGAGCAATAATTGACGTCTATGATGGAACTCTTATATTAAGAGTAGGGGATGAGAGCTGTAAGTTTAATATCTATGAGACTACGAAATATCCCTATAATGAGGATTTTTGCATGCGAGTTGAAGTCATTGATGAATGTGTAAATGAAGTCCAATGATGGAGGTTGGCATGGTCTTTAGAAGATGAAAATATTGAGAAGTTCTTACAGGTACAATCTTCTAAAGAAGAAGTGACTCTTAAATACCCACACCAACCACATATACAATTACCAAACACTGAACCCACACCACCCTCAATCATAAAACCACCAAAATTAGACTTGAAGCCGTTACCTCAATATTTAAGGTACACTTTTCTTGGTGATGACCAAACTTTACCTGTGATTATATCTTCTAAACTTAGCAAGGAGCAAGAGGATTTATTGGTGAATATGCTGAAAAGAAAAATAAAGGCAATCGATTGGCAGATTTCAGATATAAGAGGAATAAGTCCCTCTTATTGCATGTATAAGATTTTGATGGAGGATGGACACAAGCCAACCATTGAAAGGTGAAGGAGGCTCAACCCGAACATGCAAGAGGTGGTAAAGAAAGAAGTGCTCAAACTACTTGATGCAGGAATTATTTATCCAATCTCTGACAGTTCTTGGGTTAGCCCAATTCAGTGTGTGCCAAAGAAGGGGGGAATAATAATTGTGCAAAATACAGAAGGAGAGTTCATTCCTACAAGAGTTGTGAATGGATGGAGAGTGTGCATTGATTACAGGAAACTGAACTCATCCACAAGGAAAGACCATTTCCCATTACCCTTTATTGATCAAATGTTGGAGCAGATAGCAGGACATGATTTTTACTACTTCCTGGATGGTCATTCAGGTTATAATCAAATTGCAATAGCTCCAAAAGACCAAGAGAAGACCACCTTTACATGTCCTTATGGCACATTTTCATACAGGAGAATGCCATTTGGGTTATGTAATGCTCCTGCAACTTTTTAGAGATGTATGATAGCTGTATTTGTAAATTTAGTGGAGGAGATCATGGATGATTTTTCTATCTATGGAAACTCATTTGAAGGATGTCTGAGTAATTTGGAGCAAGTTCTAGCACGTTGTGAGGAAATAAATTTGGTGTTGAATTGGGAAAAGTGTCATTTCATGGTAGATGAAAGTATTGTACTTGGACATAAGATTTCAGCTCAAGGCATTCAGGTTGATAAAACAAAGGTAGAGGCAATTGAGAAGCTGCAGTACCCCACAAATGTTAAAGGAGTTAGGAGTTTTCTTGGTCATGCAGGCTTCTATAGGCAATTTATCAAGGATTTCTCAAAAATCTCAAAACCCCTTTGTAAGTTACTTGAAAGAGATTCACCTTTTAATTTTATTGATGATTGCAAATTGGCTTTTGACAAGTTGAAACAAGCACTTGTTTCTACTCCTGTAGTGATGGCACCAGATTGGAGTCTACCATTCGAGTTGATGTGTGATGCCAGTGATCATGCAATAGGAGTTATTCTTAGCCAAAGAAAAGAGAACAGGTTGCATGTGATCTACTATGCAAGCCAAACATTGATAGATACTCAGTTGAATTATGCTACTATAGAAAAGGAGATGCTAGCTGTTATATTTGCTTTTGATAAGTTCAGATCGTACCTCCTTGGATCTAAGGCAATTATATACACAGATCATGCGGCATTGAAGTATTTAATGAACAAAAAGGATTCAAAACCAAGGCTCATGAGATGGGTACTTCTGTTGCAAGAGTTTGATATTAAGATCAGAGATAAGAAAGGAGCTGAAAATGTAGTAGCTAATCATCTTTCAAGGTTGGAGTTGAAACATGAGGAAAGTGATAAGCAAGAGCCTATCAAGGAGATGTTCCTTGACGAAATGCTTTTTACTATAGGATTTATGGGTGCTCCTTGGTTTGCTGATATAGCAAATTTTTTGTCAGTGGGTGAAATTCCAAAAGAGTTCACTCCTCAACAAAAGAAAAAGTTGATTCGTGATGCTAAGTTCTACATTTGGGATGAGCCATTCTTCTGGAAACTATGCATTGATGGCATAGTGAGGAGATGTGTAACAAATGAGGAAGCAAGAGACATTTTACAACACTGTCATGGGAAGGTCAATGGTGGACATTATGGACCACAACGAACAGCTGCGAAGGTTCTTGAAACAGGGTTCTATTGGCCGACAATTTTTCAAAATGTTAGAGACTTTGTAATGCAGTGTGACACTTGCCAAAGGAGTGGAAACATTTCAAAGAAGGATGAAATGCTCCAATCCAGAATTCTAGAGGTGGAAATTTTTGATGTTTGGGGCATTGATTTCATGGGACCATTTCCAGCGTCAGATGGTAATAAGTATATTCTTGTTTGTGTGGATTATGTTTCCAAGTGGGTGGAAGCTCAAGCATGCACAATCAATGATGCAAGAGTTGTTTGCAAGTTCTTAAAGAAGATATTCTCTCGATTTAGAATGCCTCGAGTCATCATAAGTGATGGGGGAACACACTTTTACAATAGGAATATGGAAGCTTTATTAGCTCGCTACGGTGTGAAGCACAAAGTAGATACACCTTATCACCCGCAAACCAGTGGCCAAGTTGAGGTGAGTAATAGGGAGTTGAAGAAGATTTTGGAGAGAACAGTAAGTAAGTCAAGGAAAGAATGGGCAAGGAAGCTTGATGATGCTTTATGGGCATATAGAATAGCTTACAAAACACCTCTTGGGATGTCTCCCTTCAGGGTGGTTTATGGCAAAGCATGTCATCTTCCCGTTGAGCTTGAACACAAGGCCTACTGGGCAGTGAAAGCCTTGAATTTTGACTTCAGGAAGGCAGCTGAGAGAAGAATGTTACAGTTGAATGAACTTAAAGAAATAAGGAAAGCTACTTATGAAAATTCAAGGATTTATAAAGAACGTACTAAGAGATGGCATGATGCAAGAGTAAGAATCAAAGAGTTTAAGTAAGGTGATCAAGTTTTGTTGTTCAACTCACGGCTCAGATTATTTCTTAAAAAGTTGAAAAGCAGATGGGCAGGACTGTATACAGTGACTCATTCATATCCTGATGGAGCTGTGGAATTAAGCAACACAGAAGGAGACACATTCAAAGTGAATGGAAAAAGGTTAAAGCTATACCACGGAAGCACATCTGAGGAATTCCATCAAGTTTCATACTTGAAGGAATTAACTGGATGATCAAGTTGATGTTCTAGCTCATGGACCATTAAAAGAGCGCTTCTTGAGGGCTTAACCAAATCTATATTTTTTTTATTTGTATTTTTATTTTCATTTTTTTTATTTTTTTCTTGTTGACTGGTTATTTGCAAGTTTATTCTATTTTTGATATTTTTTTCTGGTGCATTTCAGGGAATGAAATAAAAGTTGGAGCTCTAGAAGAGGTCTTGTGAGTTAAATGTTTAGTGGAGTTTTGTTTTGAGTGACTTTTAATTTAAATTTATGATGCATTGTTGTCTATATGTGTTGAATTTTTAATTCAGTGAACTTTTGAAGTATGCACATACAGGTCACACGGCCGTGCGCATTTCGCACATGGCCTGCGTCTTGCGTCGCCACTTCTGAACCATCAGGTCACACGGTCGTGCTTATTTTGCACACGACCATGCGCCTTACGGCGCCAGAACTCGACACACAATTGTGTGCATTTCACACATGGTCGTGTGACGAGATAGACCTAACTTTTAGAAAAGATGTAAAATTTTGTTTTAAATGGATTTTTCCACTTCCCAAGACTCCACACTTCCCTAAAACCCTAGGGACTCCACTTTTGACCACTTTGCCCACTTCCCAAGCCCTAGAAAACCTAACCCTTGACCACCTTTTCAATTTCTCATTTAATTTGAACCAAATTCCCATCATCCCACCCTATATATATAAACACTCACTTCCTCTCTACACAATTCATTCTCTACACCATTTCCTACACCATTTTTTTGTTTTAGCTTGAATAATGTTTATTTTATGTGTTTTCAGTTATTTTAATTGTAATGTTATGTGGAACATTATGTGTTATGTTTCATGTTTTGAATTAAAGTATTTTTTTTCTTTTCTTTTGTCAAGGATTTTTATTTTATGAATGTTACTTTTTCTTATTCTTTCGTTCATTTTTTTTCTTCCAATTGTGCAATAAATATAGGAGGTTTGTCCTACCAATTTTATTCCAAAAAAAAAAAATTATGTGCTAGCAGGTAGCACGGCCATGCGCAAAATGCACACGGTCGTGCGTGATACAACGTCAATCAGGTAGCACGCCCATGTGCATTTTGCACATGGCCATTCGACCTGATGCATAGGACAATTTGAATTCCTCAAAATTTTCTTGTTATGGACGTTGCAATAAGGACATTGCACATTTTAAGTGTGGGGGAGGAATTAAAATTTTTTTATTTTTCAAGCTTGTTAGTTATGACTCTAGACCTAAAAGGTTACAACTTCAAATTGATGAAATCTTTTGCATCCTTCCTCAAAGAAAAAGATCTAAAGCTATAAATGAAGCTGCAAAGTGGATCATGGTCACACCATATATTCCCCCTCCAGTTTCACCAGAATAAAGGGAGTATACTATTCTTTAATTTTCTTTTATTTATTTACTTTTCATGATTGTATGCTTGTGTGTTTATTTTACTTTAAGAATTTACATGCTTTATTTTTATTTTATTTTATGTTATTTTATTTTACCCTTTTGTGTGTTTATACCTTGCCCTTACACTTGAATTTTCATAACATATATACCTTTAGAGCCTTATTCATTAATCTTATTTTTCTTGAAGAAATGCCTTAATCTTCCCTTAATGGATCATTTTAAATTTTTTAAATTAGAAGAGCAACTTGTGGTTAAGAATTTTTACATTTTAATGAACATTAATGCATACTTTTCTATTGAACAAGTGAATCTAGATGATTAATATTTGAGAAAAGTATTTGTGAGTAGGAATTTGAGGCTGCTTTAGAGTGGTTATAAATGTTAAAAAAAAATATCAATCAAGAAGCGAGATGGAGCGTAAAACGCACTCGTTTGGATCTTAAAATTGAAAAGAAAAATATTTTAAATGCTCCATCTACTCCAATGCTCTTTAAGAGTAAGAGTATCCAAAGGACCCTTTTTGGAGGTTTTCACACTGAGTAACACAAGAAAGTTGGGGGATGCTGAGATTGGGAAGATATTGATTGATGAACTTCTTAGCCTCTTTATTATTGGCATAATTCCTACTTGTTTTTATTTTTCTTGAGTGTCAATCGTTTGTTTTCATATTTTCACTAGAAAAGTATGCTCTGCACACGATAACAATATATTCTTGACCTCAGTTGATGTTTTACTTTTCAAGTTTATAAACTTTTTATTAAAGGAAGATTATGGTAGTTAATCAAGTTAAAGCTAGTTAATGAGTATGATTCTTTAGGTAGATATGTGTTTTCAGGTTTTGCTTGAGGACAAGCAAATATTCAAGTGTGGGGGAATTTGATGAGTGTGAAAAATGCATTTTATTAACTAGTCTTTATCTTAGGAAAAATTCAATTTCAGTTAAGTTTATGTTTCTTTTATTCAATTTTTATTTAGTTGGGTACTTACTACATGTCTTGTGTGTTTATTTATTTTTACATATTAGTTGGTTTATTTTTGGTTGATTTTTATGTAATTAGGGAAGTCAAAGAACAGTAGAGAAAGGCTACATGGGAGTCGTGGGCACTTGAAGTGGGCTCGAAAAGCAATGGAGGTCAATATGTAATAATGCTAAAAAAGGGATGTGCATGGCCGTGCGCAAAATGCACACGGCCGTGCAACCTGGTGATTGGAAAAATTCGGAGGCAAATTTAATTGCTAACTTATAAGGGACAAGATGGAGATTTCGCATGGCTGTAACCCTAGGGCTTGTAATTAGGGTTTTATAAGAGGGCAGCCACCAGAAACAAGTATATAAATAGATTATTATTCAGCACTTGGAGGGGGGATGATTTTTTTGGAGATACATTATTTTTTTTTAGAGAATTTTGAGAGAGCAATTGGGAAGAACAAGGATTTTTTTTTTGCTTATATTAGTTTGAAGATTTGAGAATAAGAACAAGAACATCAAACTTCCTATTGAACAGGGGATTTCTTCTATTCAATTGTGTTTATTCATTCTTAATTTCAATTTAATGATGATGTTTAGTTTCTTTTATTCTTTTTCTTTATCTCTTACAATTGACATAAGTAGCTAAATTATTGGTTAGGGTTCTTATTGCAAATCAACCATGGGCTAATCACAATTAAACCTAAGCCATTAATCTAAATCCTATGGTTGTTATTGAACTTAATGTCTTCTTAGGATTGATCACCCTTTGATTGAATATACATAATAAAACTTGATCGAGAGATAGGTTGTTTTGGATTTAAACAATAACCTATTAGATGCTTTCTTAGTTGAGAAACACTTAAGCAACTAATATTGATTAAGGGTTGATGCTTAAACTGAGTCAACCGAACACTTAATAGGCGAGAGCTTTAAATCTAAGAACGTCAATGTACTTGGTTAATCATAGGGTTGTCTTAGGAGGAAAGCCTATGATTCGTGAGAAACCCTCAAATTGGATTAAGGTTAGGTATGGCTTAGTAGTTAATTTATCTTAAATAAAGGTTGAATTTGTAATAAGAACCCTAGCTCTCTAAAGTGACTGTTATCTCATTGTGATTTTTGTGTTTTGTTTTAGTTTAATTAAAAATACCCTTTTTCGTTGTTTAAACAAATAAACACAACTAGTATCACTGTAATCAATTTGCAATTTCTATGGGATCGATATTTAATTACTACTTGTACAAATCCGTATACTTGCGGAAGACCATCAGAACTAAATGTGAATAATTGGGATTTTCACATTTAGAATTGAAAGAGTTTCAAATAATATAAAATGTTAATATTATATTTTCTCATTGCCATTTAGACATGAACCTAGTAAGTCACACCTAATAGAGTTTTATTTATTGACTATAGTATTAATCTAATTATTGATTAAACGAGTTTGATCAATTAATCAAGATTAATAGAATTAGATTTATGTTTTGGACAATTATTCTAGTATATCATGAAATCTAATTCAAATAAGAGTATTATTTATTAATTAATATTTACTTAATATTGGATATTAATTAATATATATTAAATTAATAAATATATATATGTTGTTATTTATTTATAGACTTATATTAATGGTTCAAATTGGTTCGGACATAGGCCAAAATTTATTTTGGACCAAAGATTAATTAAAGTCCATATCTATGTATATGTAAAAATTAATATGTAAAATTATACATTTGATGTATACTTTACATACAAATTTATACATTAATATGTGTAGGTGGCAAGCTCAATTATTGAATTAAGCAAGGTGGCATATTAATTAAGTGGATATTTCTAAAGTATGCCTAAGATGTCATTTTTAATCATTTGGATGGTTAGGTATATACCTAAGGTGACATACTTAATAATCACTTAATTAATTAATGCATATTTTTCCTTAGTGGGAAATTACTACACATATATCATGTCATATATCTAAGGCAAGTCAAGTGACTTGGTAAGAGAAGGAAGAGAAAAATAATGCTTAAGTGAGTTTTTGTTTAAAGAGTTAAGAAAAATCACTAAATGATTTTGGTTATGATAAGATCATAAATCAAAAATAAACACAACTACTAAACATATACTCTACACTTGTGCTCTTAATTAAATTAGTACAAGTTACTAAGTTTAATTAACATAAGTAAGTGATAGATAAGGCTTTGGTGTTTCAAACTAGAGGCCTTACATTTGGAGGGCTAAGCATTTGATTCACGGAATTGAATAAAAGGAAGGCTAAGTTCTACAATAAGTAAGTTTGTAAACTTATAATTAATTAATTATTTTTTTGTATATTGCTTAATTTATTTAGTTGTGTATTTTAATGCAATTTGAATCCTGGGCAAATAAAATTCTTCATTTTATGAAGGGTTATGATGAGTAAATTTTTGAAATTTACTCTATTTAGACTTGTGCTTACTACACATGTATTTATGTCTAAATACCATAATTGATTTCTAACAAACTCTAGGCACAAACTTCCCTTATTATTCTCCTCTACAGTATATTAGGAGACTTATACCTTCCATACCTTTACTAAGCCTATTAGGAACTCTTGCCACAAACACACTAGACCTAAACACAATAACCTAGATACTCAACCTGCCCTCGTCGAGCAAAGAAGTGATGATTAACAATATCCAAACCTAGATTACATTGATGCAAATGTAGCTAAACGCCTTAATTCAAGACATCTATTTTGAAATGACCAATCTAAAGAACAATGCACTAATACCACCGATTGCAGCTTAGAGCATGCCTAGGGGAAATAAAGAAGGCCGTAAAAATCTAGAAGGAGAATCCAGCATGAGTATCCCAACTCTAAAAGAATCAAAGATAGCTCAAAAGGTTGAAGAATAATCTAGAAGGCTCGTACCAGGCCTAGAATGGAGGACGAGTACGTCCTAGATGGAATAACACCTTTTGTGAGCATAATAGTCAGAACGGAGATTCCATCCAAATTTAAGATGCCCCAATTGGACTAGTTTGATTATGCTGGAGATCTGATTAACCACATATCATCATTCAGAACTAAGATGATGCTTTAGAATATGAATGACGACATTATGTGCCAAGTCTTTCCTAGTACACTTACTAAGAATGCTTAAAAGTGGTTTCACTGACTCCTTGAAAATTTTATCTTGTCCTTTGAAGAATTAGTTAAGAATTTTTTAACTTAGTTTATCACCAATGTTCCTCTGGCTAAGAACATAAATAACTCCCGATGTACAAACAAGAAGCCATAGAATCACTGAGAAGCTACCTGGATAGGTTCAATAAAGTTGCTATGCAAATTAAGAATTTAAAAGATAAAGTGGCCATAGAAGCATTAAAGAACAGAACCTGGTTAGGAAAGCTTAAAAATAAAATCATGACTAAGGAGCCTGACACCTTTGCTACGGTAATGGCCATTGCGATAAAATTAATAAAGATGGATGAAGACAAAAGAATACACTAAGATAATGATAGGGTAACCTTCAAAAAAGATAAAAGATTTGAGCTCAAAAGACCCCGAGTTCAACGTCTAAACTTCAAAAGCCCAATGAAAGGGTTCTAAAGAGAAACTGAAAGCTATATACCTTTAAATGCCCCAAAATTGAAAATTCTTATGTGGATCAGACATAACGGAGTAGGCATACCACTAACTAGAAGGTTGAGTCCTACCAAAAGGGCCATGCAGGACAGAAGGTTCTACTATCAATATTACCAAGACTATAGGTACGAGACTGATGCATGCTGAAAATTAGAGAGTGCTATAAAGAAGCTGATACAAAATGGGAAACTTGTAATGTTGACAAAACTATCAAAAGGAACCATAACCAAAGGACCAGGACAGGGATAGGCTAGAACAAAAGAAAGCTTAAAACAAAGTGGTTGAAGTCATCAATATGATAGTCAGAGCAGAAACATTGGTGGAAAAAAGGACAAAGGGAACTCGAAAGGAGGGAAGACTTATTTTTGTAAAGGGACAGACAATCATATTTAGCTCAGAAGATGGAAGACATGTCCAATACCTGCATAATAACGACTTGGTGGTAAGTGCTTTCATCAATAATTATTTAGTGAGAATATTGTTGATTAATGATAGAAGTACAGTCAATGCACTCTCATAGAATGCTTACAAGGCAATAGGAGGCCCTATCACTAATTTAAAGGCCATTAGGAATCCCATCACAAGTTATTGTTATAAAAAAATACAGCCAATGGGACTAATAAAGTTAATGGTAGAATTTGGAAATCGAGATACTAGTGATACAAAGACCACTAAAGCTCTATTCAATATCATAGAGCTCCCTCTCATGTAAAACAACATCATAGGTTGGCCAATCCTCTATGAGATTGATGCAATTATGAGCATCATGCATCTTATTATAAAGGTTCCTCTAGAAGATCGAATGATAATGATCCATGGAGATCATTCTATGGCAAAACAGTGTTATCAGCTGGCTTTCAAACCTCAAATGGAAGCATTTCCTCTAAAATTTTTGGAAATAGAAAAATAAGGAGCTAGTTGGTCAAGTCTAGACTTTACAAGTAGTAAAAGGAAAGACAGTCAGAATTGGTAATGACCTGGATGAAAAAATAAAAAAAGGAATAAGTGAGGTTCTCATCAAACACTCAAGTAGCTTTAATTCTAAGGCATCTGAGATTATTGGAGTGGATCCTCAGATTGCATCATATAGCCTAAACATTAACCCCGGATTAAAACTTGTAGTAAAAAAAAAAGGAACTTCACATACAAAAGGCAAAAGGTGATTGCTGAGGAAACTAAGAAATTATTACATGTCAGATTCATTAGAGAAGTCACACACCTAGACTGGGTAGCTAACATGGTGCTAGTTAAAAAGTCAAATAGGAAGTACAAAATGTGTATTAATTACACTGATCTCAACAAAGCATACCCAAAGGACAACTATCCATTACCAATAATTAATCAATTGGAAGATTCAACTGTTTTTCACAACCTATATAACTTTATTAATATTGCTCAAGGGTACCACTAAATTCCAATAAAAAAGGAACATCAGGAAAAAACATCATTCATCACCTATGAAGGCTTTTACTATTACAAAGTCATGCCTTTTGGGTTAAAGAATTGTAATATCCCGTGTTTTAAAATATTTTAATACTGCATCGGGATATGCAATGTTAATAATTCTATTATATAATATTGATATTTCATGAGCTTTTATTTAATTAAATTGAATTTTAATTGTTTATTATTATTTTAAGTGCTTTACGTAAAATTTTTTCGGAACTTGTATTTTCGGGGAAATTTTCACGTAAATAATTTACTATTAATTATTTTAAATAGATTTACGGACTTGCATGAGCTCATACATATTTTTAAAATACTAAACACCGTATATATGTGTACTTATTTATCTAATTAGGGTTTAATTAATATTACCCTAATATTTTATTATTTATTTATTAGTTTTATTGTTATTTAATTATTTTATTTATTATTAAATTTTAAAATATTAAATTATATGTGTGTGGTGTATATTTAATGTGTGTAATTTAATATTATTTTATTATATAGTGTAAATACATATAATAAGTCAAAAAAATCAAATTTTGGAAAATTACAATTCTGCCCCCGAGCATCTCCTTCTTCCCTGATTGCCTCCATCGCCGTTCTGCCGCCTGTCACGCCAATTTCTTGCCATTGGTGTGCCGTTCGGCGTGCCACCACCTTTCTTAGCCTTCCTCGCCGCCTGTTGCAGCCGTTTCCGGCGTCTAGAGGTTGATTTTGGCCGGAGAAGTCGAATTCTTCTTCACCGTCGTTCACGACGTTTTCGGCCACCATTTTCAACACCGCCAGTCTCTTTCTTCTCCTTGAGCTCCGATGAGTGTGATTCCAAGCTTTGTTTCACTTAAAATGGTCTTGATTTGCTTAGGTTTTGAATTTTCGATTTCGGCCATATTAGGGTTCTTGAATTTTTATGACTTCAATTTGATTGATTCATGAAAAATTCCTTCACAAATGTTGTTCCCCTTAGCTTAATCTACATGTATGAATTTTTGTGGAATTTTTGAGAATTATTTTGATTTTTGGGTATTTTTGAATATTTTAATATTATTTTCTAATTTTCAGAAATTAATTAATTAAATTATGAAATTGTGTTTTATGATAAATATAGGTGTTGAAATGAATTATAGGAATTTATTTGGAATTTTTATGAATTTCTATGTATTTATTTTGAATTTAATTAGTTTATGGAATTTTTGGAAAATAGGGTTAATTGCATTTTTAATTGAAATTAATTGGTTGATTGAGTTTAATTATTGATATTATTGATAAATATATGGAGAAATTAATTTTGTATGATTATACTATTTTTGGTGAATTTTTTGAAGTAATTATAGTATATTTATATATATAGGGGTATTTTGGTAATTTTACCCTAAATTGACTAAAAATGTAATTTAATTGGTTTTAATAATTATTTAAGGTATAAAAATGATTTCTACAAATTATTTAGTGTTTTTAACTAATTAAAACTATTTTTCGTGAATTATTTTCAATTATATATATAATATACAATTTTACTAATAAAATGAGTTTTCATCGATTTTAACTGTGTTTTAAGGTTAATTACATAATTTCTATTTATAAAATGAATTTCAATGTTATAAGGGTATTTTTGGTATTTCTGTAATTATTCCATGAATTGTGGACCTCGGTCGGTAGACTGTAGTTTGAAGTCTGACCGAGGGGTTGTCGATGAGTTGTTGTGCTTGTTTTTCGAAGTGTGTTTCTTTGCAGGGCCGGCTCTACTCTTTGAGTAAAGAGATGTCCATTTTATAGGGGAGGTTCTGTCGAATTTTTGGTAGGATTCTCGCAAAACGTGATATCCGGTCAAACCCTAATTCTAATTCTGTGTTTAATATTCTAGATCGAGTTTCTAGGACTTTCTGTTAGGTCTATTTTGATTTCTGTCATTATTGTTTGTTTAGTTGCACCGAGACCGAGGCCTAGTGGACCAGGCCCGTCGGATCCATCTCATGAAGCGCACTAAGTGTGAGTACCAGGCCCGTCGGATCCATCTCATGGAGCGCACTAAGTGTGAGTTACTATTTTATATATATGTGTTTAGGGTGCATGATTTAGAAATGTATGTTTTGTTTTAATTAAATATGCATAAATAATTTGATTAGTATTTAAGTTTATTTTTAGTTTACTTTTGGTATATATTAAATTATATGCATGTTTTATTAATAAATTATATTTAAAATGTTTTTAAATATATTTCTAGCTTAATTTGTAATTTGATTGGATTTATTTGACGTATATATACTCAAAATATACCTGGTTTACTTTTGGTATATTTCCAGTATATATATGGTTTATATTTTTATTTTATTTAAATTCATGCATCATTTAATTATGAATGAATGTTTTATATTTATTAATGAAGGATATCAATAGAACGTGCTACCTAGTGGGCAGCACTAGGACTGAGTACGTACCGGTGCGCTTATAGCATTTAGGCTATATTACTAACCTATTTATGGATATTGATTGGAATTGATTTATCTAATGTGTGAGATGTGATTTGGAGGTGTGATTGTTGGAGCTCGGTTGACCTGGTGTCTCGGGGCCAATCATACTGACAGTCAGATTGCTGGAGCTCGATTGACTTAATGTCTCGGGGCCAGTCTACTGTCTAAATGGATTAAGTGAATATTTTGGAATAAGTGAGCCTGTATGGCTAGAGTGTTGTCTAACACTATTTTGAGGTTGCGATATTATAGGGTTCTATTTGATCCTTTATAAATGATGATTTTCAGTAAAATATACATAAAATGATTTTACAGCATCTGTGTGTATTTGTCTGTATATATACATGTTAGATATATATTGTTGATTGTATGCATTATCATTTAGTGTGCATGTATATATATTATAGTAATTCACTCAGTGAGGTCTGACTCCCCTCCGTTGACTAATTTTTTCAGGAGAGTCATCTTCTTCAGACCTCAATAGTAGGCCTATACGCCGGATTTCTTCCGCCCCGGCTTCTTTATGTAAACTGCTTATCTGAGTCTCGAGTTTTATTTTATCTAGACACTGCAGTAGTCATTAATCTGTTAAAGAGATGTTGTATTATATTTGAACTGGATTTGTATTAAAAGATTTATATATATGAGATGAGAAATTGATTTAAATTCCCTGGTGGTGAAATATTATTTTGATACTTATGATTTTATTTCCGCTGCATTAAGAGCTGTTGTTATTATTATTGTATGTTTATTTTATTTTTAGGCTTACTACGGGTTCCGGATTCAAAAGAATTCCCGTTCCCTAGCGCCGGTCATGGCCCCTATTTTAGGTCGTGACAAAGTTGGTATCAGAGCGGAGTTCTGTGTCAGGGCTTAGTTTTGTGAGTTGTGGCCTTAGTTTTCAGAATTGTGTTTTCTTTTGGTAGCTACTGCAGTGAATTAGGCTCGAGTATGTCTTGATAAGTATTCCTTACTTTAGTTTTCTGTGTTATTCCTTCGTAGTCTATTTTATCTGAACCTTTACGTTTGTCCTTTCAGAATGAGGAGGCGAGCGCGTGTCGCTCCATCGGTCGTTGAGGCCGAGGATGATGAGTCTTTTCAGGATGAGGTTTTACCTCTTGAGCAGCTAGTTAGACGTAGAGGTCATGGCAGAGGTAGACCTCGAGGAGCGACAAGTCACCGTAGGCAGAGAGAGTTACAGGATGAGGAGCCTGTTGAGCCTGAGTTTGATGTTCCTATGCCTTTAGTTGTTCAGCCTGCCTATCAGCAAGGTATGTCTGACCTTGAGGCAGCTTTATTCTATGCTCAAGTTGGCAGGATTGCGTTTGATGGTACTTCTGATCCGTTAGATTTTCTGCACGCGATTGAGACGAGGACTCGGACTGCTCACACCGAGTACCAGCAGTTCATGATTGTCGAGTTGTCTATTGAGGGACTAGCCTTAGACTGGTTTATTCAGGTCATTCAGCCTTACATGATGACGATGACCTGGGCTCAGTTCCGAGAGCTATTTATGAGGAGATTCTGTCCAGAGCTGCTTCGTTTGAGCTATCATCTCCAATTGACCAGCATTTCTAGTGGAGATCGATCAGTAGAGGAGTACACCCAAGAGTTTCTTCGGCTGGGTAGATATGTAGAGGATCTGATGCGAGACCAGTATTTCGTAGTCACTACGTATGTCATTGGTTTGGGTTCAGCTTTTGCTGGTATGCCTACAGTAGGCCTTACTTTGGAGTCTGTGATTGAGTTAGCCAAGGAGATTGAGCTGAGGCTAGTTAGGCAGGGAGCGATGCTTGATTATTACCAGCTGGGAGTTCAGTCGAGTGGATTGCAGGCTACTCTGTATTTGAGTTTTCATGTTGGTTCGAGTAGTCAGCAGCGAGGTCTGACTCAACAGAGTCAGAGACAGCAGTAGCGAGTGCATCGGAGCAGTAGACATGGCCGTGGAGGTCAGCGTAGACCATTCAGATTCGGGTCAGGTGCTTCGAGCAGCAGCAGTGGTCGCAGTTCTGGATCAGCGGCTAGTGTTTGCCAGACCTGTGGTAGAGTCCATCAGGGACCGTGTTACCTGACACCACCGACATGCTTCAGATGCGGGCAGACAGGATATTTTGCCAAATCGTGTCCTTACTCTAGGTATCAGCAGCCGCAGATTCTGCGATTCCCATAGCAGTCGATTGTTAGTGCTGCACCAGTTCCATTTCAGTTACCACCAGTTCACCATCAGAGTTCCACTCAGCTTGTCCCATAGCAAAGTCATGGTAAAAGTACTAAAGGAGGTGCCAGAGGTGTTGGCCAGGCTTCTACCAGTCAACAGGGAGGTCGAGGTTAGGCCAGAGTTTTCCATCTTACTCAGCAGGATGCTCAGGCATCTAATGCAGTCGTGGCAGGTATTGTTTCTGTTTGTTACCTGGATGCATGGGTTTTATTTGATCCGAGTGCCACGCATTCGTTTGTTTCTCCCATTTTTGCTTTCAAGTCTTGTTGGCAAGCTTCGAGGATGGCTTTTCCTTTGTCTGTTGCCACTCCTCTGAGTGATTCCTTGGACACCAATATTGTTCTTTCTGGTTGTCCAGTTCTCGTGGGAGATAGAGAATTACCCACTGATTTGATTCTGTTGGATGTGATGGAGTTTGATGTTATCCTGGGAATGGATTGGTTATCTCAGCATTATGCCATGGTAGATTGCAAGAATAAAGAGGTGACGTTCAGAATTCCTGATGAAGCAGAGTTTAAGTTTGTGGGTGATAGGAGTTCAGTACCTCAAAATCTTATTTCTGCCATTACGGCTAGGAAGTTGTTGAAGAAAGGATGTTAAGGGTTTTTGGCATTAGTCAGGGATACTTCAATGGAGAAGTTGTCACTCACAGATGTTCCTGTTGCTTGTGAGTTTCCTGACGTTTTTCCCAAGGAGTTGCCAGGTTTACCACCTCATAGAGAGATTGAGTTCTGTATAGATGTGGTTCAAGGTACTACTCCTATATCTATGCCACCCTACAGAATGGCTCCTACAGAGTTGAAAGAGTTGAAGGAGCAGTTGCAAGAGTTATTGGATAAGGGTTTTATCAGACCCAGTGTTTCTCCTTGGGGTGCACCAGTCCTGTTTATGAAGAAGAAGGATGGTACCCTGAGACTGTGCATTGACTACAGAGAGCTGAATAAGGTGACAGTGAAGAACAAGTATCCTCTCCCGAGGATAGATGACTTGTTTGATTAGCTACAGGGTGCACAGTTCTTTTCCAAGGTCGACCTGAGGTCGGGTTATCATCAGCTGCGGATTAATGAAGCTGATATTCCTAAAACAGCATTCCGCACTAGATATGGCCATTATGAGTTTCTGGTGATGTCTTTTGCTTTGACTAATGCACCAACAACTTTTATGGACCTAATAAACAGGGTATTTAGACCTTATGTGAATCAGTTTGTGGTAGTCTTCATTGATGATATACTGGTATATTCAAGGAGTATGAAGGAGCATGTATATCACTTAAGGATTGTACTGCAGACACTGAGAGATCATCAACTTTATGCTAAATTCTCAAAGTGTGATTTCTGGATGGAGAGTGTTTCTTTTCTTGGACACGTAGTGTCTAAAGAAGGTATTCAGGTTGATCTACAGAAGATTGAGGCAATGTCTAAGTGGCCTAGACCGACTTCTGTTATTGAGATTCAAAATTTTCTAGGTTTAGCCGGGTATTATAGGCGGTTTGTGCAGGATTTTTCTAGAATTGCAGCCCCTATGACTTGCTTGACTTATAAGAATGTTAGATTCGAGTGGTCAGAAGCGTGTGAGAATAGTTTCCAGTTGTTGAAGGAGAAATTGACCACAGCACCAGTGTTAGCTTTGCCTAATAGTGTAGATAAGTTCATAGTTTATTGTGATGCCTCTAGAATTGGCCTTGGTTGTGTGTTGATATAGAATGGAAGGGTGATAGCCTATGCTTCAAGGCAGTTGAAGAAGCATGAGTAGAATTATCCCACACATGACCTAGAAATGGCTGCAGTGATCTTTACTTTGAAGATTTGAAGACATTATCTGTACGGGGTGACTTATGAGATATTTACTGATCATAAGAGCCTTAAGTACATTTTTCAGCAGCGAGATCTGAATCTAAGGTAGAGGAGATGGTTGGAGTTATTGAAGGATTATGATTACGAGATTCTATATCATCCGGGTAAAGCTAATGTGGTAGCAGATGCCTTGAGTAGAAAGTCCTCAGGCAGTCTTGCTCACTCAGTGTTGAGAGGAGACTGTTGATCCAGGAGTTGCATCTGATGGTGGATCAAGGTTTGATGATGAAGATTAGTAGGTCAGGTGGACTGCTAGCTCAGTTTAAGGTGCGATCTGTACTGAGGGATAGGATTAAAGCAGCTCAGAGCCAAGATCCTATTCTAGAAGAGCTTACAGAGAATGTTCGAGCAGGGAAGTTCACTGATTTTACACTTGATGATGACGGTGTGTTGTGGATCAGTGGTAGATTGTGTATTCCTGATATGGATGATTTGAGAGAAGAGATCCTAGAGGAAGCACATTCTACAGCCTATAGCGTACATCCAGGTGTTACTAAGATGTACCACAGTATTAAAGATTTATACTGGTGGGATGGACTGAAGAAGGATGTCGCTGATTATGTTGCTAAGTGCTTGACGTGTCAGCAAGTGAAAGCCGAATATCAGAAGCCTTCTGGGAAGCTTCAGCCTCTTCCTATTCCCGAGTGGAAGTGGGAAAGGATAGCTATGGATTTTGTTGTAGGTTTGCCTCGTTCTAAGGATGGATACGATTCCATCTGGGTGATTGTAGACAGGTTGATGAAGTCTTCACATTTCCTACCTATGAAAGCCACTTATTCTGTTGCCAGATTGGCGAAGCTGTATATGAAGCATATTGTGTGCCTTCATGGAGTACCTATGTCCATTGTCTTAGATAGAGGTTCGGTGTTTACCTCTCATTTTTGGCAGAAGTTGCAAGAAGCGATGGGCACTAGGTTGGACTTCAGTACTGCTTTTCATCCTCAGACAGATGGTCAGTCTGAGAGGATGATCCAGACACTGGAAGATATGTTGAGGACGTGTGTCTTGGATTTAGGAGGTAGCTGGGATGATCATTTGCCACTCGTTGAGTTTGCATATAATAACAGCTACCATAGCAGTATTGGTATAGCACCATACGAGGCGTTATATGGAAGGAAGTGTAGATCCCCTCTAAGTTGGGATGAGATTGGTGAGAGAGCTTTGACTGGACCTGAGATGGTTCAGGATGCTGCAGAGAAAGTCGCCATGATTAAGCGAAGATTAGAGACCGCAGTTAGCAGATAGAAGAGCTATGCGGATCCTAGGCGCAGAGATGTGGAGTTTCAAGTTGGAGATTTCATTTTTCTGAAGGTATCTCCGATGAAGGGTGTGATGAGATTTGGCAGGAAAGGTAAGTTCGCATCGAGATATATCGGACCGTTTGAGATTCTGGAGAGAGTTGGCACTGTTGCATATCGGTTGGCTTTGCCTCTGAGTATGTCACAGGTGCATCCAATATTTCATATCTCGATGTTGAGGAAGTATATCTCAGACCCTTCACACGTGTTGCAGCCTGACAGTGTAGAAGTGAGTGAAGATTTGACGTTTGTGGAAGAACCTGTGGCGATCGTTGATTATCAAGTTCGACAGTTGCGTTCGAAGCAGATTTCGATGGTCAAGGTTCTGTGGCGTAGCAACAGAGTTGAGGAGCATACGTGGGAGACTGAAGCTGAGATGCGAGCTTCTTACCCGTATCTCTTTCCTTCCTGATCCTGTAATCTTTTCTTTCTGAAATTCAGGGACGAATTCTTGTAAGGGGGGAAGATTGTAATATCCCGTGTTTTTAAATATTTTAATTCTGCATCGGGATATGCAGTGTTAATAATTCTATTATATAATATTGATATTTCATGAGCTTTTATTTAATTAAATTGAATTTTAATTGTTTATTATTATTTTAAGTGCTTTACGTAAAATTTTCCCGGGACTTGTATTTTCGGGGAAATTTTCACGTAAATAATTTACTATTAATTATTTTAAATAGATTTACAGACTTGCATGAGCTCCTACATATTTTTAAAATACTAAACACCGTATATATGTGTACTTATTTATCTAATTAGGGTTTAATTAATATTACCCTAATATTTTATTATTTATTTATTAGTTTTATTGTTATTTAATTATTTTATTTATTATTAAATTTTAAAATATTAAATTATATGTGTGTGGTGTATATTTAATGTGTGTAATTTAATATTATTTTATTATATAGTGTAAATACATATAATAAGTCAAAAAAATCAAATTTTGGAAAATTACAATTCTGCCCCTGAGCATCTCCTTCTTCCCTGATTGCCTCCATCGCTGTTCTGCCGCCTGTCATGCCGATTTCTTGCCATTGGTGTGCCGTTCGGCGTGCCACCACCTTTCTTAGCCTTCCTCGCCGCCTGTTGCAGCCGTTTCCGGCGTCTAGAGGTTGATTTTGGCCGGAGAAGCCGAATTCTTCTTCACCGTCGTTCATGACGTTTCCGGCCACCATTTTCGACACCGCCAGTCTCTTTCTTCTCCTTGAGCTCCGGTGAGTGTGATTCCAAGCTTTGTTTCACTTAAAATGGTCTTGATTTGCTTAGGTTTCGAGTTTTCGATTTCGGCCATATTAGGGTTCTTGAATTTTTTTGACTTCAATTTGATTGATTCATGAAAAATTCCTTCACAAATGTTGTTCCCCTTAGCTTAATATACATGTATGAATTTTTGTGGAATTTTTGAGAATTATTTTGATTTTTGGGTATTTTTGAATATTTTAATATTATTTTCTAATTGTCGGAAATTAATTAATTAAATTATGAAATTGTGTTTTATGATAAATATAGGTGTTGAAATGAATTATAGGAATTTATTTGGAATTTTTATGAATTTCTATGTATTTATTTTGAATTTAATTAGTTTATGGAATTTTTGGAAAATAGGGTTAATTGTGTTTTTAATTGAAATTAATTGGTTAATTGAGTTTAATTATTGATATTATTGATAAATATATGGAGAAAATTAATTTTTGATAATTATACTATTTTTGGTGAATTTTTTGAAGTAATTATAGTATAATTATATATATAGGGGTATTTTGGTAATTTTACCCTAAATTGACTAAAAATGTAATTTAATTGGTTTTAATAATTATTTAAGGTATAAAAATGATTTTTACAAATTATTTAGTGTTTTTAACTAATTAAAACTATTTTTCGTGAATTATTTTCAATTATATATATAATATACGATTTTACTAATAAAATGAGTTTTCATCAGTTTTTACTGTGTTTTAAGGTTAATTACATAATTTCTATTTATAAAATGAATTTCAATGTTATAAGGGTATTTTTGGTATTTCTGTAATTGTTTCGTGAATTGTGGACCCCGGTCGGTAGACTGTAGTTTGAAGTCCGACCGAGGGGTTGTGGATGAGTTGTTGTGCTTGTTTTTCGAAGTGTGTTTCTTTGTAGGGCCGGCTCTACTCTTTGAGTAGAGAGATGTCCATTTTATAGGGGAGGTTCTACTGAATTTTATATAGGATTCTCGTAAAACGTGATGTCCAGTCAAACCCTAATTCTAATTCTGTGTTTAATATTCTAGATCGAGTTTCTAGGACTTTCTGTTAGGTCTATTTTGATTTCTGTCGTTATTGTTTGTTTAGTTACGCTGAGATCGAGGCCTAGTGGACCAGGCCCGTCGGATCCATCTCGTGGAGCGCACTAAGTGTGAGTTACTATTTTATATATATGTGTTTAGGGTGCATGATTTAGAAATGTATGTTTTGTTTTAATTAAATATGCATAAATAATTTGATTAGTATTTAAGTTTATTTTTAGTTTACTTTTGGTATATATTAAATTATATGCATGTTTTATTAATAAATTATATTTAAAATGTTTTTAAATATATTTCTAGCTTAATTTGTAATTTGATTGGATTTATTTGACGTATATATACTCAAAATATACCTGGTTTACTTTTGGTATATTTCCAGTATATATATGGTTTATATTTTTATTTTATTTAAATTCATGCATCATTTAATTATGAATGAATGTTTTATATTTATTAATGAAGGATATCAATAGAACGTGCTACCTAGTGGGCAGCACTAGGACCGAGTACGTACCGGTGCGCATATAGCATTTAGGCTATATTACTAACCTATTTGTGGATATTGATTGGAATTGATTTATCTGATGTGTGAGATGTGATTTGGAGGTGTGATTGCTGGAGCTCGGTTGACCTAGTGTTTCGGGGCCAATCACACTGACAGTCAGACTGCTGGAGCTCGATTGACTTAGTGTCTCGGGGCCAATCTACTGTCCAAATGGATTAAGTGAATATTTTGGAATAAGTGAGCCTGTATGGCTAGAGTGTTGTCTAACACTGTTTTGAGGTTGCGATATTATAGGGTTCTATTTGATCCTTTATAAATGATGATTTTCAGTAAAATATATATAAAATGATTTTACAGCATCTGTGTGTATTTGTCTGTATATATACATGTTAGATATATATTGTTGATGGTATGCATTATCATTTAGTGTGCATGTATATATATTATAGTAATTCACTCAGTGAGGTCTGACTCCCCTCCGTTGACTAATTTTTTCAGGAGAGTCATCTTCTTCAGACCTCAATAGCAGGCCTATACGCCGGATTTCTTCCGCCCCAGCTTCTTTATATAAACTGCTTACCTGAGTCTCAAGTTTTATTTTATCTAGACACTGTAGTAGTCATTAAACTGTTAAAGAGATATTGTATTATATTTGAACTGGATTTGTATTAAAAGATTTATATATATGAGATGAGAAATTGATTTAAATTCCCTGGTGGTGGAATATTATTTTGATACTTATGATTTTATTTTCGCTGCATTAAGAGCTGTTGTTATTATTATTGTATGTTTATTTTATTTTTAGGCTTGCTACGGGTTTCGGATTCGAAAGAATTCCCGTTCCCTAGCGCCGGTCATGGCCACTATTTTGGGTCGTGATAAGAATGTAGGAGCAACGATGTGTTCCAAGATTAGATTGGGAAGAATGTGGAAGTATATATGGATGACGTTATCATCAAGAGGCAATATGTAGTTTAGCATGTTGAAGAACTTAAGCAAATTCTCTATATTTTAAACCAGCATCAAATGAAGCTGAATTTGGATAAATGTGTCTTTGGGGTAAAAGCTAGCAAGTTCTTGGGTTTCATGATATCCTATAGGGGAATTAAAGCTAATATAGAAAAGATAGAGGTTATCCTTAATATGAAAGCTCTAGCGTAGTTAAATGAACTCTAGAAACTGAATGGCAAAATAACAACATTAGGCCACTTCATCTCTTGCTCAACCAAAAATTGTCTACTATTAAGCCCTAAAAAATTCAAAGAAGTTCATATGGAATGAAGAATGCTAGATTGCTCTTAAAGACATCAAAAAATTCTCATCTTCACCATTATTGCTTAACAGGTCTATTCCCGGGGAGGCCTTGTATCTATATCTTTCGGTAGGCCAGGAATTAATTGCATCAATGCTGGTAAGAGAGGATGGAAGCTAGCAAAATCCAGTGTACTATATGAGCAAAATACTAAAGTGTTCAGAAGTTTGATACCCAAAGCTAGATAAGTTAGCTATGGTTGTTGTACACATATCTTAAAAACTTTGACATTACTTTCATGCTCACTCAATCATTGTAAGGTCTAGCTTTATTAGGGAAGATCTTACAAAGACCTAAAACTTCTAGACGATTAGTTCAATGGTCAATATTGCTCGACAAATTTGACATCAGCTATGAACCTCAGTAATAGATTAAGGGCCAAGCTTTAGTAGATTTTATATAAGAAATGATAGTGGAAGACTGTGTCCTTTCCTTATATTCAAAATGGAGGCTGTAAATAGATGGCGCTTCATCAGTACAAGGATCCAGAGCTAGAATTATCCTCAAAAGGCCAAGCAAAGTACTGATCAAGTATGCAGTGTCTATAAAATACAATGCCACTAATAATACAGTCGAATACGAAGCACTCATCATAGGGTTAAAACTAGTTACGGAAGTCAGAACTGAGCATCTCAAAATCTACTTTGATTTGCAGTTGGTGGTCAACCAAGTCAAAGGAATATACCAGATCAAGGAACCGAGCATAATCAAGTATGTAGAGAAGGTCAGATAGCTCTTAAAGAAGATAGAGCAGGAGGGGGGCAATGAGAAATCATGTAAATTCCTAAAAGTAAAAACTCAAAAGCCGATTTACTGGCCAAGTCAGCATTAGAAATTAGACATTTAAAGAGCTTGAGTTAACTAAGGAACTTTTTATGCCAAGCACCAAAGAAATAAAAATGATGGATATCCAAACAGTGGCAGAATAAATGAAGTTAATCATTTAATATCTCGATTATGGCATACTCCAGCATAACAAGCTAAAAGCTAGGAAGTTAAAGACAAAAGCTACACATTACTCCATATATAATGGAGAACTATACAGGAAATCCCTATCACATCCATGGTCTAAGTGTGTTTCACCAGAGGAAGATAATTACATACTCTAGAAAATCCATGAAGGAATTTACAGAGCATATGAATCCCATAATTCGTTAATCAGAAAGGCATTATTATAAGTTTACTATTAGCCTACCATAGCCAAAGATGCTCAAAATCTCATCTAAAAATATCACAAGTGCTAGCAGTTTGCCCACCTCAATCACAGGCCTTCCAATACTCAGCATCCAATTGGAAGTCTATGGCCCTTTACAATTTAGGGGATGGATATCTTAAATCCATTTCCAATCTCGACCTCTCAAAAAAAGTTTTTAATCGTAGCCATAGACCACTTCACCAAGTGGGTAGAGGTGGAGGCTATTCTAATTATCATAAAAGCTGGGGATTCAACAATTTTTCTGAAAAGAAGTCATATGCAGGTTTACCCCATACTCTGATAATATACAATGGAAAACAATTTAACAATGAAAAATTTAGAGGGTTCTGCTTGGATCTCAATATAAAGCTTAAATTCACATCAATAGCTCATCCACAAATGAATGGCCAAACAGAGGTCACCAACAGGATCATCATGCAAGGACTGAAGAAAAGGTTAGATGAGAAGAAGGAAATTTGGGTGGAAGAACTCAACAATATTATTTAGGCATGTAGAATAATGTTGAAGACTTCTATTGGAGAAACGCCTTTCAGATTAGCGTATGGGATGGTTATTGTCATACTAGTAGAGATCTAATCATGAAGATGCCAAGTAATGTAGGATCTAAATTTAAAAATTAACAATATCAATGCTCATATATGCCTAGATCTGCTTAAAGAAAGAAGGGAACAAGCAGACATTATGGCAGGAGCTCAAAGGCAGAAGATCAAAGAGTACCACAACAAACATGTCTAGCCAAGATAGTTCATGGTCAGAAGGGCTAACATTGGCAAAGGCAACTCTGAAACAGGGAAGCTTGGACCTAACTGGGAAGGTTTTTATTAAGTCATTAAGAATACAACTAAGGAGGCATATAGAATTAAGGATGAATAAGGGAAAGAGTTGCCTCGATTCTAGAATTTAGACAATCTTAGAAAATATTATCATTAAAGAAAATATACTCACAATATAACAAATTTTGAGGAATAAAGAAATTTATTTACTTATCAAAATGATACATCAGTTCAAAGAAAAGAAAAGAAAAGAAAACTCCACTAAGTATTTTACAAGTTAGCCTCAGTATTGAGAGTCTCAGTCCCATCAGTGGGAGTGGGATCTATATCCTCAGAAATCTAAGACTCAAGCAGTAAAGTGGACTTAAAACTAAAAGAAGCAGCTTCGGTGATGGATCCTTCCCTAGCGACCTCTAGATCCTTTGGTTTCTCAGTGATAATTTTCTTTCTAGCAACCTCTAGGTTCTTTTATCACTTAAAGGCAAACTTTTTGGTAACTTCCTTTTCAACAGCTAGCCTCACCAGATCATTAGAAGTTATCTTATCTAACTTAGAAAGTCCAAATCCGAGTACTGAGCCAACAGAATCCTCTAACACTTGGACTTATAGGCCTTAAGAAACCCTTTCATTATTTTTTAATAATTCTTCATATCGTCACCTAGAGATTTCTTTTTGAAGCTAGATCTTTCTTCAGAGCTCTAAGTTCAGTATCTTATTGATAAATCCTCTCTATGAGTTGAGCCTGAGAATGCTCGAGCTCTTAGACCCTCTTTTGGCTTGCCTCAGTTGAAGATCGGGCCTTAGCATGTTTTGTCTAGCAGAGCTTAAGCATTTTAGCTACTTTTTACAGCTTCCCCTTATACTCAATTTCAATAGTGCCCAGCTTCTCTTCCTTATAGTTATTCTCACTCTTAAGGAAGTAGTAGTTGTCCTTCATTAATAGTAGCCCCTGAGCCAGCTGGAAAAGGGGATATGTCAAGCTCGAATCATTCATAATAACAAAAGAGCAACGAAAAAAGATAAGTCACCTTTAGGGTTTAGAAGATCAAGGAGTCACCTAGATCATTCTTGTCATTTTCCATCCATATTTCGATATCCTTGGGAAAGTGTAGGGACTTAACACACTGGTCCCTAACTTGTGTATTCTGGATGCTTGGAGGATTTATCCTTTTTAGAATCCACTTTTTCAAATCTAGGCATCCTAGTATCTATGGACACTTTACATATAACCTGGTCCCCTCAATCAATTCTTCCTCATCCAAATCATCCATTCTAGAATGTTTCTTGAAAGATTGAGGATATTTTTCTAAGGTCAGATAAGCCTAAAGATCAACAATATCCTCAGCATATGGATCAACTTAAACCACTAGTGTCTCCTCTTTTTGAGTCAGATTCACATTCTCTTATACCCTCGGTTCGTTATCTAAAAAGAGCATGTCCACAAAAGGAAAATAATCAGTCATCTACAAGTAGAAGGAAAAGAAAAAGTCAGAAGATACCTTTAGAAGATAAGAACATACCATTAAAATCTTTATTCAAATCTCCTGGATAAACTCTTTAGAGATACCGCTGAGAGAAAGTCTCAGTAGATGTATCCTTAGTCAGCACCCACTCATAAAGCCTAAGCATCAAGTCCATATCCTCACTGGACATCTTGGACGAATGCTTTAATTTATAGTAATCTTCAGCCCATAAACACCAAATATTAACAAAATTCGATGGATGCTCAATTATGAAGAATTTGTGCCTCCATTTAAAGATCCAAAACTTTGACAAATATGCTATGGTTAGGGATAGCTGACAAAGAAAACATCAGCTCCCCCTTCTTCTTAGTCAAACTGTACATATGCTAAAAAAATGTCTAGGTTTAGCTCTCTACCCTCCCTATACATTAGTTCTATATACCTAATCAAGATTCGATAACTATTGGGGTGAAGTTGAGCAAAACTTATGTTATAGCTATTCAAGAAGTTCTTAACAAATTGATCTAAAGAAAATTTCAAACCCCCTTCTAGCTGATTAAAATACACAACCATTTTATGCCAATCTAAAAAAGGTGTATAAGCTTTAAAAGTTTTGTCTATAATATGTAGTATGAATTCTTGGGGAATGCTAAAACGTTTTTTATACCACACAAGCATATCCTCTTTAACTTTAGAAACAAACATATCATAACTAACTTATTCTCGATAAGCCATAAAGATAAAGATAATGAAAGAAAAAAGAAGTAAATAGCGAGATCTTTACCTTGCAAAGAAGCACACCTTCAACAAGAATGTTACCAAAAAGAAACAGATGAAGCAACTAACTAGTAAGGTGAATGAGAGCTTAGTGTAACCAAAAAACATGAAAACTTGAGGAAGCAAAAGTAAAATCAATAAAAAAAAAAAGAGGTGACCTATTTAAAGGGATGAAGAAGATTATAGAATGACCACTAATGCCTTAACAATTATTTAAATTGCTCTCTACTAGCATCAAGGGCATAAGCCTATTAATCGAGCAGTTATCATTATGGCAGCCAAAATGTCTCATCTTCTGACACACAAACAGACGTGATAGTTACACAATTCAAAAGTCAAAAGAAAATCATAAGATGTGGAGTTCAAAAAAATTTTGCATATCTCGTTGCCAACTATCTCCATTTTTCATCAGACTTAGGTTGCTTCAATAATACCTAGCATCTAAGTCTAGTGACTGAAGCTGGCACCTTTAGGTCGCTTCGATAGTACTAAGGTTTGAAAACTCAAGTCACTTCTATAGTACCGAGCATTTAAGTCTAGTGACTGAAGTTCACACCTCAGGTCACTTCGATAATACTAAGGCTCAGATACTTGAGTCACTTCTATAGTACCAAGCATCTAAGTCCAATGATTAAGCTAGCACCCTCATGTCACTTCGATAGTACTGAGGTTAGGAGACTCGAGTTACTTTTATAGTATTGAGCATTAAACTCCAGCAATAGTTGGTCCCCTCAGGTCATTCCTATAATATTTACAGGTTAATCCCACGGGACATTTCATAAACACCAAGCATCCATAAGTCCAGCTAGCACCTTCATAGTCTCATATTTAGACATGACAATCTCAAAGACTCGGTACCAAACATTATTACCTTCTGTGACTAAGGCTAGCTACCTCAGCTCACCCTTCAGCATCAAAAGCAATCATAAGTAGTCTTTCTTTCAGTAATGGAATTACTATTCCTACTAACTCGTCATCATTCACAATCAGTCTACTAGATCTGGATACATCAAACATAAATATTCAAACAAACTTTTGGGGAGAGACTCTTGATACCCCATATACATATTTCTATTATACTAAGGGTTTATTTTCCTAAACAAATATTACTTGCATGAGAAGAATGTCCAATCCAAATAGGGAGAAAGTCCCTAATTAATAAGACTTATGGATAGGAAGATACTACTCAAAAGGCACAAGTCCTAAACAGATTAGGAATCCTACTCCTCTTATATTGGAACATCAATATCTTTATATATAGTCCTTATATCCCTCATTTTTATTCATTCTATTTTTTGCTCATTTCTCTTTTTATCTCTCTAAAAACTCTATCTCTATATTTCTAATTTAGTTATCAAAAGGTTTGTAAGAATTATTCCAATCTCTCACATTTTCCTTTATTGGTTGCTTCCAAGATTCAAACTTAAAGATTCCTAAATTAAATTATCAATGTGTGTTAGTCGCCTATTTAGTTTAAAGATTGTCCATTGCAGTTTAATGGTGGCAATGAACATTAATTAGTTACACCATGGGAATCGAAACGGAGATGTTAAGATTGGAAAGCAAACCCCAATTACCATGCATTTAATTTGATTTGTACAAATCTATTAATTGTCATATAGGCACGGAAATTAGAATAAATAATATCAAACCTACGATTAGAATTAAAAAATAAGTCAAGATTCAAAGCTAAAAGAAAGGTTAAATATGTGTCATTCAACAATCATGAAATATCCAGTCCAATCAAAGTAATGAAAGTTTGGAGTTGGATCCTATCCTATCCTATCCTCTCTAAAATATTTACTTTTAAGTAGTATTAAGATATTTATAATAGTGATTTATTTAAACAAATAATATTAAATAAATATGATATATATTTTATTTTTAATAAAATTATAATTTTAAATAATTTAATACGTTAGTTTTTTAAATAAATATTTATCAAATTTTTATTTTAATGATTTTAGAGTTTAACATTTAATATAAATTATGAAATTTTTTGCTGTAAAACTGATATATAACTTAATATTTTAATATATTTTAATTAAAAAAACTAAAATTAATTTTGATTGAATATCACATACGTTTAATTGTAAACCCTGATACATACAAGTTATTAGTGGATTAATGATGCAATGGGATAAGGGAGCAATTATTTATTTAACAATGTTAAAATATTTCCATTGGACAGTGGGAAAACAAAAAGCAAATTAAAAAATAAAGGATTAAATAGTTGACTAAATTAGCATTTTATTTACTGTAATATTTATTATTATTTATACTATATTATTAACATTTAACTACCAAATTTAATGTAAAGTTGTCAATTAAGAACCATAATGAATATTGGGGATAAAAGTTACCATATTAATTGTTGGATGTTTCAATTGAAAAAAAAAAAAAAAATTGTTCATTTTTATGATTTGGATCAAGTTGCTTTATCTTTATTATAATTGATTTTATTTACCCAAAGATCTAAACACATTCATAAATTAAATTATAAAGTGCAAAATTTTATTTATTTTTATTTTCTACAGACGCATATATGCATCAAAGATAAATTGTATAGAGGAGACTTACAGTATACAATTAAAACACAACACACATACTTTTAATTAATTATATGCAGACACCACAATAAATTTTTTTTTTCTCAGCTTAAAGGCATTGTATGATAGAAATTTATAGCCTAGGTAATTTGTAATAATAAATAAATCAATATTGAACTCTTAGTATTCCAAGTATTCTTCTTGTTGCATCCAAAACAATATTGAACTCTAGGCATTGTTATTTTTCTTTCAAGATTTCTCTTTTGTTTAAGAACTTTTTTTTTTGGTTCCAACATTAATATATATATATATATATTTTTTTTTTTTTTTCTTTTTTTTTTTTTTTTTTTTTTTTTGAAAATAACATTAATAATTATTATCAATATACAATTAATTATACCTCACATTTTAATATTGCAAGAATAACAAAAGTACTATGTTTTCTATATGGCAATCTAATGCTACAAACTTAATGTAGTTACAATTTATTATAATTTAAAATAATATATTGTTTAAATAATTATACAATACTCATTCAATATTTTACAGTGTTTCTAAAAATAATTTTTTAAAAAATTATCATCATATCATTTGTAAGATAATAAAAATCCATTAGTTTTCATTATATTGATAGACTTTATTTCCAAAGTAAGTCTTAAGAGACTTAGTATTACAATTTTAATAATTTTTCTAAAGTGCAATAATTTTATTTATTATCTTTCAATTAAATAAAAAATTATATTTTTAATTAATTTAAGCTATATTAGTAAATGATTAAATTATTCAATTTTATATAAGTGAATAATTTTTTGTAAACTTATTTGTCCCCTCTTTTCATACAATATTGAGACTAGAGGTTGTTTAGATAGTAAAATTCAAACAAGCAAGAAAAAAAATACACATGTTCCATTATAATTGGTTGACATAGTATCATATTCATTCATGATATAGAGTTAATTAAAATAATAAAAATTAAAACCTAATAATAGGTGATTGAACCTGTCATGTTTTATTTTTAAGAAATAAATTGTTAATTAACTTTTTACTATGTAAGATATTTTAACATCAATTTAGATTTTAATTAAATTTTTTATTTAAAAACTATATAAATTTATTACATGTAATTAGATATTATTTAAAATCTAAAATCTAAAATAAAAAACTTTAATCCAAATATAATTTTTATTTTTTCATTTATTTTTATTATTTTTAAATAACTTCTATCGTTGATTATACGAAACTGGATCATCATCGAATTTCTCCGTTTATGGTGGGGGAAAAAAAGCTTGACTTTTCTACGTTAAAAAGAAAACTACAAAGTGCAATTTTTTTTAAACTTTTTCTTTTCGGTAAAAAGGTAAAAGGCCCAACTGCCTTTCTCATGTCAGTATTTTGTATCTTTGCTAATGCAACCAACGTTCACCACCAATTTCATATAGAAAAAACAGAGCTAAGAATGAATGCCAGGAAACTTATATATGCAACTGCAAATATATTTCTAAAACAATGCAACTAACAAAAATAACAAAATTGCAGCCATCAATTTGATATTTGGGAGAGTTTGGTTTTGACGATCTAACTATTTCATCAATGTCAATGGCGGCCAAGGCCTCGGCCATGCGCGCTGAGGCATGCCAGGCCTCGGCCGTGGGCGTGCTGAGGCCTCGCCCATGCGCGCACAGGCATGCCACACCTCGGCTTGGGCATGCCGAGGCTCGGCCATGCGTGCCAAGGCATGCCAGGTAATGGTAGGATAGAGGGCTACCATGGTGGTGACGGGTGACGGAGAATTAGGGTTCAATTCCGGAGAGGGAGCCTGAGAAACGGCTACCACATCCAAGGAAGGCAGCAGGCGCGCAAATTACCCAATCCTGACAAGGTAGCAAAGTTTAACATTGGTGGAGTGGTCAGTTTCCTGTCCAGTGGCATATCATCAAAGATATTCCCAATAATCGATTCCGGCACATACTGTGAGATCACCATTTGCTGTGGAATGGTATACCTCTTAGGTTATTTCATTCCCGTTTTGTGAGATCACCATTTGCTGTGGAATGGTATACCTCTTAGGTTATTTCATTCCCGTTTTGTTTGGGATTCTATTGCAGTTGTGGTTCTTCATGTACTACATCTGCTTCATCTGGCATTTGCATTGAAAACCAAATCAGAATATCAAGCACCCAACGAGATGCTACGAATTTTGTTATAACAATTAAGTTCACATTTATGTATAAAAATAAATAAATGTGATTATTTCATACCATTTGCAGGAGTAGATAATGCTTGAATAGTCTTGTTGAGGTCACCTTCCCATTCCCATTCATATTCAAATTCTCCGGTTTGAATTCGCCATAGCTTTCGCGTGGCTAAGACTGCTTGAAAAAAATATTTTCATGCTGGGGCATTCTCTAATAATGACTTCATCCAATGATGGGAAATTGAATGCACAACAACCTGAACAGAAGCTTTTGAGTCTTGGCCGATCATGCAGTGTCAAATATCTCAATTGAACGAATACAACCTTATCTTCTCTTACATCTGCTTCGCTTGCTACTACACCATTTTACATTCCTTTATACTCATTCGTTTGAGTCGCACAAGATTTCTAGCTAGAGGCATTTCATCAGATTTAAACCGTGACATTTTGACACCTCAAAAGTTGTCAAATTTTGGAATGATATTGAAGATGACAACAAAACTTTCATTCTACTGCACTCCAATACTTGTAAAGCTTCCAGATTTTGAAACTCAAGGACTGGTAAAAGGTCTTCATCCACTGGAAGTTTCAGCTCACGTAGGATAGTTTCCTCAGAAAAGGCGTCACTCAGAATAAGCTTCTTGAGGCTGAATAAGCTTTGAATGAAATGAGATGGCAAACGAGCATATTCACCAGGAAAACAAGTCACTTCAATTACTTTGCGCCTGTGCAAGAAAACTTGAAAATTTTAATTCAACATATGCTTCACCAATTCAGCTCCTCCAAGCTTGGGATTGCAACCTAGGAGACCATATTAAATAAAAATTATTAATAAACAAGAATTCAAAGTTAATCAGCAAACTAAATAGCTTGCATCCTAAATTGTTCAAAACTAACCTCAATAATAATTTGAGACAGTAAAGAGAGAAAAAGAAAAAAACATATTTATTGCATAATTTTTAAAAACAAAGTAGGATGATAGTAACATTGAAATAAAATTCAATTAAAAAACTGTTGACAAACTGACCTTGCCAGCAAAAATCATTACATCTTCATTTGAAAATGTTGAAGGAACTAGTTCGATCTTGGGGCAGAGAACGACATCAATCTTTGCCAGTGACCGGAATTTCACAACATCACCTTCAGAATAAAAATTTAATAAGCTAGGCAAACACTCAAGACTGATAGAGTGTAAATAAGGAAATATGTTCCAAGCTCCTATTTCCTCGCCTCCTTTTGTGATGATGTGCTGAACTGAAGTGCATCTTTTAACTTCCAATTGTTGGAGATTTGCAAGATCCAAAGCCACCCACAAAGTAAATATATTAGTCAATTTACCACAATCATGAACTTTTAGCAATGTTAAATTTTCAAAGCTCAAAATTCCTCCATGATCCTTATTCCACACATTCCTCAGCCTAGGCAAATGAATCAAATGCAATTCATTTAACTGTCTCATCATGCCAATGTCACCTTCATAAGCATTTAGACTGTCCAAATCAAACACTTTTTCCAGTGACTCACATTTTTCTACAACTAACACTTTCAATTCATTCACCGCCTGCACTACATTTGAAGATATGGCACTGGAGAAGAGTCCACATTCGTCCACCACCAACTTTCTTAAATTTTGGAGGCAACTGAATGGAAATTGGCTGTTCCATTTTTCTTTCAGTTCAATAAACTTAGAGAGCTTCAAGTCCCTGAGGTAGCTAAATCCAACCTGACACAAACCCAGAATATTGCATTTGATCAATACATAAAAAACAACAATTCACATGATAAATAACAACATTTGAACAATACATACCATTTTCACATGCAACTGTATTATAGTGGCATTGAGGTCACCTTCCCAGTATTGTTCTGTTGTACAGAAGCCATCTGTCAGTTCAACACCGTGTAGCTTTGGTGCAGTAAGAAGTCCAAGACAGAAAGTACACAAATTGGGGAATATTCCCAGTCTGACTTGTTCCAAACAAGGGAATTTGAAAGTGTAATTGCTCAAGCAGAACGCAGCGAGGCTTTGTAAGTCATAGAGATTTAACTTTTTCAAATTGATGAAAACAATCTCATCTATTGCTCCATCCTCTTCTCCTGCCACTATTTCTGTCAAATTATCGCAATGTTGTACCTCCAACTCCACAAGATGCACCATACTCTTAGCCACTGTTGAGGTTACTAGGTTTACCAATCCATTGCAATTATGTACATTCAGAATTGTTAGAGTTTGGAAGGACTCAGAGGATGGTGCTATGCTAATCAATCGATGGCATTCATATACTTCCAGACTCTCAAGTTTGCTTTCATCATAATCAAGTCCTTTAAATAGCTCTTTGAGAGAAGGAGAAGAAGAATCATGGATTTTAACCTTTTTCACATTGTTTAATTTTGGAATGGAACTAACATGAAATTTGTTTGGAAAGGAATGCAAGTCAAGAACTAGTACAACAGTTGCCAATTCAGGTTGCAATATGATTATGGATTTGCTGTCTAATGACAACTCTTCCAAATTGGGGAACCCCTGCACAACAATTGAATGTTTCATGTTCACTTTTACCAATCTTCTCATTTCAATAATTATAAAATTAACTGAAAATGTTTCAAAATTGGGTTAGGATGTTATTTAGTAGTGGAAAATAGTCTGACCTTTCCATCCAGCATCTTCATTTTTGGACAGCCATGAATGCTAATCTTTCTCAACTCAGGAAGTACAATGTTATTATTTGATCCCGCTGCTGTCTCAATCAGCCCTTCCATCATCTTACAACTCTTTAGTTCTAACTCTTCAAGTTTCAAAAGACACAATGCCATGGACCAAGTAAATGCATACTTCAAGCTGCCACAGTTTTCTAATTTCACCAACACAAGGTTCTTCAAGTCCAACATTCCATAAGGATTGTTGTTACATAAATGGTTCAACATTGGCAGATTAATTAGGTGCAAATCTGTCAATTCCTGCAGCAGCCCATCATCAGCCGATAGCCCTTCCAAGTCAAATACTTGTTCCACTAATTCACAGCCCTTCACCTCAATCTTTGTCAAGTTTTTGAAGGAATTGAGCTTATCTGTGGGTATAGCTGTCGAGGAAAATCCACACTCCTCCACCACCTTAATTTAATTTCAATTATAAGAAAGATAGAATAAATTAATAAGAATATGGCAATGGAAATTAATTAATTAATAAAAATAAATTCTCACCCAATCTTTCAGCAGACTTCTTGTGGTGGCGTTAAGGCTTCCCTCCCATTCTGTACTGACTATTCCCCGAAGCTTTGGTGTGGTTAAAGATCCATCATAGAAAGTGATCATTCGAGAACATTCATGGACAATTACTTGTTCCAAAGATGGGAAATTAAAGACATGATTAATTGCTGAGCAAAAGCAAGTGAGAGTAGGTAACTCATAAAACTCCAAAGATTTCAGTTTTTTGAAATTAATAACAATCTCTTCCTCTGTAGCACCATCCTTTGCCACTATTTCTGTCATATTCTTGCAACCATTTATTGTCATTTGTGTAAGATTTACCATAGTTCTGACTATTGAGACAGTTACCAAGTTTTTTAATCCATCACATGAAAACACATCAAGAGATGACAAATTTTGGAAAGATGATGAGGATGGTGCTATGTTTATCAAACTTCGACAATATGATACTCTTAGAGTCTGAAGAGAATCAAGAAGATGCTTCAAATTGAGTGGGGAGTGTTGGTTCCATTTCCATATATGCTTCAAATTATGAAGAGACTGTAAGTTCAAGTGTTTGACGTGTACAAGTTGCTCTTCTCCAACTCCTAATTCATGTGAGAACAGCACTTGTACAGAACCTTTGTCTACAACAAGTGTGTCTAGTCTGTGAAGTCTTTTCAGAAAATGGAGGCCTTTGTGATGTAAGGACATGAGTGTAACAACTTTAAGTTTGGAAAGCTTCTCAACTGGAAATCCTTCCCCTCTCTCCACCATCATCATCATCAAATCCTTCCCCTCCAATGTCAATTCCTCCAACCTCTCTTTCACCTACACAATATAATATGAATTGTTCAATATTATTTAAAAATATATTAAAAATGTACAATTTTTTTAAGTTTAATATAATTCTAATACATTTAAATAAAAACTATTGTAAATAAATACAATTACAAGCAATTAATGTTTGTAATAAAGTAATTTGAAAGGAAGTACTTTTTAATGTTAGTTATTTTCTCATTGTTTGAAAAATAAATTTTTTATTTTTTCAAAAAAAAAAAAAAGGGAGAAATAAAAAAAAAAAACTAGGGAAATAAATAAGCTTTCATACCTTATCAACCACGAAGATGGGTTGTCCATTTAAAATGTTGTGTTGGCTTGCAAATTTTATTACTTTGTGACACCCATACACCTTGGCACATTTCAAGTTTGGCAATTTTACAGGCATCCTTGGATAAAAGCTTGTAAGCTTTTTTAAATTTGAGAATTTAACAGAAAACAGCTGAGGAAATTTGAAAGGATGGTTCAATTGTTCTGTACATTGTGCCTCTGCAACAATCTCCAACACCCCACACTCCGCTATTTTAAGCTTTTCAAGTCTCGAAAGATGTCTAGCTATTGAGGATGGAAATATATATTCAAGATCTTCACAGTATGAAGCACAAAGTGATTGTAACTTTTCAAAAGTAAAAACCTCTTGCAAATTTTTACTCCATATATGCTTCAATGAGGATAGCACATTTATATGTAAATCTTTCAACTCAAAAGCTACCATAATAGATTCCACTGCAGCATCATTGAAATGTTGGACTTGATATATTTCTTGCACAGAAGAGCAATTCTGTAAGTTCAACTTCTCTAATCTCCGAAATCTTCTCAAGCCATACAATGGAAAAATAGTTAATAGTTTTGAGCAAGATTGAATTCTTAATGATTTTAATTTGCTGAAAGAATCATCATCTCCAAGTTGATTGTGCCATATATATTTCAAGCTACTCATGTCAAGGAGACTCATAACCTCTAAATTTGGAAATGCAACCTGCAATGTCAATTCCACCTCATGTATATAATCCACCAAGAAAGTTAACAAAAAAAAGGGTAAGATGCATCAAGAATCTTAGCATGATTAAGCAAGAAAAATATAATATGGATAACTAAAGTTTCAAAATTGATGTTCTTATTTAAAGAGATGCATTAGATACAATTGTTGAGTTATTTTAATTTTGTCATTTGCTTTTAATTTTATATCAATCTCTTTCTTCCCATTATCCACAATAGTTTCTCATCATCATCATAGTTAATAGTCTATTTATATCAGTTTTACCATCAAATTTCTACTTTTTGTTGTTTTAAAAAAAATAAACATTAATTGGTTAAAAATTATGCTAATAGATATTAATTTCTATGAATTTATAAAAAATTTTATTATTACTTTTTTTCTGGTGATTACGTATAACTTCAGTCCTTTTGCGGCTTTGTGTTGGATCTATTAAGGTAAACATACGTTGTTGATGGGATAAAAAGAATGATACTGTGCAAATAATATAATTTGAGAAAAGAATGAATGAAAAATAAAAGGCCAGATTTAAAAAGAACACTTATTCTTATCAGTAAGATTAAGGTTGTTTTGCCGTGTAAATTATTTGAGTTGAGCCAAGTTATTTTGCCATGTAAATTATTTGAGTCGAGCCGAGTTTTGGTTAGTTTGGACTTTATTTGTCTATAATCGAGTCAAGTCTAAAAGTAACATATAAAAGTAATAAATGTTATTTGAGTCTACAAGTCGAGTTGAGTCAAATCTAAAATTGAGTTTTGGTTAGGTAATAAGTAACCAATTAATTCTACATTGAAATGATATAAAAGTAACATATAGCCATGAAACTTGGCACAGTGGCCAGGCTTTTCTGGCATAATTGACATAATTGCCTAAATTATTATAATGGTTATGAATTTTTCAATTTTTTTGGTTATATACTCCATTTGAACTCAATTAATAAAATTCAAGTATTAAATATAATTTTATCAAAATTTTATTTTTGAATTTTTTTAATCCTAAATGTTTATTTTATTTTTAGTTTTTCAATTGTAATTACATGGTAATATGTTTCAGTTATTTATTTAAATTTATTATGTTCATATTATTTATACATGTATTTTTTAAAAATTTTATTTATTATTTTTCATATCTTAAAGTTTTGATAATATAATAAAATAAAAATTTTATAAAAACATGATATTCACCATATGATTTCCACACGTAATATATAAAATAATGCATGTGAGAAATGGAAAAAGAGAAAATAAATAAAGGAAATACCATATGATTGAAAAAAGAGGCCTTTGTGTCAACTTCTATATCTGCACCACCGCCTGCGAAGCTTATCAAATCACGGCATTTGCGTATTCTCAATTCTCTAAGAGATTGAAATTGAATTGAATACCCATTGCAGAATCTCATCAATTTTGTAAGATGATCAAGCAGTAGATAATCCAATTTAGGGAAGACTATGACCTTCCTCTCTTTTTCTTCTTCCTCTATTTCTTCGTCCTCCACAAATTCAGTCTCTTGTGTTAGTATTATCTCTTCCATTGACTGACAACCGCTTACCTTAAGGCTTTTGAGGTGAGTAAGCATTTTGATCAATGAAACTCCAAATAAATGTCTCAAATTGTTGCAAACATTGACAGTCAAGGTTGTTAAGTTTGAGAGTTGATGTTGATGGTGATTATCCAACTCCCATATATTTCGGCAATTAATTTCATATAATTCCAGATGGTCCAACTTTGGGAAAGAAACCTACACTTGCATTTAAAAATAATATAAAACCTTTCAGTTTCACTTCACTTTCCTAATTAGAAATTCTATATAAAATTATTATAAAAAATTATGCTAAAATAATATAAATAAATAAAGGAACAGAAAAATAAATATAATGAACCTTTGTTGTGTTGAATAGTGATAATGAAGCATCCTTAGATATTGCTGTGGATTGTTTCTTTCCCTTCCAAAAGCTTCTTAGATTTCGTAAATAACGTAGTTTCAATGAGACCAACTGAGTGAACTCAACCATTTCATTATTGTCTTCACCAACAACAATATATTCCATTTCTCCACAACCTTCCACTTCCAAAACTTGAAGCTGTGAAAGGCATCTGGCAGTGTGAATTGTCAAGAGATTTGTTAACCTTCCACACCCATACACTTTCAAAGTTGTTAATCTGTTAAAAGATCCTTCTGCAACTTCACCATCACATATCGTCTTCAGGCCCTTTAAACTCCCCAGGCTTAAGGACTCGAGATTAGGAAAAGCTGCAGGACACTTGATGATTTGCTGAATCACTACATCATTATAGATATTTAGATGTTTCAAGTGCAGAAATACTTCCCCATCATCCATATTATACAACCCATTCTCAATCCCACTTAAAAAAAGATATTCAGCCTCTTTCAACATAACTCTCATTCCATGCCCCAAATCAATAATGCTTCCGTTACTCACCTCAACCAATAGTGCTTTCGAGAATTTATCACTTTCATTCCCAATGTGCTCTCTTTCTCCAATGTGTATCCAGTACTTTCTCAGCACCTTGGACAACACGAATTTCTGCAATAACACAGGATTTGGAACCTCTAATTCCAAAGTCGTCAGGTCACACAACTCTTCCAGCTCACCAAGGGATGCATTCTTTTGGTTATTATTGATCCCTTTCCACTGAACGAAGCTATTTCTCATGTACAATTCTTCAAGCTTTGTCAGTTTGGATAACACATTTGCTGGAATAACTTTTAGTTTGGAACAATTGCTCAAATCCAACAACTTCAGTCGACCCAATTGCTCAATTTCTCTTGGCAACTCAACAATGTAGGAGTCTGCAAAACTAAGCACTTCTAATTGCTTCAGCTCTCCAATGATAGCTATGCCGTCATCCAATTGGCATCGATGCAGACACAAAGTATGAATGTTTGCTAGCAAACCAAGTGATGAAGGCAGAGATGCAAAATGCATCCCGGTCAAATCTACCACTTTGAGCTTTCTCATTCTGTCAAAAAATAGATCAGAGATTTGTAAAGAAAAATCTTCAGTAAGCAGTAGCAGCATCTCCACTTTAGGGTATTCCAACCTTCCAGGAAGCTCTTTGATATCACAATAAGGAAGACAAATTCTGGTGCAATCCTCCTTTGGCCATTCCCATACTTCAAAACCACTTGTACCAACAAAAGCATGCTCTACTCTGGATGCAATTGAGATAGCCGTATCTCGAACAACATCGTGCATTTTCACAAAACCGTCCATGTCACCATCAATCAACAAACACTCTGCTTTGAGCTCACGGATCAATCTTTCTACTCTGTTTCTTGCATGCTTCAGAACTGTGATGTGCTTAAATAGACCCAACCCAATACTATATTCAAGCAAGTACTGTATCTGAATATTAGATTGTCCAAACAGACCACAAAGCAAGAAAAATTTTCTGAGTTCATCATCACGCAAGTTATCGTAGCTGTTCTCTAAAACCTTGTGCAATTTTATGTATATTTCTTCACTGTCCAACACAGATAGCTGTCCGAATTTATCTTCCCAGTCACTTGGCTCTTTATTTCGCAAATCAGTGGCAACTACGTTTATCAAAAGAGGCAATCCTGAACATTTTTTAGAAACCTCAGTTGCTATAGGAGGCAGCTTGGAATATTCACCATCAGCCACATTCATTTTAAACAAGCTCCATGCCTCTTCATCCGACAGAACTTCAATTGGGAATGCCTTTTTTGCACTCATCGCACAGCAGACATCTCGTTTCCTTGAGGTTAGCAATATCTTGCAACCCTTGCAATCATCCCCAAATGGAATTCCCACTTCCTCTAACTTGAGTTGGTTCCAGACATCATCAAGAATGATAAGTATCTTCTTTTCGTTCTTCAGCCTCTCACTTAGTTTATATGCTCGCAGGAGCAGCCCCTCCTCGTTAAGTTGTAGGCCAAGGACTTCGGCAATCTCCTTTTGTATTCTTGCAATCTCTGGGGATTGAGAGACAGCAACAAAAATCACAACATCAAATAACTTATCAGCTTGGGCTTGCCGGTGGACTTCCTTTGCCAGAGTGGTTTTACCCACACCACCCATCCCGTACACACCAATCATGTTAAGCTCAGGATCTTTCAGCGCATCCATTACATCCTTCAACATGGATACCCTCGACGGCAAAGCTTCACGACTGTAGACAGATGGAGCAGTCATCTGCTTTGGAGCAGGGCTGTATGAAATGGGTGCTGCAGGTTCTTTTTCATTTCGAATTGCTGAAGCTTTCTTCTCAGATCTCCTACTAAGTTGGTAGCGGGTCCTCAAATTAGGACAGAATCCAATGAAACAACTATTCTTCATGACCTCGTCTTTGCCAGTGATAAATTGCTGGGCATCTTGAATAGCTTTGTCTGCATTGTCCAGCCATTTCATAACACAGTCGTAGATCTCTTCCCCTTTTCTTGTAGCTTCATCAACAGATTGCTGCAACCTTGACCTTTTGTTCTTCAACTCCTCAGTCTCTTGAGCGAGTTTCTCAACTTTGCTGTCACAGGTGAAAGCGTAACAGATGTGGCGTTTAGCAGAGACAACAACATGCCTGATGGGATGTTTAATGAGCTCAGTAAAAATGGGAAGAATGACATCCACAACCATTTTATTAAGGAAGAGTTAAACGCAAAAAGCAAACAAAACACGAAATCAACAACAGAAATGAAAATTACAGAAGTTGAACAGAGCTAACAGGACAACAAAATTGGAGAGAAATTTGTTAAGAAAAGAGAGGTAAAGCGTATATTGATAGAAAAGGGAATTTTTTTGTTTGAAAATCACATGAATCTACATCAACAAAGATTTTAAATAATTCAGTCACATTTTATCTGAGCTCATCATATGTGGTAGCTAATATACATTGATTTTGAGCATTGACATCCTCAATTATATTATATATTTATATGAGGGTTGCTTCTCCTCAACTCCTATGACATCAAATTATTTCTTTAAAATAATTCATTACCTTGACTATGAATTGGAACAGATCAATCACACGCACAAACTGACAAACCTGTTGAAAAATGGAAGAGTTACCGCTATACACAATGCTGAGCACGCTCTTGCTTGCTCTGGCTATCAAGTTGGTCATACAAACAACAACAAAACAGCACAAAAATTTCCCACCAACCCCACCTGCTCTTCCAATCATCGGCCGTCTCAATCTCCTCAACCAACCCATCCGTCCAACTCTCCAAAATCTCTCACAAAAATACGGTCCCGTCTTTTTTGTGGAAAAGATTCCAAAAACTTTATTTATTATTATTTTTTTTTTTGGCCTAGGTAGGCGGGGAGAGTGGAGAAGTTGAGACTCAAACTGGGTCCCTAACGTGGTCCAAAAAAAAAAAACTGGGAGCCAACAAATCACTGCTCATTGACAATTTTCAAAAAAAAATTTTAAAAAAATGCTTAGAAATAAAAATATATATATTTTTTAATTCATTAAACCCAAAAAAATTAATTTTTTCTTTTGTTATTTTATTAATTATAGTAATTAAATTTAATTTTTTAAGATAAATTACAAATAAATACCATGTGATTTAAATACTAATTATTTTTTAATTTGTGGTTTAAACCATAATGAAGTGGTATGTAGTTTAAACTCTAATCACTTTTTGATATGTATTTTTGAATTCTAATAAAGTGATACCTTAAACTAGACCTGAGTAGTAGTCTGTTCAAATCTTGAAACAAAACTAGAACCGATCCAGTCAAACCTGGAACCTGACTGAACCGGCCTGCAATCGTGGGAAGGATTGGTTCAAGGCCGGTTCCTCCCTAGATGGAACTATGAACCTGCGGTTTCAAACTACCGGTTCTAATTTTGAATCGATATTTTCAAATATATATATATACTCATTTAATTCTCTTTAAATTTTTTAATTTAAAATCACAATCAATTATAATTTTTAATTTATTTTTATAATTTAATTTTTAATTCAAACCCTTTAAAATTTTTAAAATATATAAATATTTTCAAAGCTATGTATATATATTTTAAATTTTGTTTATATTTATATATATATATATATATTGTAAAATTTTTTATTTCAACCAATGTTATATAAAAATTAACATAAAATAATTTTATTTCTATCTTTTTAAATTTTTTTATCTAAAATTAACTAGTTAATTTATTTTAAGTTAAATAGTCAAAGTAAAGTATAATTTTTTTATTTTTTATTTTTAACTAAAAAATAACTTATTAAAATGTCATAATAAAAAAGTATACCAAATTAAACCGGTTCAAAATCGGAATTGAAAGGTTTGAACTAAAATTGAAACCGATCGATCCTTGAACAGACTTTATTTTTTGTTCCAATTCAGTTCAACTAATCTTGGAACCATAAACGGCCGGTTCATGAACCGTGACCAAACCTACCCTGAACTTCAAATCGTTAGCAAAAAATCAAAAACCTACTAACATAATTAATGAAGCTGATGTGGCAAAGGGCAAATGCATCTCTTCACTTAAAGTTGTGTCCGATGTGTTAAAAAAAAAAAAAGGAAAAGCAACGTTGTTTTTAGACTCCAAAAGACATAATAATTTCAAACCTTTTTTAAAACATAACAACTTTTAACCAAAAAAAAAACATGACAACTTTTCACCTCCTTTTTTACTCATTTTTCACACACACTCTCTTTTTATTAAATATTATCCAAGACTGCAGCAACCTCTTTTCTATTTTCTTACATTTTCATTGTCACAATCCAAATCGAGTGTCATGATCAGTGCTAAAAAATGAAAATTCTTTCGAATTTGAAACTCGTAAAAAGTCTTAAAAGAATAAAAATATACAATAAATATAATAAAATAAATATACGATAATTAAAATTTCAATTAAATATGATAAAATAAAACTTTTTCATATCATGAAATGAATTAATACAATATTCAGATTAAACATCTGAACTAAAATCTCATATAGCAAAATAAAATAAAACTCACTATTGATATATATTATAACTACTGTAGTTTTTCTAGAGTACAATAATAAATATTTAAATAGATAATTTACATAATAGAGCTGGGTTGAAAAAAATCCTATGGATAGGTCTATTGCTGAGGTCTGAAGAAGAAGACTTTTCTGTAAAAATATCAACTGAGGAGAGTCAGACCTCACTGAGTGAATTGTTATAATATATATATACACATTATTATATGTCAAATGCAAAAAATCATATTTAAATAATAAATAATTATACAGGCATGCACACACGAATGCTGAAAATCACTTTGTTTCATAATACTGAAAAATATAAGTTTTGAAGGATCAAATAGAACCCTAATAATCGCAACCTCAAATAACAATAGAAATCACTATAGTTATACTAGCTCACTTAATTCCAAATAAATTCACTTAATCCAACTAGATAGTAAACTGACCCCGAGACACTAAGTCAACCGAGCTCCAGCAGTCTGATTATTAGTGTGATTGGCCCCGAGACACTTGGTCAACCGAACTCCAGCAATCACACCCTCAATCACACCAATCTCAATCATGTCATATTTCCACAAATAAGTTAGTAATTTAACCCTATGATCTATCGCACCGGTACGTACTCGGTCCTAGTGCTGCCTACTAGGAAGCACACTTTATCGATATCCTTCATTTAAAAATAAAACATACATTCGAAAATAAATAATGTAAAATGACATTCAAAATGATCAAATAAACCATATATATATAAGAAATATACCTAAAATAAACTAAGTATATTTCAAGTATATATATGTAAAATCAATTCAAACAAATCATGAAATACACTAAATTAAACCAATAACATACTTAAAAATAATTTAGGTATAATTCAAAAGTAAACATGCATTTATTTCAAAATATACCAAGAATATACTAAAGATATACCTAAAATATACTTAAGCATTTAATAAAACAATTATGCAAAATTATACATTTAAAATATATAATTCTAAAACATGCAACCTAAATGCAATGTATATATAAAATAACAACTCACAGGGATACGCTCCTCGAGCCTGGTCCGACGGGCTTGGTCCACTAGGCCTCAGTCTCGACGCAAATAAACAATAAAAATAATCACAAAAATCATAATAAATCTAACTTAAACTTATAGAGACTCAATCTAAAATTACTAAATACAGACATACACATAATTGATCCGATGTCACGTTTTATAAGAATTCTACTGAAAATTCGATAGAACCTCCTTTGTAAAATGGACATCTCTCTACTAAAAAGTAGAGGCATGTCTGCAAGAAAAATGCACTTTTAAACCAGAATTCATACAAATCCTCGATTAGGATCCTGAACTACAAAATTTCCCAATCGAGATCCACAATTCTCCAAAATCCAAATAATTCAATAAATATACTAAAAATCAATAATTTCCATAAATACCCTCAAAATATCAAAATATAGTATATTTAACATTAAATCACCAAAATAATTATTTTTTCAATAATTACTTAAAAATCCTAAATAATAATATAATATTATTAAAATCAAATTTTCTTGATAATTGAATAAAATTTAATAAAAACTCACTTTACTAATCCAAATAGCTTAATTAGTCTAAATACATATTAAAATTACTAAAAATCCATTTTTTTTACAAAAATAGTATATAATATATTATTTGAAAATAATTTTCTAAAATTAGTATTAATTAGTTAAAATTAGTAAATAATTTGTAAAAATAATTTTTATACCTCAAATAATACTAAAACCAATTAAACATAATATTTAACTAAAATTATCACAAAATTACACAATTAACCTTAATATACAAAACTACACATTATATACAAATATTGCTCAAAAATTCTATAAATACATAAAAATTGTTTTCTCAACATATATCTCATTATTATCAACAAGAATATATAATTAACCAATAATTTCTACAAAAATATATTTTTAACCTAATTTTTTCAAAATTGACATAACCTAAAAATAATTATAAAAATTACATAAAAATCACAAAAATTATAAACTAAATTCTAAAATTAATAATAATTAATAATAACACCAAAAATCACAAATTCATAATTTATATAATTAATTTACGAAAATTAATAAAATATTAAAAAATTCACAAAAATCAAAATAAATTCTAAAAATCACACAAAAATTCATGGAAGTATATTAAGCTAGTATAATCAACATTTGTGAAGGAATTTTTCATGAATCAACCATTAATAACTCAAAAAAAATTAAAAATCCTAATGGACTGAAATCTCAAAATTGCTCAACACCCAACCAAATCGAGTTTTTAAGCTAAAAGGAGCTTGGATTCACACTCATTGGTGTCCAAGGAAAAGAAAGAGACCGACGGTGAGAAAAATGGTGGCCGAAAAAGCTTGGAAAGAAGTTGAGCTCAAGTTTCGATTTCACTCTCTGTCGTCGATCTGCAACTCGCCAAAGAAGAAAGAGGAGGCGGTGGAAGGCGATTGGAGCTGCTGGAAGGTCGGACGGCACATTAACAGTGGAGGAACGGGCGGTGGTGTGATGGAGGGGGAAATGGTGGTTTGAGCAAGGTAAGTATATATGTATGTGTTTGTGTTTTGGTTATGTGTATAATTTTATGTATATAATATTATATTATATAATTAAATAAACTTTATTTAATGATAATATAATATATAACTTAAATGTAGACCACATATATATAACACACTCACACACACACACACACATATATATATATATATATTCACACACATAAAATAATAATAAACCCTAATTATTATAATATATAACATATAAAATAATACAATTAATAAAATAACCTATTGATAAAATAATTAAAAAAATTAATAAAATAATAATAAAATAAAAATACTAAAATAATCTTACAAATCATACAACCCAAAATACTATTTTTACATAAAAATTTATTTAAATATAAAATAATAATAATTAATCATAAAACAATAAAATAAAATAAAACAATTAAATTTAACTTTAAATTTTATTAACACTACATATTTTATTTTTAAATAAAATAATTTAAAAATATAGTTCATTACATTCTACCCTCACCCAAATTCAACAATTACATAACAAAGTCGTGGCAATTCATCTTCCTTGCCATCTCTACCACCTTCACCTTCACCCTCATCATCACTCTCTTGGGCCATGGCTCCGCAAGTTGAAGCTTCCAAAATTAAGTCCAAATCTCAAGACCTAACAGAGAAAAGGTCCCTAAAATGAGGCAGAGATGGCAGTAAACATCCAATTTACAGAGGTGTAAGAGTGAGAAACTGAGGCAAATGGGTATCTTAAATCCATGAACTGCGAAACAAGTCACGTATGCTAAAGCTACTCCAATGGTCGAATTGAAATTATGAATGAGAAGCTAGTCTTTATGTAGGGATATCTTCTCGGTGCTTTACCGCAAAGGTCACCAATTTTATCACTGATTGCTGTTAGGTCTCAAAGCCATGCCATCATCACAAAGAAGAACGCACCAAAGAAGAGCAAAAACCATTAGTTTTTTATGCAAAAATGCTACGATACCAATCAACCATACCCCAACAATTTATATGGCCAAATGACGAAAAATTAGTCATTAATGCACCAGATTTAGGTGTTCCACTAATTGACTTGGGTGGGTCCTTGTCTGGTAACTCTGTTTTTGCAATGGAAGGTTTAAAGCTAGTTGGCCAGGCATGTCAAAAACATGGTTTCTTTCTTCTTGTTGCTGGTATTATTAATTTTAGTGTGGTGTTGGTAGTGTTGTTATTAAAGCAACGATGGTGGTGAATTTGGGTTAGTGATGGTGGTGATTGGGTTATAGTTTGTGGTTTCAGTTAGTTCTGATGGTTTCTAGCAATGGTAATGGTTTTGGGTTTTAGTAGTGTTGAATCCAATAATAGGGAATGTAGATCAGGTCAATTTACCAAACATCAAGACATGGATTTCTTCCTATAAGCGACTAATGACAGCCTCCACATTCATTTTCAACCCTTCGTGGAGCTACCAAGTCCTTTTCGTTATAGGAACGTAAGCATTGAATGTCCTGCATGTGCAAAGAGGCCGACAAATTTGGAGTTAAGCGAAGAACATGGATTAGCGAGAGAACGCCTCTTACTACTGCTGCTTATATCAATAATCCTTTTAATTTAGAGGAGGCCACAAGGTCCTCCTTATCACATTGCCTTAATTCACTGGAAATAACCTGTGAAAATCTTCCTTTTGATTTAAAGGAGGCTACAACTCCTTGTAGTTTAAATAAACAAATGCTCAAAATCTCACAGTGCTTTTGATTTGAAGGGTTTGATATAGAAAAAGCTTTAATGGCAAAATCTTTTGATTTAAATGGTTTGCTGCCTCTCTGCAATGCTTTCTTCTCTCGCTAGCAACAAGCATATCTCTCTAGAGAAGACGTTGAAAAAGCCATCAGTCTTTCTTTCGTTTTTCCTTTTTTTTCAAAAAGCATTGAAAAGATGCTAATGTGTCAAAGATATTAAAGTAAAGAGATGTATTTGCCCTTCGCCACATCAGCTTCATTAAAGATGTCAATAGGTTTTCAATTTTTTGCTAACAGTTTGAAGCTTAGGTTAATGCTTTGTTAGGATACAAACCACAGGTCAAAAAGTGAATAGGGTTTAAATCATAGGACATTTATCTGTAATTGTTTTAATTTTTTATTCATAATTTTAGTCAAATAAAATTTTTATTCATTAAAAAAATTATTATTTTTTATTTTTTTCACTATAATAAATAAACCTTTATTTGTATTTTGTATTTTAGTTAAATTGACTTTTTTCTTGTTCACTCTTTCAAGTAAATTTAAAAATAAATTTAATATTTTTATTTTTATTTTTCAATAATAAGAGTTTAATTTTTTATTTTAATAATATTCAATATATTTTTTAAATTTAATATATAAGTGAAAAATAAATCTTTTAAATTAAAAATAAAAATGGTTCTAATACTCCTCAAGTCAATTAAATACTTTAACTTGTGAAACATATTAGAGATAACATTTTAAAAATTTTTAGAGATTCAGACATCTTACCATAAAAAAAAATAAAAAAAAAGTAAAGTTGAAATATCAAAGTAATAAAATTGAAAAATTCGTATGTATTTATCTTTAACAGGAAATAACCCAACCAAGTACTTGGGGTCTCTAGAGGAAGAGAGGAGACATAGCACCCCACCGACAAATTTTCTACAATATTTGCTACATCATCTGCTCTGCTGTATGATTGGCCTCCCTTTAAACATGCATGAGCTCACATCCAGATTCTACTCTCTATTCCCTGGTTGAATGATAATTTCTAGTAGAGAGAGCGGATTAATGAGCATGATCCACACTACGAGGGTAGACAAATGATTGACAAATAGGTTAGATAAAATTGGCTAAAAAAATGTTATTTCTCCATTGCTTTTAGTGTTTTTTATAAATTACATTCTTTTAAAAAAATAAATTATTTATAAATTACAGGTGTTTAAATAATTATACGATGGATTCACCTCAATACACTTTAAATTTTAGATTAAAAAAAAAATTTTAAAAAAATAAATTTTCCCAAAAAAAGACCAAAAAAAAAAGTTGGGAGCAAAATGGGAAATGGCCCTCAATTTTTTTTTTTATTATTTGCTATTCGTGATGTTGTGAATAGCGACACCTATCAGTGTCCTTTTTCTATTTATTTTTTACTTTTTATATACTAGTATATATTTTTATTCATATTTCATGAAAAATTCTACAAAACTTTCAAAATATTCCTACCATTTAAAAAAAATTAAAAAAAATTACTTAAAATAATAGGTTAGCCAGGAGATATTTATAACAAAAAAAACTTTAAAATAAACTTCATTACAGTCTAAGAAAGAGGTTCATTGTTTGAAAAATAAAGTTCATGTTATATTTTAAACACTTTCCAAACTCATTTAAGAAAATAAATGAAAATTTTATAAAACAAAAACTATTTTTACTTTGAATTTTTTTTTTAAAAAATGAAAATCTATATCATCATTTTCAATCCTTCGTATTCAATTATTACTTGCATTGATCAAATTCAACAATTCCTTTAATCTATCATTTTTCAATTATTACTTTCAATCCCTTAAATTTAACAATCACTTTCAGTCCTTAAGATTCAAATGTCATCAAATTTATAATTGAGATAAATTCCTAAATATTTATAAATTTAAGATTATTTTCACTTATCCCTAACTTATTACCCATTTCTTACTATCATTCCAAAGAATAAACTGAGCACATAAAAGCCCCTAATGTTTAATTTTAGTAACAATGATCATCCATTCATCGATTTCTGATGAAATCAACACTGGAATATTGACGTGGAAAAATAAAGGGATGATGATATGATAAAATTATTTTCAATAATGAACCAGAGGCCATGCCACGATTGGTTTTTTAATTTACATAGCAAAGTTTGACAAGGGCTCACGTAGCCTCTGATTTATGATTGAAAATAATTGTGCCACATCATCATATGCTTACTTGCCCATGTCAGCATTCCGATGTTGATTTCATCGAAAATTGATGAATGGAGGATCATTGTTAGTGAAATTAAAAGTCAAGAATTTTTGTGTGCCCAATTGATTCTTTGGGATGATGGTGGGAAAAGGTTAATAAGTTAGAGACTCTAAGTGTAAATGACCCATAAATTACAATTGCTTTAATTATGGCTTTTTGATTTAGTTCGTGTTTCAAATTGAATATTTTGTAATAGAATGAATGAAATTTTTATTTGTTAACATAATATGGTAAACTAAATTTTCTTACTTGATAGTTTGTGGTCAATCTATATCATTATATGGTCGACATGTATTAATATAGGGGGTTACATTGGTTATATTATTATTATTTAATTTTCATATCTAGTTAAATTTAATAATGGAAGAATTTTAGATTTATGTAGGATTTTATTCCCATTATAATTTTCTACCATTGTTAGGATTTGATTTCACTTAGTTTGGGTTAGTAGGATGTAATGCTCTATAAATAGAGAGTATTGTTCTCATATTTTAGATATAGATACAATGAACAATACAATAATTTTCTCTCATTTTTTTTGCTTAAGTTTCTATGTTGAAACTTGTCTACTTTCCTTTAAGACTTAGTTGTATACTAGCCTTATATATTTTTTATACTAGCTAGTTGCATTAGGTGGTATGAGAGCAGGTTAATCACCTAATCCTATGCTAGATGGCTACAGTAGAGTAAGCAATCATATTCATGATGATGCTCAGAGTACTGAAATCAAAAGGTGGTGTAATGTCTTTAAGCAAAGAGAAGATCATAGATTCCTGTGGATTAATAGTCATTTTGAAGAAATTAATGACTAATTTGATGTTTGGACAATAGATGTCAATAGAAATCAGTTTGATAAAAGGCTAGATTGATGAGAAAATATTACTCAAGGCTAGCCTATTAATACATTTGTTCATGCAAAAACATATAGATGTGAAATGTATTCTTTGTTATGATGGTAATTATTATAATAATCTTTTTATTAATTGGATTGTAGAGATGGAACAAATTTTTGAACACTTGTGAATCTATAATTATGAACATATGAAGTTAGTGACCTTCAAGTTAAGAGGATGTGCTTAAACTTGGTGGAAAAGGTTACAAGCAAAAAGAAAGGAAGAAGGAAAAATGCCTATTGATTCTTAATTGATGATGAAGTGGTTGTTAGAAGATGAGTTCTTTCTATTGAAGCCCATCTCATCCCAAGAAGATATAGTGTGTCAAATTGATGCAAAAGTGAAGAGAGTTGAAGTTAAAGTGACAAAGAATGAGATAATTAAAGATGTAATTAAAAATGTAGTAATGGAATGTAAAGTTAGTTATGGCACAAAAATTTATTGAAGATAAAGAAGAAAAATAAATAGTTTTAACAATTAACAAAATTGAAGAAGAGATTGATAGTGAAATTTAAGATCTTAAAGGTGATTTAAAAAATCAAGAAAATTCATAGTGAATTAGAAATCAAAGAATCCCATAGTTGTTTTGAGAAGATTGAGTATGTTGATTTTATTAGGGTCACAAAATTTGATTGCATTACTATTAATCCCTTCTACAAATTATTAATGCAACAAAATTTTCAATTGAAGGATGCGTTTTATATTGCTTCTCGAAGGCATAAAGATATTCAAAGTACATATTTATTTGGCATGGAAGGCTTTAATTTTCAATTATAAACTCAAGGATAAGTCTTTTTAAGTGACAGAGAATGATGTCAGGAGTTTATTTAGTTAAATTTAATAAGGGAAGAATTTTAGATTTAGCTGGGATTTTATTCCCATTCTAGTTTTTCTACCATCGTTATGATTTGATTTCATACTTAATTTGGGTTAGTGAGATGTACTACCCAATACATAGAGAATACTGTTCTCATATTTTAAATAAAGATAGAATGAATGATAGAAGAATTTTCTCTTAGTTTTTGCTTAAGTTTATGTGTTGAAACTTGTCTATTTTCCTTTAAGGCTTAATTGCGTCCTAGCCTTATTTATTTTTCACGCTAGTTCCCTATATTGTGTATCATGTTGTGATTAATCTATATTATTTTATGGTTAACCATAAATATTTTTATTGCTGATTACATTTAAGAATGATTAATGTCTACCGAAATAATTTTTAATAACATTCAACCACAATTTAATGAAATATATATTATTTTGTGGTCAACCACTATAAGAAATTTATTGAAATATGTATTTTCTAGTTTTACTTGGTATTTTATGGTGGACCATATCATTTTATGGTCCACCATATGTCTATCACACATGATATATATTATGGTTTTATATGTAGATTATGTCTTGGTAGGATAATATTTTTGGAAAATGAGAATGTTTTAAATATAATTGATCATTTGGATTGCAGTAATGAAGGGTACAATGATCAATTTAATGGTTGTGAGACTCATTATGGTTTTCTACAAATTCATATGAGTAATGAAGATGTTGAATTTACTATTATGTCCAATTACTATTATTAAATGAATAATATGAAAAAAATAATTAGTGTTAGTTCTTAAAACTTTTTCCTAGCTTCAGCTTTAGGTGGCAAAGATCTAATGCTTACAAAATGAGAAAATTTCTAGGTCAAGGAGGACTTGGTTTGCCTAAAGCCCCTCCAATGCCTAAGTCAATAGTAGTTATTTAAGACAAAGCTATTTTGGTTAAGAAAAATACGTTGTTGCATAAAGAATAGAGGGTTATTGCATGAAGAATGAAGGGTTCATGCATGAGAGGACATCTGTTCTTAAGTGTTTATGTGTTTTCTATGAAAAAAGGAATGAATGAAGAAAACACATTTTGTTTTACCTAAACTAGAATGAAGTTGGTGGCATTGTGCTGGTCAAGGGGCATGTGGCTCTTTCTTATGGGTGGAATCCTTTTGAAGTGAGATGTTAGTATTAGAAAGTAGGCTCCGGCTAAGGGAGCTAACAGGAATATGATAGGGTACAGAACCATATCAACAATATTAGTGAAATTTAATGCAATAGGTAGTGAGTATAGTTCCCAATAAGCGCAAAGAGGAAGGACACAAGGAGGAAGGTTTTCCCCTTAATCATTAGATAGGTAGCTAGAAAGGAATACTATTTGATGGGTCTTTATAAATTCATGTTCTGCAAGAGGGAAAGGGACAATGGCATAGAGGTTAATTAGTCAAAGACTTTCAAGGTGGCACATATGGGGCACTACTTTACATGTGTCGTGTTGTGATAGGAAGAAGGATTTTCCTATATCATTAGTAATCCCCCCCCACAGTCCTGAGTAGAAGAAACTAATACTTAGGGAGTTAAAGTGCCTTATTGCTCCTTTATCCTACATAAACAAGCTTTATTTCTAAAGTGTTTGGGCATAGTTACCAGAGCCATGTCTTGTCACGTCTCCCAAGGGCTACCGAATTTATTGCTCTTCATGATGGTTTTCTTTTATTCCTATGATGACCATTATTAAAATTTTCAAAATTGAATTTCTTTTATCCATTTTGTGCAATTAAGATGTAGTAATAGTAGTTTTTAATTACCTCCAACTATTAATCTTTTAGGGTGGTTAGTTCACCTTCTTCAATGTATTTAAAGCATTGAAAAGCTTCTCATTTCTTTTTATCCTTCATACTTCCTCATTTCTTTTTCTTTCATACTTTCTCATGTCTTTTTTTGAGATCAATTCCAGCGATTAGCTTTATATTCTCTTTTCTTCCTTTTTGAGCTCCCAATCTTTTTGGCAGTAGGTATGTTCTTTCCATATCTCTTTCTTCTTTCCTTTTTCAATTTTCCTTCTTTATGATGGGTGATAGCTATGATTTGCATAAGTTTATTTCAAATGCCAACCTTTATCATCTTCTTAAAGTGTAAGGAGATATGAGTTATGATGATAAAGCCATATCCATTAGAATTCCAAAAAAGAATGAGAAGTTGCTATTTCCAAAGGGTAGTAGGGATTTATCAATATACAAAGGGATGATAAGGAGATGGTATTTTTCTAAAGTAGAATTAGGATTAGATCTACTTTATTTTGATTTTAGCGTAGAGGTTTTTAAGTTTTACTTAAAGTGCCCTAGGTTTTTAACACTACATGATATTCTCTTAAACTCGGCCTTTTAAAAAACTTGTGAGAAATTATAGATAATGCCAACAATGAACTTATTCAGGGCTTTTTTTTTTAACACAATAGATCATTTAGTGGTTTCTTACTTTCATTAGTAGGTAGGGGATAACTATTTCAATAAAATCCCAGACATAGATAAATCTTAGAGAAGTAGATTCCTTATAGCTAGGCTAAGGGGCGACAATCCCCTATTTGACTAAGGTTTTAATAGGGAGTGGGTTAATATTAATTGAGGAGATAATTGGATTGGAGAGAATACTAAATGAAGGGAAAAGTTATAAGGCTCGAGAACTATTGAGTGGTTCATCACTAGAAGATTCTGATGGGTTTCATTATTTTTTTTTTGTATTAAACACTAATTTATTAAGGATTTTTAGTTTCTCAGGACAACAAGACCTTTAATCGATCACTAAAATTCACCGTTTCTATTACGGATATTAGTTGTGTGGCTAAGGTGAAAAGTGAGAAAGCATCTATTTCCACGAAGGAGGCAGCTGAAGGAATACCTAGTGCAAAGCAAACGAACACATGCAAAAGCAAATGGTATAAGGGCATCACAACGAGGGGCAAAGTTGCTCTTTCTATTAAAATAAAGGAATAGTTATAGGAAAGGATTGCTACTAACAAGGTAAAATATTTGCCTCTTAATTAAAAGGGCAAAGCAAAAAAAGGGAGTCCTTTGAGTGCCCAAAATTAGTGGTGATTTTTGACATTGATAGCGATGAGGAGCATCTTTCCAAGAGACCAATAACTGAAGGTAAGTTAACACTTGAGGTGGATGTTACAAAGCTAGCTATGGGGAGAACCATCATGTCTAGAGAATAATATTTAATATTTCACCTATTTGCTTTAACCAGTCGGTAGGGCTGAGCAATACCCAACCATGCCCAAATTTTTGAATTAACCTAATCTGAATTTCGGGCATAATTCGACTTTTGAAAATGTGGTTAAAGCATTTCAGTTAAGGATATAAGGGTTTATTGATTTTTAGTTTTCAGGTTGGGATGATGTAATATTCACCCGAACTGACTGGATTTTTAATATATATATATATATATATATATATATATATATATATATATATATATATATATATATATATATATATATATATATATATATACTGCATAATGTTGTTTGAGGAAGGGGTGGGAATATAAATTGAAAAAACCCTACCCCTTCCTCTCATTTCTCTTCTTTCTCCCAGGTGCACCTCCACCTCTTCAACTCCTCTTCTTTGTCTTTTTCATCTCCTCTCTAACCTTAACCCTAAATCATTGCTTATTAACAGATTACACTCACTACTGACTCTTATCTAGTAAACTAAATCAAACCCTAACCCTTAATCACTCACTTGTCTCTATTAATTGTCTCCTATGTAATTGATTTGATTACTTTTAGTCTCTTTACTTTAAACTCTTCCCTTTTTTAGAACACAAACACATCAGATCATTCATTTTATATATGTTTGTGTCATTCATTTTATATATGTTTGTGTTGGTAATTCTTATGTTCTTCTTTTATTTAGTTGATGAATTTATGTGTTCTTTGGGTGGAAGCTTAAACATTCTTCTGATTTACATAGGAAATTGATCTAAGATATAGATCTGTTTCAAATTTTTGGTTATGGCTATGTACATGCAAAAAAAATTAATTTTTTTTTATAAATTCGATGTTTAAAAATGTTTGTTTGGTTATTTTTTTATTTGTTTAATTTTTTTAGATATGCTGTTTTGAAATGTTTATTTGGTTTGTTTTTAGTATTTGTTTAATTTTTTTTATAGATTTGATATTTAAAAATGGTTATTTCTTATTGGGTTTTTATGTTTAGTATTTGTTTAATTTTTTTATATTTATGATGATTAAAAAGAGTTATTTGGTAAATTTTTTAGAAAAAATTTAAATTTTTTTGATTCATTATTTTATTTTGTTAATGAATAATCTATTAATATGTTTGTTTGTATTTCATATTTTATTAAAAAAATATTTAGTTTGGATTTAAAAAAAATAGCCATGCAAGCATGTAATTGAAGTCTGATATATGGACTATGGTTATTGGGTATGGAGTTCATCAATATGTTGTTTGTTATTTTTTCTATATTTGATATGTGATTTTAGGTGTTTTAATGAAAACATGTTCAAGATTATGCCTATTGTTTATTTGGTTCATTGAAAACATGTTCATGTTTTGGTTTGTGTCCCTATGTGTAGTGTTTATGTGAGTCTTTAATTGGTTCATTGAAATAATTTTGAAATTTCTTCAGTTCCTTTATTCAAAAAAGTAATTTTTTATCATTATGATTAAACACCATTGTGTGTGTTGTGTTTCTATGTGACTATCTTTGTAGTGTTGATTCTGGATTCTAAATGATGGAAGCTTTAAGTTATATCAATGAAAAGGGTGGAAGCTTATACTTTAAGTTATTACGTTATAACTTAAAATAAAAGGGTGGAAGTAGAGTAAAGCCTGCTCATTTATATCTGTTAGATAGTTGACCTACATAGTCCTTTTATTAAATCATAAGAAAATATCCTTAATCATATTACTTTGTTGCGTTCTTGAATTTTTTCGATTAAAAGTCAATTGTTTATATTCTATGTAACTTATACATCATATTTGTGGTTGTTATTGGTTGTTAATGAAATAGATGGAAGCTACCAGTGGCAGTGATAATGCCACTGGTGTCCCTGATGGTAATCCTACTCCAGCCGAGGCTAATTAAGTGGAAGTAACTCCCAGATCAACTGTCCAACAACCTATTATTGCTAAAAAAAACATAGAGACTGAACATAAATATGCTATTTGGCCATTTTTTGAGAGATATAAGATAATAATGTCGTGGTTAAGGGTAAGTGTCTTTACTGTGCTGCTTCTTATCATGCTCCCATGGCACGTCTTCTTTAAAAAATCATGTCTTGCATTGCATGAAAATATAATAAAATGCCACTACTAAGCAGACTCTTTCAACACTAAATCCTACTAGTAAAGGGGTGGAAGCACAAGATGCCACCCAATATGCTATAATAGGCACATGGAAATATGATTCTAACTTAATTAGATCTACACTTAGCTGGATGATTATTGTTGATGAACTTGCTTTTAGATTTTTTGGAGGTTATAGTTTCCAAAATTTCATGCATACTGTCTATCCTAGATTTAAGATACCATTTAGGTGGACTATACAAAAGAGATTGTTATGAGATGTTTATGTCTGAGAGGGCTTAAAACCTTTATTAAATTAAATTATTAAAGAATTAATATAACTACTGATTATTGGACATCAATACAAAGAATAACTATATGTGTGTGACCGCTTATTTTATGGATAATGGGTGGAATTTGCATAAGAAAATTATTTCTTTTGTCCTGTAACATTGCATAAGGGTGAATATATAGCAAAGGCTTTAAAAACTTGTTTGATTAAATGGGGTTTGAAATCTATCTTTTAAATTACTATGGATAATGCATCAAGTAATGGCTTTGTTGTTGGGTTTTTGGAAAAGAAATTGTTTAGTTGGGGTGCATCTAGTGTTAAGATAAAGTTTTTGCATATGAGATGCATAACACATATTTCGAATTTGATTTTTAATGATGGTTTGAAAGAGTCTAGTGTTAATGTAAACAAGTAAAAGAAGCAGTGAGATACATTAGGAATTCTCCTACTAATATAAAGAAATTTAGGAATCTAGTAGATTTGGTTAGCATTGAATGCAAAAACTTTTTAACTATTAATGTGCCAACAAGGTGGAATTCCACCTACATTATATTGAAGACATCTTGTTTATATGAAAAAGCTTTTGAAAGCTATAAGGAAAGTGAAAGCTTATTTCAAGCTGACTTCGGTCAGGATATGCCTGACTATCTAGATTGGGAGCATGTCTCATAGCTTGTGAAGATGTTAGAAATATTTTATGACATGACTGTAAGGATTTCAGTTCAAAGTATGTCACTAACAATTCATTTTTTTTAGAAATTTTTGACTTGAGTATTCAATTGACTGATGTGCAGTTTGGCTCTGACTTCTTTGTGAGGCATATGGGGTTGAACATGAAACATAAAACTGATAAATATTAGGGGGATCCTAAAAAGATTAATTATGTTATTTTTATTGCTACTGTTTTGGACCCTCGATTTAAGATGGAGTTTTTTGAGTTCTCAATAACTTAAATGTATAGTGAAGAGGTAAGAAACAAAATGTTTACCAATTTAAAGTTTGATTTGGTTGCTCTATTTCATGATTATATGAGCTTGTTTACCTTTTCTTCTGCTACTGATATATGTGCAAGTCAGTCAAGCTAACCTGATCCAATGCTTGCAAGTCAAGCTACAACTAAAACACTTTCATTGACAAAGAAAGATTTAAAAAGCACAAGCAAGAATCTACAATGGGTGGTGGCAAAAAAATAGATATTGATATTTATTTGGTTGAGGCATTGGTGGAGGATAAAGGGAGTTTTGATATCCTTCGTGGTGGAAGCTTAACTTAGAGAGGTTTCCAATACTCTCTCATATGGCCAAGGATATTCTTGTAGTGCCTATTTCCACTGTGGCATCTGATTCTGCCTTTAACACTAGTGGGCATGTCCTTGATGCTTTTAGGAGTTCATTAACTCCAAAAATAGTTGAGGCTCTCATATGCACACAGGACTGGCTTAGATTGGAAAATCAACTTATGTCAGTTGAGGAAAATGTTAAAGAATTAGAGAAATTTGAGAGAGGTACTTCTATTTCTTTTCATTTCTTTACTTTCCTTAGTTTATTTTTAAATACTATCCAATGCTTACTGAATCTAATTATCTGTTTTTTATTTTATAGATTTGGAATAAGTGGCCAATGGTCGTTCATTAACAAATACTCAGTAAAAAAGCTATCTAATATTCATTCATTCTTTATTGTCTAATTGATATTATGTTGCATACTTGATTTTTTATGACACTTTCAATTTGTTGCCTACTGCTACTGCTTTATTGATCAGTTTTAATTTCCTACTTGATTGACTATCTAGATTAATATGTACTTGTATGTGACCAAACTAAAATGCCCTTTTTAGTGCCTGTGTTATTGTTGCAGTAAGTTAAGAGGCAATGATGATGCTTCCACCTTATAGTATGTTAAGACTTGACAAAATGCTTGCTTAAGTTTCTGTGATGGCTTTGTTTTTCATATAGCTACCATTAATGTGGTCGCATTCTTGATGTGATTTAACTTTTATATCTTGAGCCTCTTAGTTGATTCTTATGTTTGTTGGCAATGATGATGCTTCCACCCTTTGACATTCTGACTTGTTATTAGAATACTTGATTTATTTCTTAGGTGGTAATTGACAATATAGTATTTTTTTGAACTATCTGTTATTGTTGCTAGAAATTTGGTTGTATTCTGATTCATGATCTAAAAAATATAAGCATCTTGAGCCTTTTGTTATTATACTTAGTTTCTTTTTAACATCTTCATTCTTTTGCACTTTGGTTATAATCAGAATATCTCTTATATTACTTATTTTATGTAGGTAAACATTGTTATCGTAGTTTCATTTTTTGTACATGCCGTAATACTTTTGAAACTTTAGGTAGAAGTGGAAAGCTTTTAAGCCAAGATTTGTCTGCATCTGTTTTTTGTATATGTGTAGGTAGTAATGAATATTTTTTATATAGGCCATTGAATTTTTTTTTTTTGGAAATATGTAATGTAGGTTTTAGAAATATATATCATATTCAATGCAAATAGGCCTTATATGTAATGAAAACAATATGCAATATGGGCTTGGCCCTTTATTATTTAGTGAAAATATATTTTGTTTATGTTTTTTTACTTATGAAATTCGTAGGCCCAAAGGCCTAATCCAACTGACCCTATCTGATGAACCGAACTGACTTAACTGAAATCATCGGTTACCTGCCTTTTTTGTTTATTAGTGACCACCAGTTTGGTTCAGCTCATATATTTCTGGTCCAGTAACCGAATAGTTTCTCCATTTCATTAACTCGATTCGAACAACCCGCCTGATGCTCTCCCCTATTAGCTGGGACATTCACCCAGATACGCCTGTGCAACAGATAGTGTCTGCTCTAATTAATAGGCACTTAAGGATTAGCTTTTCCATGCAAAATGTTATGGTCCATAGTTTGTTTAGGAACATTTATGCTAGATTAGTAGAACACTCTAACTTATATGACAAAAGATTATGTAATATCCCGAGATTTTAAATAATTTTAAACTACATTGGGATATGCAGTGCTAATAATTTTGATAAATATATTTAATTATTGAATTATTTTGATAATTATTAAAGTTATTTTAAATTTCTTACATAAAATTTTTTTGAGAATTTTATTTTTGGGAAAATTAAAACATAAATAAATATTTATTAATTATGCTAGTCCGTTTTACGTGATTGCATGAGTCCATGCATGATTTTAATTATCGTATTAATATATATATACATATACATGCATATATATACTTATTTAGCATTTTACGGTTATTTTTAATTAAGTATATATTATATATTTTTATTTAATTAATATGTATTATATATATGTATATGTATATAGATATTGTTATTTTTAACATGTGGTGTAGGAAATTTTGAATATAAGATTAATATATTATAATATAAGTTAATAAAGTTATATATATATATATATATATATATATAAAGTTTGGATTAATTATAGAAACTGCCCCTCCCGTCTCCCTCTTCAAGCCCGACGTCCCCCTTCTTCCCTGTAACCTCTTCCCTTATCGTCGGTGTGCCTCCCAGTGTGCCACCACCCTCCCAAGCTTCCTCCGTCGCCTGTAGCTTCCTTCTCCAGCGAGTTTTGGCCGTGGAAACCCGAGGAAGTCGAAACCCGAGGGTTACGTGAACTTTAGAGGATAAGATCTGATATCATTATAGTATTTCATCATATCATCATAGCATCTCATCATGACATTTCATTCTAGCATTTCGTCATAACATTTCATCATACCATTTCATCATAACATTCATTATAGCATGTCATCATGGCATTTCATCTTAAAATGATCTTCTGATAAAAGATGCACAAGTTAATTAAATAGGGTTGATGTTGAAATTTAAGAAAAGAGATTCTATATAAATTACAGAATGAGCTTACAGTGTAGATCCAGATGTTACCAAGATGTACCACAGTATTAAGAATCAGTGCTAATGGAATGGATTGAAGAAGGATGTGGCTGATTATATTTCTAAGTGATTAACTTGCCAGCAAGCGAAAACTAAACATCAAAAGCCTTTTGGGAAGCTTCAATCTCTTTTGAACTTTGGGTGGAAATGAGAGAGAATTTCTATGATTTTTGCAATTGGTTACCTCGTTCAAAGGGTGAATATGATTCCATCTAGGTGACTGTAGACAGATTGACCAAGTTAGCTAATTTTGGCTGGTGAAAGCCACTTATTCAGTAGCTAAGTTGGCTAAGCTGTATATAAAGCACGTTGTGTACCTGCATGGGATACTTGTGTTCATTGTATATGGTAGAGGTACAATGTTTACCTCTCGATTTTGATAGAAGCTGCTGGAAGCGATAAGCACCTGGTTGGATTTTAGCACTGCTTTTCATCCTTAGACAGATGGTTAGTCTGAAAGGATGATCCCAACACTAAAAGAAATATTGAAGATGTGTGTTATGGATCTGGGGGGGTAGCTGGATTAATTATTTGCTACTTGTGGAATTCGCCAATAATAACAGCTACTATAGCAGTATTGAAATGACACCATATGAGGCTTGTATGAAGGAAAGCCTTATTTAGACCTGAGATTGTTTAAAATGCAGTGAAGGAAGTTGTTATGATAAGAAAAGATTAGAGACCACAGCTAACAGGCAGAAGAGCTATGCGGATAAAAAATGCAGAGATATGGAGTTTCATATCGAAGACTGTAATTCTGAAGGTGTCTCTAAAAAATGGTGTGATGAGACTTGGTAAGATTGCATATTGGTTGGCTTTGCCTCCAAATCTATTTCATGTGCATCCTGTGTTCCATGTCTCGATCTTAAGAGAGTGTATTTCGAACACTTCGTACATGTTGCAGTCAAATAATGTAGAATTGAACGAAGATCTGAAGTTCAAGAAGGAATCAGTTGCAACTGTAAATTCTCAAGCTCGATAGTTATGTTCGAACCAGATTCAAATGGTCAAGATGTTGTGGCAAAGCAACAACATGAAAGAGCTTACCTAGGAGACTGAAGTTGAGATATGAACTTCTTACTTGTATCTCTTCCCTTCTTGACTTGTATTTTTCATTTTCTGGAATTCGGGGACGAATTCTTGTGAGGGGGGAAGACTGTAATATCTCGAGACTTTAAATAATTTTAAACTTCATCGGGATATGCAATGTTAATAATTTTGATAAATATATTTAATTATTTAATTATTTTGATAATTATTAAAGTTATTTTAATTATTTTAAATTTCTTACGTAAAATTTTTTCGAGAATTTTATTTTTGGAAAAATTAAAACCTAAATAAACATTTATTAATTATGTTAGTCCATTTTACGTGATTGCATGTGTCTATGCATGATTTTAATTATCGTATTAATATATATATACATATACATGCATATATATACATATTTAGCATTTTAGGGTTATTTTTAATTAAGTATATATTATATATTTTTATTTAATTAATATGTATTTTATATATGTATATGTATTTAGATATTGTTATTTTTAACATGTGGTGTAGGAAATTTTGAATATAATATTAATATATTATAATATAAGTGAATAAAGTTATATATATATATATATAAAGTTTGGATTAATTACAAAAACTGCCCCTCCTGTCTCCCTCTTCAAGCCCGACATCCCCCTTCTTCCCGGTCATCACTGCAACCTCTTCCTTTATTGTTGGCGTGCCTCTCGGCATGTCACCACCCTCCCAAGCTTCCTCCATCGCCTGTAGCTTTCTTCTCCAGCGAGTTTTGGCCGTGGAAACCCGAGGAAGCCGAAACTCGAGCTAACGCCGATCACCATGATTCCGGCCACCAAATTGGATGCCGCCAGTCTCTATCTCCTCCTTGAGCTTCGGTAAGTGCATTTCCAAGCTTGGTTTCACTTGATTTGATCTAGATTTTCCTTGGTAACCAATTTTCATTTTCTACCACTTTGAGTTCTTGACTTTTTTAAGCTTTGATTCTAATTATTCAAGCTAAGTTCCTTCACAAAAATTGTTCCTAGTAGCTCAATCTACATCCTGTAATTTTTTGGAATTTTTGGAATTTATTTTGATTTTTGTGAATTTTTTATTATTTTATTAATATTTTCTAATTTTCGTAAATTAATTAAATAAATTGTGAAATTGTGATTTATGGTGTTTATAGGGGTTAAAATGAATTTTAGAAATTTATTTGTAATTTTTGTGATTTTTGTATAATTATTATGAATTTATTTAGTTTAGGTGATTTTTAGAAAATTAGGTTAAATAAGTATTTTGTTAAAATTAATTGGTTAATTGAGTATAATTATTTATTTTATTGAATTATATGTTGAAAAATTAATTTTTGAGCAATTGTATAATTTTTAGTGAATTTTTGAATAATTATAGTATATTATGTGAATTTATAAATACTACAGGTATTTTGGTAATTTGGTACTAAATTGGTTGAAAATTAAGTTAAATTGGTTTTAATAATTATTTTAGGTATAAAAATGATTTTTATAAAATATTTAGTATTTTTAACTAATCAAAACTATTTTTTGAAAATTATTTTCAAATTATATATAACATACTATTTTTATAAATAAATGAGTTTTTAGTGATTTTTTTATATGTTTTGGGCTAATTAAGTAATTTGAATTTATAAAATGAATTTCGGTTAATATTTGTGAACTTATCGAGAATTATTGATTCTTAGTGATATTATATTAATATTAAGGTTTTTAAATAAATATCGGTGAAATAATTATTTTTAATATTAAATTTGTTATATTTTGGTATTAAAAAGGGTATTCTTGGTATTTGAGGAATTTTAATATATTTTGTGAATATTTTTGTGAATTGTGAACCTTAGTCGGTGGAATTTGCAGTTTGAGGTCCGGCCGAGGGATTTTGAGAATTCTATTTCGAAGTGTATTTTTTATGCAGGATCGATCCTACTTTTATAGGGAGATGTCCATTTTACAGAGGATACTTTACCGAAATTTCGGTAGATTTCTCGTAAAATGTAATAATCGGTCCGAGTCTAATTCTGAATTTTTGATTGAATCTGGCTATAGTAATCCTAAAAGTATAGAGTTAGAAGTTTATTCTGACGGTTATTATTATTTTATTTTTCTAGCTGCGCCGAGACTGAAGCCTAAAGGATCAGGCCTGCCAAGTTTGTCTCGTGGAGCGCTAATATATGAGTTATTGTACTGTATATATATGCATTGCATATAAGATGCATCATTTAGGGATTTTCATTTTCATTATATGTTTTTAAAAGTGGTTTAAAATATCGTATTTTTGGTATATCTAGGGTTTATACTTTTATATATGCATGTTAAATAATTATGCATGTTATTTTGATATATGCACGTTAAATAATTAGGTTTATGTTAGTACATTTTAGTATATATACATGTTTTAAATGTATATTTAGTCATAATTATTTTATGGAATGATTAGTATACTTTAGGTATATTTTCAGCATATTTTAGGTTTATCCCTAAATAATTGCATGCCATATTATTAGCTTATACTTAAGTTGTTTTTCAATATATTTTTGGTTTATTTTTTGGATAGATTTCCAAATAAATGCATGTTTTATTATTGATTCAAATCTAACACATTAGTGGTATACTTAGGGTTTATTTGTGAGATATGCATGCTAGAAAATTAGGTTATTTTTGGTATATTTGTGAATATATGTCAAACCTAAATGCATGTTTTAGTTCATATACATATTTAAATGAATATTTATGCATAATTGTTTTATTAAATGATCTGTGTACTTAGGGCATATCTTTAGTATATTTAGGTGCATTTTTAAGCAAACACATGTTATATTTTTAAAATGCACTTAAATTGTTTTTAATTATATTAATGCTTTACCTTTAGTATATTTCACGTTTTATTTAACATATATATACCCGAAATATACTTGATATATTTTAGGTATATTTCTAGTATATATATGGTTTATTTTACTATTATAAATGATTTAATGTAAATGAAGGATATTAATAGAACATGCTACGTAGTGGGCAGCACTAGGATCATATACGTACCTGTGTGATAGATCAAGGTTGAGTGAGAATCAATTGTGGTGATTATAATTGATTTAATTAATTTTATTAAGATCGATGGTGTGATTAATAGTGTGCTTGCGGGGTCAATCACACTGACAGTCAGACTACTGGAGCTCAGTTGACTTAAAGTCTCGGGGCCAGTCTACTGTCCATAATAGAATAAATGATCCATTGATTTGATTGAGATGTGATGTGATAGATAGTGTGATTGCTGGAGCTCGGTTGACCAAGTGTCTCAGGACCAATCACACTGACAGTCAAACTGCGGGAACTCGATTGACTTAGTGTCTCGGGGCTAATCTACTGTCCAAATTGGAATAAGTGTTCTATTTGGAATCAAGTGAGCCTGTATGGCTAGAGTGATGATGTGGTTGGTTGAGGTTGCGATTATTAGGGTTCTATGGATCCTTCATGAATTAAACTAAATGTTTTCTACATTTAGTATATTTATATAAGCAGAGTTGACATATGTGTGGAATGCATGACTATACATATATATATGTGAATGCATGATTGGATATGATTTAGATTGCATGTATATATAGTATAATAATTCACTTAGTGAGGTTTGACCCTCCCTCGATTATTTTTTTTTCAGGAGATCCTATATCATTAAACCTTAGTAGTAGAGTTCCTCACCGGTGTCCTTCCGTCCTAGCTATTTTATATAAAAGTATATTTTGAACTCTGAATTGTATTCTAGAAACTGCAGTAGTAGTGTTATTGTATCAGGAGAGTATTATTTTTATTTTGATATTAAATACTCTGAGAATTGTATTTGAACACTGTATGAATATATATTCATTTATAAAAGGATTAGGATTATTTACTTTATATATAAAAATTTTAATTCTATCATACTTTTTATTTATTTATTGCATGGTTTTATTTTCTAAGGCTTGCTACGGGTTCCGAATTCGAAAGAATTTTCGTTTCTTAGCGCCAGTCATGACTCCTAGTTTCGGTCATGACAGATTGTCTTCATTAGGAGTCCAAGCGTTGAGCACGACCCATCTTATGTGATTCTTTCCTTCTTAACTCTTTTCTTTGTAGCTAATTCGATTGTTGTATTTCTTAATTGCAATTCTTTATTTTAATAAATAGTTATATATCATCATGTACGAGCATGACATGAAGGCTCAAGTTGTGGCTGAGGACTCAATTAGTCTCCTCAATGATCATTCCAAATTGAAGAATGAACTTAGTAATTTCAAAGAAAAGTATGATAAGATGTCTATCCAGTCTTTGGAGCTGAAGAAATCCTTTACTACTCTGGAAGGGGAAAAAGTCGCTTGGACGAGTCTCAAATTTAGATTAAAAGAAGAAAATGCAAAGCTAAAAGAGAGACATGATCAATAAAAATTGAAGGAGCAAGCTACTGCAACTAAAGCTATGGAGGACTTTTAAAGTTCTGATGACTTCAAAGAATTGGTGATGGATTATTCTTCTAATTTTTATAACAATAGGTGGTTTGATTTTCTAGTAAAGGCTCGAACTCACTTTCCTAGCCAGGATTTTACACGCTTTGAGGTAGTGGGAAGAGAGATAGTAAATGATCAGGAAGGATGATTGGATCCTCTAAATGACCCTCCATTGTCCACTATAACCCCCCAAGCAACCATAAAGGGAAGAGTAGGCAACTCTACCTTCAATATAGGAATTGAGTTAGAAACAGGAATCCCCCTTGCCTCACACTAGGAGACTTATGCTGGAGAAGACAATGCTTAATGCTAGTATTTTATATTAACATATTACTAGGGTTTCAATGTTTCTTTTTGGACAAATTGTAATAACCCAAATATTTTAAATTATTTATATAAATATTGAGGTTTTCAAGAATACAAATTATCTTTATTTTATATTGTTATAATTGATATATTAAATTATTATATTTAAGAACTAAATTTAAAACTCCATTGGAAACTATTAACATTATTCTTTTCATATTACTTTGTCCTTATGAACATAGCTTATTATTTTAAATTATCTAAATAATTAATTGTAGCACTACTATTATTGACTATTATAATGGTAGTTTTATTTTTTATTTAGAGGTATATTAATAACATTATTATATACTTAAATTATCTACTATATACACACACACACACACACACATATATATATACACACATGGATGTATCCTATCTAAACTACTTTATATATATATATGTGTGTGTGTGTGTGTGGCTTAGGATTTTTGGGAGACAAAAAATTTCAGTTAATCCATCTTCCTTTATCTTTCTTTCTTTCTTTCTTTCTTTCTTTCTTTCTTTTGTTCGTTCTTTCTTTCTTCTTCTGTCACACCACTTCCTTTGCCCTATCTTCGTGCACCTGATCCAGCAGCTACCCGCCTATTCTCCATCTGTTTCTTCTTCCTTCGGAGTCATCTCTGCAGCGTGCATGAAGGAGGCAGCAGCTGCGTGAGGCAGCAACATGACCAGAAAACAGCAACAGCAGCTGCATGAGGCAGCAACACGAAGAAGGCAGCAGCAGCAGCTGTGTGAGGCAACAAAACAAGCAGAGGGAGCAGCAGTAACAAGTCCAGCATCGTGCAGAAGTAGCAGCAGGCCAGCAGGGCAGATCGGCAGCAAGAGCAGCAGCCTCCATTCCTCCTGCAATGACAACCAGCATAACCACTGCCCCAACCTACTGTCACCTGGAAATTCTGCAGCTTAGGCTTACAGTGGCAGCCCTCCCTTGCTCTATTTGAGCTTGAAGTAAGTTAACGAGTTAGTAGTTAGTTAGCTTTAGGTTAGATTTAGTTGTTTGTTAGTTTATTTGGTTAGTTTAAGGTTGTTTTGGGTTCTTTTATTAATTATAAGTTAATTACTTAATTTTGTAGAAATTTATTTTAATTATTTGGGGTAATTTTTGGTTGAATAATGTATGCTTATTAATTGATTTTAAGTTATTGAAGTCAATTTTGGTTAAGAGTCTATGAAAATTAATTTAGGTTAAATTAATTGAGTTTTATGGAATTTTTGTATATTTATTTAGGTATTTTAAGTTTTATGTATATTTTGTTAATGTGATTAATTAACTATTTTTGGTTCATTATTGGTGTAAATTAGTGTTAGTATTATGTTAGTAATTTTAGTAGTTATAAAATATTTTTTGTTAATTTATCTAATTTTTTTTTAGAAAATTATTATATTATGTAAATTTTGATATAATAGGTAAATGGTGTATTTTTGCTAATATTATAATTAAATACTATGTTTTAATTATTTTTGAGACAAAATGTGGTATTAAAATAATTTTATTTAGTGTTTTAAAAATTAAATAAATTATATTATGATTTATTATTATTAATTTTTATTATTTTTGGTGATTTACTAAATTAATATTTAGTAATTGCTATTTGTATATTTTTGGTGAACTTTGGTTGGGAATTGTGTTGTTTGAGGTCCCAACCCGAGGTGTTATGCCATTGTGAATTTTGAAGTGTGATTATTTGCAGGGTTGACTCTACTTTGGTAGAGGGATATCCATTTTACAGAGAAAACTCTGCTGGATTTTCGGTAAATTTCTCGTAAAACATGATACCGGGTCAATCCTAAAAATTTATTCTGAGTTCGAATCGAGTCTTCCTTAGAAACTCTAGAAGTTAGGTTTCTATTTTCTAATTGTCATTTCCTTTTTCTGTCTTTTAGCTGCCCCTAGTCGCGTCTACCAATTGAGGTCAGACACGACGTGCCAGAGGAGTACCTTTATCTTGTAAGTTAATATTTGATTTGAGTGTTGGATTTTTAATTTAAATTATATTAAATTCTTATGAATTTAATTTTATGAATTCTAGTCAGCATTATTCATAAGATGTTGCATGATGTAATTTATAGTTGATTTATTTTAATTTACTTTTATTTATTCTTTATTTATTATTATTTATTGTAATTTTCATTGTTTTATTTATTTCCTTTATTTTTTTAAATAAATCATGGTAGAATGGGCTACCTGATGGGTTTCATCAGGACCGTATGCGCACCGGTAAAGTATGTGATTGTTTATTTATATTACTGGCGTCGAAGGTCTGATGATGCTTTGCTCTCGGACACCACTAGTAAGAAAAAAATTTAATTTATATTTATTAAATTACTGGAGCTGATAGTCTGGTAATGCTTTGCTCTCAGACACCGCCAGTGATATTGGATTAAGAGATATGACTGCGGCTGTGTATCCTGGTGATGCTTTGCTCTCGGGATCCGACAGTCTTGAACACAAGTGAGTCATGTGACTGTTAAAAATTTATAAATCGAGTTGTACCAAATTTTTATACTGAAACGATTTAAAAGACATTTAAATATTTATTTCTTCTCTTTAAAAAAATGGATTTATTATATGTACACCAATGGTTGAAATAAATTATATTATATTATATTTCCATAAAATTTATTTTAATTGAGGTTTTCAAATCGCATTCATTTCTTTATTAACTTACTCAGTGAGGTATGACTCCCTTTAATTAATTTTTTTTTCAGGAGTTTGGGAGTTTACTGTTAGGCCTACTTCTCTTTTCCATGTAGCTTCGTCACCGGCTATTCTACGTAGGTCTATTTAGTTGTGTTGTATTTACTTTTACGTACCACAGTTGAGAAAATTGTATAACTGCATGCTTTATTTGGGATTTCATGTATTTATAATTTATGTATTGAGATACTATTTGTATAATTGAAGTTTATACATTTATGCACTGATATTATGGTTTAAATTATACTGAGAAAAATCAGTTTGATAATGTGCATTGTGATTTTATGATTTGTTGTGAGGTTTCAAAGTTTAAATATTCCATGATTTTTCTTTTAAGGCTTGCTATGGGTTTTGGTAGCTTTATGCTTTCCCATTCCTAGTGTCGGTCACGTGCCCTTGGGTTTAGGTCGTGACACAAATGGTCATTTAGGCCCTTCAACTTGTGTACTTGGACCACATAGGTCAATTTTGGACTTTTCCATCAAATAAAACCTAAAACTTCTATTAATAGAATCAAATAAACCCAAACACACTTAATGTAAGCACATGTCTTACATTCCTCTTGTATATAATAAAAAATAATTTGGCTTTTCATATCTCGTATACCAATTATTAGACATTTATTTTTTTTATTACTTTTTACTATCAAACATATAAACTCAATTTAAAAAAAAAAAATCTAAAAAAAAGTTAGAGGAACTCTTCAGTTCCCCATTCCCCCTCGGATAGAGAGATAACATTGATACCTAGGTTTCTTCTTAGTTCTATATAGTATCCATTAAAGAGACAATCAACTTTTCTTTTTTATATGCTCTTCTTTTTTATCTAATCTATCAGCTTCGCTCCCCTCTCCTTAAAATTAACACTGCATCTCTAACATCTCTAATCTTTTAAGGTATAATCTTCAAGATATTACTCCATGGAAGATCAAGATAGAGGAGGATAAAGACTCAAAAACTTTGAATGAAGAGGAAGCCAATCTAGCAATAATAGGCAAAATCCAAAGCAATAAAATTTACTCCTCCCAACTATTGAATTTGCTTTTTAAGTAGATATAGAATTCAATTAAAATCACTTTTGTTCAATCCTTACATGCCAAAAATGTATTTTGGATTAAGTTTAGAATAGCTAATGATGAGAAATTTATTCTTGACAGCACATCATGGTCTATTCTGAGTTACTTGGCTAATGATAAGGAAGAAAGACATCTAGTTTGGCTATCAATACTAGAAGCTTCCAGTATATTATTATCTCTGCAATTTCTTTGAGCTTCAGACTAGCAAATTTATAAAGAAAATAGATGATTTTACAGTTGTAGGATATTGTCCCCCCTAAGTAAATAAGTCAAGGCTTCATCTCACTATCTAGTAAGAAGGAGAAACCTTACATAAAAGATGTAGTAGGGAAGGAACGCATGAATAACCTAGAAATCTTAAAAGCACTAAAGACAACAAATCTTGAAAATTGAAAGTAAATCTCTCTCCATCTCATTATCCAAAAGTATATCAAGAGTCTTACGAGAGTGCTGTTAGGGTCTATTAAAGAACCATCTAACTTAGGCCAATGGCTACAGCCATTTCTTTTTTATTTTTGCTTTTTATTTGAATGTTTAACTTATTTTGCAGTTTCTTCTACCAATATATGAAGAATTATGACTCTTATGGGTTATTTTATGTTGGTAATTGTTATTATTGTCTATTTATAAATATGTTTGCCTCTATTTTTTATTTTTTTCATTTCTTTTTACTTCTTGCAATCGTGAAAATATAATAAAGAAGAAGGGAAAGAAATAAAATAAAATGTTTGCCATTATATAAAGAAAGATTATGGGCAGTGTAGTATTGTACAACATGGAGAAGCAGTGAAGTTGCAGCAATACTTTGTTATAACTACGATAGTAACAAAGTGAAAAAAAAGTTGTACAATAACATATCTTTTCATTTAAGAAAGGGAAGTTTTGCTAATAAATTATTTGATTCACTCTTTTTTTGAGAGGTGTGTTACATGCTCCTTAAAGAGTTAAATTTTAACCTTATTTAGCCTATTAATAAAAGTTTTGGGTTTTATTTAATGGAAAAGTTCAAAATCGGCCTATGTGGCTTTAGTGCATCAATCGAAGGGTCTGAATGACCATTTGTTCATTTCTTTTTAGTATTGTTTTATCTTTGTTAAGTAAATTTAACTTATGAACATTGGCAACCTTCAGTTGTTGCCTTAGTAAATATTTGTGAGCCTTATATAGCTTTAAGTAGTTTGACTCTGTAATGCTATTTGGCTCACTTTTAAGGATGATGCTATGTTTTCCTCTTTTTGGAATCTGTCTCCATATATATTCTTGAGATTGATTATTGCTATTTGTTAGCATTTTATTTATTGTCATTATCTTGGAACACAATGCAAAAGGCCTGCCTCCTCTTTTTTATGGTTTTACTCGGGTTCCCCTTTTTTATTGGGGGTTTGATTTATGTCCTACTTTTTTTCTTAGGGGTTTGATTTGTGTTCCCCTTTTTTCTTAGGGGTTTTATTTGGGTTCCCTTCTTTTCTTGGAGGTTTGATTTGCAGTTCTCCTCTTTTTTAGGGGGTTTGATTTGTGTTCCTCTTTTTTCTTAGGGGGTTTGATTTGTGTTCCCCTCTTTTCTTGGGGGTTTTATTTGTATTAGAGGTTCTAATAGGGAGTTAGTTCTTCCTCTTATCTGGGGAGAATGGCCAGGGAGGCCTTGATAAATTAAGAACACTTAAGTGTTGTAACATTGTCATTTTCTTTTTTGCATTATTGGTGCTTAGTTTGTTTTCACATATACACACTTGGGTAGTATAATTTCAACTCAAGATTTTCAATATTAGTCCTATAATAATAATAATAAATTAGAGGGAGAAGAAGGTTATTTTTATATCATAAGGCATAACTTATACAACAAAAGTTCCTATCTGCATATACTAGAGCAGATTAATCAAAATAAGAATTTTCTCTCTTACATAGGCTTTATAGATTTTGCATAAAAGAAAACATGTCTAGTGACATTGTCATCATTAGTAGTACTTTTTTATGTGTTATGCATTCCAAGAGTGAGGGATGTGGTTGCCATCTACATCTGTCAGATGGTATGTACTTACTTTGGTTGGTCTAACCATATGAAAGGGGCCTTCCTAGTTAGGCCAGAGTTTACCCTGTCCTTCTCTTCTGCTGGTGGCACTGAGGATCTTGAGTACTAAATCACATGTCTGGATAGCTCGTGCCCTAACTTGAGAGTTAAAGTAGGAAGTTGCTTTTCTCTGCTAGGTAGCCGTTTTGATTGATGCTTCCTCTCTAAGTCCTTCTAGCAAGTCTAAGTTCATCATTATTGCTCATGTTACAATATTGCACCCTTGGAGATGGTATTCCTATATCCACTGATATGACTGCCTTTGTCCTATAGGTTAGAGTGAAAGGAGTTTCACCAATGGCAGACCTGGGTGTGGTTCGGTATGATTATAAAATGTTAGGCAGCTCCTTAACCCAATTAGTCTTATGTCCTTCTAGCTTTTTTTTTTAATCCTTGAAGTATGGTTTGGTTAGACACCTCTACTTACCTATTAGTTTGAGGATGGAAACTGAACTGAAGTTATGATTGATATTCAAACTAAAAGTAAAGTCCTTGAATTTCTCATAATCAAATTGCTTGCTATTATCGAAAAAGAGAATCCAAAGTACTCTAAATTGAAACACTATGTTCTTCCATATAAAATTAATTGCCTTATGTGTTGTTATGGTAGCCAATGCTTTAGCCTCTATCCATTTGGTGAAGTATTCTACTGCCAAGATTATGAATCATCTTTAGCCAAGGGCTATTGGGAATGGACCTAAGATGTCCACCCCCCCCCCACTAGGCAAAAAGCCAAGGGGCCAAAATGGAACTTAGTTGGTTAGGTGGCGCATGGACCAAATTGGCATATCTTTGACAAGAATCATACTTATTTATGTATCCGGCAACATTTTTGTTATGGTGGGCCAAAAATATCCCTGCCTAACTATTAGGTTAGATAGAGCTCATCCCCCTATGTGTGTACTGCAAGCTCCCTCATGTACTTCCTTTATGATAGTTAGCCTCCTTCTTCATCAGACATCTTTACAAGGGCATACATAATCCTCTCCAATATAGTTTTTTATTTATTATAGTGAGCTTGGCAACTCTTAAGGAGAGTTGGAGAGCTTCATCTCTCTAGGGAGGTAACTCCCTTATTTCTAGATATTTGATTATGGGGCTCATCTAGCTAAGTTATATTTCATATGGATATACTTCTTGTGCCTTAGAAATAACGGGAATATCCAACACTTCAATTCTCACACCATTAGGTAAGGATTTTTCTTCTTGAATAACCACTTTGCTAAGAAAGTCTGCTCTACTATTTTCCCCTTTAAGTATTCGTACTACATAGATAGGAATCTTCTTTTCTTCATATCTTGCCAAAACCTCCTTCATCTTGTAAAGATATGCTTCCATCATGCTATATTTAACTTGAATCCTTTGATCTGATTCACTATCTGTTGAGAGTCACTATGGACTTTGAAATTTGAAATGCTTATTGCTTTAACTAACAATAGTCCCCTTATCACAGCTTTGTATTCAGAAATATTATTAGAGGTGAGAAAGTTAAATCTCAATATGAACTCAACTATGAACACTTGAGGGCCCTCTAGAACTATCCCTACTCTACCTCTTCTAGTACTACAGGATCTGTCTATATAAAGGTTGCACTCATAAAATAACTAAATGGAATTGTTTGGCTCAAATGCATAGGAAGGTTTCCCCCTTGCTTGTCTGTCTTCTAGATTAGTTTCATTAAACAACACTTGGTAATAAAGTTAGCCAAGGCTTGGGCCTTTATATCCTTTCTTGGCTCATATGTCAATCCATACCCTCCAATTTTAATTGCCCATACGGTCATCTGACCTTCAATGGAGGGTCTCTATAAAGTACATTTGAGGAGGGTGTAAGTGCGAATAACCCTTAGTGCCCTAATAAATAAACCTAGAATTTTCTCACAACTACTAGTAAGGCGTCAGATAGCTTTTCCATATGTGTGTAACTTAATTTCAAGCTCTTTAATACCCTACTGATGGAGTATATGGGTTTTTAGATCTGCCCTTCCTCCTTGGCTAGTAGATCACTGATTGCCTGATAAGAAGCAGAGAGGTATATGAAAATCTCCTCTCCCTGGATGGGTTTGCTTAATACTTGAGGGGATTAGAGATACTCCTTCAACTCCCCAAAGGCTTTTTCACATTTAAAATTCCACTCAAAAACTGAATTTTTCTTTAATTTCTTAAAGAAGGGCAAACTTTTTTCTGCAGCTTTTAAGATGAATCTATGTAGGGCCACTATTCTTCCTATCAGTCTCTGAACATCTTTAGAGCTTAATGGTGAAAGCATATTCAATATGGCTTTGATTTTTCTTAGGATTAGGTTTTATCCCCTTGTTGGTTACCATATAATCTAAGAACTTTCCCCCTTTGATGAAGAAGGAACACTTTTCCAGATTAATTTCATTTTATATCACTCTAGCATCCTAAAAATCTCCTCAAGGTCCTTTAGGTACTATTTCAAGCTCTTACTCTTAATTATCATATTGTCAACATAAGCTTTAAGATTCCTCCTTAGCATGTCACAACCCAAACTGAGAGCCATGATCGACGCTAAGGAATGATAATTCTTTCAAATCTGGAACTCGTAGCAAGCCTTAAAATGATAAAAACAATAATAAATAATTAAAATATACAGTAAATAAAATTTCAATTTAACGTAAATAGATAATCTCTTTTCATATCATAATATAATTTAATACACTATTCGGATTAAAGATTTGAATTAAAATCTTATACATCAAAATAAATAAACTCATTACTGATACAAAATATAACTACTGTAGTTTTCTAGAGTCCAATAAATATCAACTAAGTAAGTAATTTACATAATAGGGCCGAAGTGGAAGAAATCTAGTGGATAGGTCTACTACTGAGGTATGAAGATAAGGATTCTCCTGTAAAAACATCAACGGAGGGGAGTTAGACCTCACTGAGTGAATTATTATAATATATATACACGCATAACTAAATGTCAAATGCAGACACTTAAAAGTATATATAATAAACATATATATATGCAAGCAAGTACACATAAATGTAAAGAAAATAATCTTATAATAATACTGAAAATTATCAGTTATGAAGGATCAAATAGAACCCTATGTTTTCGCAACCTCAAATATCAATAAAACTCGCTCTAGCCATACAGGCCCACTTAGTTCCAAATAATTCACTTAGTCCAACTGGACAGTAGACTGGCCCTGAAACACTAAGTCGATCGAGCTCCAACAGTCTAATTATCAGTGTGATTGGCCCCGAGATACTTAGTCAATTGAGCTCCATCAATCACATCATTAATCAAATCACACATTAACCAAATCAATTAAGTCATGATTCCACAAGTAAGTTAATAATTCAACCTATCATCTATCGCACCGGTACGTACACAGTCCTAGTGCTGCCCACTAAGAAGCACGTTTTATTGATATTCTTCATTAAAATAAAACATACATTCGAGTAACAAAATAATGTATAATGACATTCAAAAGGATCAAATAAACCATATATATACCGAAAATATACCTAAAATAAACTAAGTACATTTTGGGTATATATACGTAAAATAAAATAAATTAAATCATGTAATATACTCAAAATCAACCAATAAGATACTTAAACATAATTTGAATGTAAATCACAAAGAAAATATGCATTTATTTTAAAATATACCAAAAGTATACTAAAAATATACCTAAAATATACTTAAACATTCAATAAAGTAATTATGCAAAAATTTACATTTAAAACATAGAATTCTAAAACATGCAACCTAAGCAATGTATATATATCATAATAACTCACAGGGATGCACTCCTTAAGACTGGTCCGACGGGCCTGGTCCGTTAGGTCTCGGTCTCAACGCAACTAAATAAATAAAATGATCACGACATTAGAATATATCTAACTTAAGCTTTTAAAGACTTGATCTAGAATTCCTAAACACAAACAGATACGGAATCGGCATTAGACCCGATGTCATGTTTTACGAGAATTCTATCGAAAATTCGGCAGAACCTCTTCTGTAAAATGAACATCTCTCTACTTAAAAAGTAGAGCCGATCCTGCAAGAAAAGTACACTTCAAAATACAAAATTCTTAGTTGGGATCCCGAACTTCAACAATCCCCAACCGAGGTCCACAATTCACCATAATCAAATAACACAATAAAATATATTAAAATTCAATAAATACCAAAAATACCTTCCAAATATTAAAATATAACATATTTTACATTAAAACACCAAAAATAATTATTTTCCTAATAATTACTTAAAAACCTGAATTAGTAATATAATATTATTAAAAATCGACATTTCTCTATAATTCCACAAATATTAATAAAAATTCATTTTATAAATCCAAATTACTTAATTAGTTCAAACATATATTAAAATTTACTAAAAATCCATTTATTTACAAAAATAGTATATTATATATTATTTGAAAATAATTTTCAAAAATTAGTATTAATTTGTTAAAATTAGTAAATAATTTGTAAAAATCATTTTTATACCTCAAATAATATTAAAACCAATTAAACTTAATAAAAATATACATAAAATACTAAAAATATTCAAAAATTCAATAAAAATTATATAATTACACAAAAATTATTCTCTCAACTTATTATTCATTAAAATCAACAAATATACTTAATTAACCAATAATTATTAACAAAATATATATTTAACCTATATTTCCAAAACTAACATAAACTAAAAATAATTATAAAAATTTAATAAAATACACAAAAATTATAAATTAAATTATAAAATTAATATTAACTACCAATAACACCAAAAATCATAATTTCATAATTTATTTAATTAATTTATGAAAATAATAAAATAATAAAAAATTCACAAAAATTAAAATAATTCCCAAAAGTCACACAAAAATTTTGGGATGTAGATTAAGCTAAAGGGAATAATTTTTGTAAGGAATTAAGTATGAATCATAGAGAATCAAACCCAAAAAAATAAAAAAAAACCCTAGGTGACCAAAACTTAAAATTTCTCACCACCAAGATCTAGACCAAACCGGACGAAATGAAGCTTAGAAACACACTCACTGGTGCTTAGGAAAGAGGATGAGATTGGCAGTGCAGATGGAGGTGGCCGAAAACGGAACGAATGGTGGAGGGTTTGATTTTGGGCTTCCCAGCTTGTACTGCTTCAAATGGCGCCGGCGAAGAAAGGAGAAGGTGGTGGAAGATAGGGAGGCGCTCTGAACAGAGAAGAAATGGACGACAGTGACTGTGAGGGAGAGGGGAGGGGTGATCGGGGAGAGAGAGTGAGGGAGAGGGTGTTTTAATATTTTGTATATGTATATATTATATATTATATGTATATATATTATTATATACTATAGTTTATAGCTTTATAATAATAAAATAATGTGTGTGTGTATCTAAACCACACATTTAAATATACACATGCACAAATATATATATATATATACACACATTTAATTAATATTAAACCCTAATTAATTATATATGTGCATATATATATATATATATATATATATATATATATATATATATATATATATATATATATATATATATATATATAAACTCATGAAGTACATTCGCACAATGTGATTTATTAAAATATTAATGTTAAAATATTATGCACCAAATTAAATATTAATAAAGAATATTTCCCGAAATAATGAACTTAAAGTCATACATTTACGTAGAAAATGTTAATTAAACGTAAAACTAATAATTTATAAGCTAATAAAATAATAAAATATTATTTTAAAATTATTAACACTGCATATCCTATTTTAAAATAAAAAAATTTAAAAACTCGGGTTATTACATGCCTCCTCATTATATGAGGTACATCTATAGGGGATATCTCCCTGCTTAAGGAAACTTCTCAAATAACCTTACTGAATTAGTCTTTCAATCTCTAGCATCAACTAATGGCATTCATTTGTATTGTGGCCTGTTGATCAGTGGAAGTGGCAATATCTTATCTAGTCCCGAAGTTTAAGGCTAGAGGGTAAGTCCCTCGGCCATTGTACATATTATTAATCCTTGATCACCATCAAGACTTCCTTTCTAAAAGTATTCAAGAGTGTCATATCTTCTTCCCATGGGGGAGAGAAGGGTCTTCTCAAAGGCCTCGTGGGAGGTCTAAAAAAGAGGGTGTGGACGCCTTTTCTCTCTAGTGTTCTAAATGAAGAATCTTTAAAGCTTCCATATTAAAATGAGATATGTAATCATATAAACTCTTCCCTTTTTCCTGAATGATTATCTTTAAGAAAGCCATTTCTCTCTTAATAGGAACACTGAAGATGAATCTATTCACAAATAACTTGCAAAAGTCTCCAAAAGATCAAACATTACTAGGAGGCAAATTATTAAACTAAGTTTCAGTTATACCTATGAAGGTGGTTGGAAACATCTTATATAGTATAGCCTCAAAATGTGTATAGAATTCAATAATGGTTCTAAACTTTATCACATTAGCTCCTGGATTAGTTATGCCATTGTACATTGGTAGTATAGGCAACTTGAACTTACTCAACACTATTCTCTCTATATTAACTCAGAGAAAGGTGAAAATGAATTAATAACATGACTAGGCAATTTTGCTTTACTTGCTTTTACTTTCTCCCAATCCATGAACTCTTTCATATCCGTCTTTTGATCAGTGGAATAGTATGAGGAATAAGCAGGTCTCCTTCTCCCTTCATCCTGATACTTTGCAATATGTCCCTGAGGCATAAGCAATTTACCTTCTCTCTAAGAGCTTCCTCCATATTTGCTACTTAAGAGAGCCCTCTCACTTTTTTAGGCTCGAGCATATCCCTCAAGTGCCTAGGGCCCCTGTCATGCACTTCTGGGGAGCACAAATCCTTCCTCCTAATGATATTTTGTTTTGCAAGGTCCTCAAGCTAGATTGTTGAGTTTCATCATCATCCCATATAAGGCATTTTCTTCTATCAACCTAGGGGATTGGCACATAAAGGTCTAGCGCTCCAACCTTCAACCTTTCTTACTTTTAATGCACATAAGATATGTAGTTCACCTTAGTCATTAGATTATTAAGAAAATCCACACTAACCTCCACCATTCTCAATGATCTGGAGCTGGAAATAACTCCTACAATGTCTTTCCCTTTGAGAATTTCCTTTCCTCTTTTGTTAGTTGCATCTGACCCAGCCATCAGCATGAAAGAAAACTAACACCTTTATCGCTCCTGATGAATGTCGAGGAATAATAAAAAGAATGGCTCCTTTGATTTAGGTGACTATCCTTTCCCACATATGGTGCTAAATGTTGGTTCTTAGACCTTTTTCCTAGCTTCAGCTCCAAGTGATAAAGATCCAATGCCTATAAAATAAGAAAAGGACTAAGTCAAAGAGGACTTAGTTTAACCAAAACCCCTTTGATGCCTAAGTCAATGGTGGTTATTTGAGAGAAAGCTGTTATGGTTAAGAAAAATGAGTTATTGCATAAAGAATGGAGGGTTCATACATAAGAGAACATGTGTTCTTGAGTGTTTATATGTTTTATATTAAAAAAGGATTGAATGAAGAAAATGCATTTTGCCTTATCTAAATCAGAAGGAGGTTGGTAGCACTGTGTTGATTAATGAACATGTGGCTCTTTCTCATAGGTAAAATCCTTTTGAAGTGAGATGTTAATGTCAGAAAGTAGGCTCTAACTAAAGGAGTTGACGGTGATATAATAAGGTATAAAACCATGTCAGTAGTATTTGTGAAATTTAATGTAATAGGTGGTGAATACAGTTCTCGACAAGTGTGCAAAGGAAGGAAAAAGGGAGGAAGGTTTTCCCCTAGATCATTAGTCAGGTAGCCAGGAAGGAATACTGTTTATAGTCTCATATTCTGAGAGAGGGAAAGTGATAATGACATAGAGGTTAATTGGTCAAAGACTTCCGAGGTGGCATATATAGGGCACTACCTTACATGTGTCGTGTTATAATAGGAAGGAGGACTTTCCTATATCATTAATAAGTATAACTGGTTTTTTTAATGGGCTTTGAATTCAATTCCTAAAAGAATTAAAGAGTGGTGCACAAAGGATTTAGTAGGCTTTGAATTCAATTCAATTTAATACACTAAAAAATTTTGCAACACTTTTTCAATTGTTATGTATTTTCATGTGTGAAAGGATTGTATGAGGCATTTTAAAAATAACACAATCTTGATGAGAAGATGGGTTTACTTTAAGTAGGGTTTTCATTTTGAAAAAGGACTTAGAAAGAGAGAATAAAAAAAAGTCAAAAGCTTTAACTATAAGCAATTATTTAACTGTTTTATGGTTGAATGATAACAAAGTATATTGTTATATTATAAAATAATTAACCATTGGGCATAAGTGTATGTTGGCTGCATTACTTGTGGTACAATTTCTCAAAAGTCACTGTCAAGTTCAAAGTTTGATGGAGCACTGGTAACACAATATCTAATATTTTTCAAAGTTTGAATAATTTCATGTAGCTTAAACATTAAAATATTTTATTAATTATTTAAATTACGTTAAAATGACGAGCAAAGATTTAGATTTAAGAAATTAATTATCATTTTATTAAGTTATAATAATAAATTAAATAATTTTAGTATAAAAATTTATATAACAAATGAACATCTAATTAATTGGTGGTGATGCAAGTAAGATCATGTATGATGTTGGTATAAAGACAAGTCAAATCATGGATTACATGGTCAACAGTGTTGGAGGATTTAAGTATATAGGATTTACAAAGAAGGATTCATATCATTTTGTTGATGCATATAGATGGTCTAAAATTTTAGATTTAGATTTTAAAGTTGCTCTTAAGTACTTATATGTCGATGAAGAAAACCAACTTGGTAATATTTTTTAGGCAAATTTAACTTCTCGAATGGCATATTCACGTTTTAAGGATGTTTTGGTATTTAATTCAACATACAAGATAAACACCTACAAGATGCTTTTATTGTCTTTATTAGGATCAACTACTATTACTCAACAATAGTATTTGGGATGACCCTTGTTGTTGCTTATAATAATAAACTAGTAGTCATCATGTATTCAAAAATAAAATAAATAAATAAACCAATAATCATCTAGGTTTGTTATTAGTCAAGAAGGCTTAGACCGGATGGTCTAAACTGAGCCCTAGGACCTTAAGGTTCTAGGTTCCATGGGGCCAACCAAGAATTTTCTTTGGATTTCACAATAAAGGGTTGGTGGGACCCACTTATGCAGTGTCCCATCCTAGGTAGTAGGCTACATGTCTCGCTCCCTCTAACACTGATAACTAGCTAGTCATGGCCTTATAGGGTTCTCAAGTGACAGAGATAAAAAAAAAAACAAATCTAGGATAGTTGTTTTAAAAAATAACCTATAAGAAATTAACAAATAATGTAGTCATTCAAAAAATTATCGATCATTCATTATTACAACAATTTGAGTGTTTCTACTATGATTAAATAGGAGAATAAATGTGATTGTGTATATGTATAAAAATGTACATACAATATAAAATCATTAAGTTTGCAAGAATAATGTTATTTACACTACCTCTTACTTGTATGCATAGAAAAATAAAAGAAAGGAGAAAAGTAAGCTTTAAAAGAGTAGCATACAAAAAAAAAGCAGTAAAGTAAACCATTAACAAGATATGAATTAAACAACAAATTAAACTCTGCTACTTTTTCTATTATTATAGAGTTTGGTTATGATGATCCAATTATTTCATCAATCTCACTAGTGAGATCAACATCAGCAATGACATTTGCATTAAAAACTAAATCAGAACATCATGCACTAAAAAAATATGCTACTTTCTAAACAAAATACTATTTGACTTATTGTCACGACCCAAAACAGGGGCCATGACCGGCGCTAGGGAACGGGAATTCTTTCAAATCCGGAACCCGTAGCAAGCCTAAAAATAAAATAATCATGCAATAGCAATAACAATATATAATGCAGTGGAAATAAAAATCATAAATATCACAATAACATTTCCACCAACTGGATTTAAATTAAAGACTCATCTCAAATATATATAAACTCTTTTAATACAAATCCAGTTCAAATATAATACAACATCTCGTTAACAATTTAATGACTACTGCAGTGTCTAGATAAAATAAAACTCAAGACTTAGAGAAGCAGTTTACACAAAGAAGCCGGGGCGGAAGAAATCCGGCGTACAGGCCTGCTACTGAGGTCTGAAGAAGAAGACTCTCCTGAAAATAGTCAACGGAGGGGAGTCAGACCTCACTGAGTGAATTACTATAATATATATACATGCACACTAAATGATAATACATACAATCAATAATACATATCTAATATGTATATATACAGACAAATACATACAGATGCTGTAAAATCATTTTATGTATATTTTACTGAAAATCATCATTTATGAAAGATCAAATAGAACCCTATAATATCACAATCTCAAAACAGTGTTAGACAACACTCTAGCCATACAGGCTCACTTATTCCAAATATGTTCACTTAATCCATTTGGACAATAGACTGGCCCCAAGACACTAAGTCAACCGAGCTCCAACAGTCTGACTGCCAGTGTGATTGGCCCCGAGACACTTGGTCAACCGAGCTCCAGCAATCACACTCCCAAATCACATCTCACACATCAAATAAATCAATTCCAATTAATATCCTCAAACTGGTTAGTAATATAGCCTAAATGCTATAAGTGCACCGGTACGTACTCGGTCATAGTGCTACCCACTAGGTAGCACGTTCTATTGAGACCCTTCATTAATAAATATAAAACATTCATTCACTAATAAATGATGCATGAATTTAAATAAAATAACAATATAACCCATATATATACTGGAAATATACCAAAAGTAAGCCAGGTATATTTTGAGTATATATACGTCAAATAAATCCAATCAAATTACAAATTAAGCTAGAAATATATTTAAAAATATTTTAAATATAATTTATTAATAAAACATGCATATAATTTAATATATACCAAAAATAAACTAAAAATATACTTAAATACAAATCACATTATTTATGCATATTTAATCAAAATAAAGCATATATTTCTAAAATCATGCATCCTAAACACATGTATATATAAAATAGTAACTCACACTTAATGCGCTCCACGAGATGGATCCGACGGGCCTGGTTCACTAGGCCTCGGTCTCGGCGCAACTAAACAAACAATAATGACAGAAATCAGAATAAACCTAACAGAAAATCCTAGAACTCGATCTAGCATATTAAACACAGAATCAAAATTAGGGTTTGACCGGATATCACGTTTTACGAGAATTCTACCAAAAATTCGGCAGAACCTCCCCTGTAAAATGGACATCTCTCTACTCAAAGAGTAGAGCCGGCCCTGCAAAGAAATACACTTCAAAAAACAGGCACAACGATCCATTCACAACCCCTCGGTCGGACTCCAAACTATTGTCTACCGATCGGGGTCCATAATCACAGAACAAATTAAAAATACCAAAAATACCCTTATATCACATAAATACATTTTATACGTAGAAATTACGTAATTAACCTTTAAACACATTAAAAACCGATAAAAACTCATTTTATTAGTAAAATCGTATATTATATATATAATTGAAAATAATTCGTGAAAAATAGTTTTAATTAATTAAAAATATTAAATAATTTGTAGAAATAATTTTTATACCTTAAATAACTATTAAAACCAATTAAATTACATTTTTTGCCAATTTTGTGTAAAATTACCAAAATGCCCTTATATATATAAATATACTAAAATTACTTCAAAAATTCACCAAAAATAGTATAATTATCCAAAATTAATTTTCTCAACATATTAATCAATAATATCAATAATTAAACTCAATTAACCAATTAAATTCAATTAAAAACACAATTAACCCAATTTTCCAAAATTACATAAACCTAATTAAATTCAAATAAATACATAGAAATTCATAAAAATTCCAAATAAATTCCTATAATTAATTTTAACACCTATTTTTATCATAAAACACAATTTCATAATTTATTTAATTAATTTCAGAAAATTAGAAAATAATATTAAAATATTCAAAAATACCCAAAAATCAAAATAATCTCCAAAAATTCTAAAAAAATTCATACTTGAAGATTAAGCTACTAGGATCAACATTTGTGAAGGAATTTTTCATGAATCAATCAAATTGAAGTTCAAAAAAAAAATCAAAAACCCTAATATGGCCGAATTTGAAAAATCGAAACCTAAGCAAATCAAGACCATTTTAAGTGAAACAAAGCTTGGAATCACACTCACCGAAGCTCAAGGAGAAGAAAGAGACCGGTGTTGTCGAAAACGGTGGCCGAAAACGTCGTGAACGACGTTGCTCCCACTTTCGCCTTCTCCGGCCAAAATCAATCTCTAGACGTTGAAAATGGCTGCAACAGGCGGCAGGGAAGGCTGAGGAAGGAGGTGGCACGCTGGACGGCACACCAACGGCAAGAAATCGAGATGGCAGGCAGCGAAACGGTGATGGGGACGGTCGGGAATGTTGAAGAAGGGAGAATGGCAGTTTGGTAAATAAGTTAAACTTTTTGATTTTGTTAATATTTAATGTATATATGTATATATATATACTTTATACTATATATTAAAATAATATTAAATTACACACATTAAATATACACCACACACATATAATTTAATATTTTAAATAATTAATACTAAATAAAATAATTAAATAACAATAAACTAATAAATAAATATTATAATATTAGGGTAATTAATCAAACCCTAATTAAACAAATAAGTACACATATATACGGTGTTTAGTATTTTAAAAATATGTATGAGTTCATGCAATTATGAAAATTCATTTAAAATAATTAAATATAAATAGTTTACGTATCAATTTCCCCGAAAATGCAAGTCCCAGAAAAATTTTACGTAAAGCACTCAAAATAATAATAAACAATTAAAAATCAATTTTAATTAATTAACAACTTATGAAATATCAATATCATATTTAAAAATTATTAACACTGCATATCCCGATGCAGTATTAAAATATTTAAAAAACACGGGATATTACACTTATAAGGCCTCAATTTATGTTAGGGTCATTAAGTTTATAAAAAGAAAGATCAAAAGACAAAGAAAGCCTTGTTATGTTTTTTTCTTCCACCTTATTGTTCAAGCTAAAGCAACATTTGGTTGATAGTCATTATCAAGTCCACTCAATTGCCATTACTCCCTAGTATAAATGGGAGTAGTATATGTATGTGTTTATAAAGACATTATTAGCTACAATTTCATGTGGAAAAAAAAGGCCCATATCTTTATCTACTTGCAATATAAGTAATTATCAGCTTTTTTTTATAGAAGAACATGGTGTTAAGGCAAAATTATAAAAGATTTTTTTTTGAAACTAAATGATCTGGTTGATAGGATGAAGTGGGAGTAACATCACTATTATACATTAGAAAAATTGCCAATATGTTTAGTTTCTTCATTACGTGTTTTTATTTACTTACAAGATTAGTAATTGTCATTGCATATGCATAACACAGTCCATTCTTTGCTAGCATGGTAAAATTTTTACAAGGTGTGCTAAAAATGAATGTAAGTTGATTAGGAGAAGGAAAAGCAATTTCACCATATAACATTAGAACAACTGCTGCCATTTTTTGTTTATCCATTGCATTTTCTTACACATATTACAATCCAATTTAGATGCATCTCAACACTTCATGAATTATGAATGACTCCCTTAGTGATGCATCAACTACCTATGATGTTCTATCTTTTGTCTATAGCTTACACACCTAATTGTTGCAAGATTAACATATAAGAATAGCTTAACCAGCTATATGAATTTTATTCTATTTAAAAAAAAAACCCAAAACGTATGCTCTTCAATAACTCATATATTCTACCAAGCTTTGTGATTATTCCTTTTGTCTGAACCCCTTGTTCTTTTTTCCAATAATTATCTTCAATAATATGACACCAAAGCTAATGTAATAACCCTGATTTTTTTCAAAAATTATTTTATTAAATAATGAGATATGCAGTGTTAATAAAATTTAAAAGTTATATTTAATTATTTTGCTATTTTGTGATTTATTATCATTATTTTATGTTTCATTGAATTTTCTACGTAAATTCATTAATTTGGAATTTATTATTTTGGACGTTAAATTCTATTGTGTATATTTATTGTTTTTGAATACTAATATTCTGATAACGTTAATTTATTGCATGGTTAGTCTAATATTATTTTTAAGTGATAATGTATATGTGTGTTTATACATATATATGTGTGTGTGTGTGTGTGTGGGTGAGATATTTAGGTATTGTGTGGTGGGGAATTATTATAATATTAGTGTTATTTTGAAGAGAATTATTTTAAGTATCAGTATTATTTTATTAAATGGCATAATTTTGACGATTTTAAAAAAAAATATTTCATTATTTATTTTATTAGAATTATCTTTAGTATTATTTGTGTTAATATCATTTATTGTTAAATGTCATTTTATGTGTGTATATATATATCAAAATATATTTATGTGTTTATTATATTCATGTGTGTGAATATATATGTGTGTGTGTGTGTGTGTGTGTGTGTGCATAATTTTATATGTGTGGTGTAGAATTATTTAACTAAATTTTATTATATTATATTATAAAGTTATAGTATAATATATATATACACACAAATGGGATGAAAGGGATGAATGTGCAGGATTTTCTCCTCTTCTCCCCGCAAAACCCGACTCCTTCTTTGTCACTGTGCTTCTTCTTCTTCCTCATGAATCTTCAGCCTCTACCAGCACCATCTGAACCCTCCCTAAGCCGCCATCTTCTTCCCTACCTTCTCCTTCTTCTTCTCACCGGCAGACAACGCAGAGGCAGCAGCATGGAGCAGGGGACTTTTGACAATTTTCTGACAACGGGAGCTCGATTTCTTTAGCTCAATCAACTCCTTGAGTTGAGGGGGAGTTGATTTTGAGCTTGATCAATGCTCAAAGCTAGGTATTTGTGAGTTTTAATCAATTTCTAGTTTATGTCAAATTCCTTTTCTAATTTTTTTTAGCTTGAGTTTAATGGTTTTTTTATAATTTCCTTTAGAAAGGATGATTTATATAGCTTGAGCTTCATGAATTTATTTTTTTTTATAATTTTTGGAAATTATTTTAATTTTGGTGAATTTTTTATTATTTTATTACAAAATAATTAATTTTCGTTAATTAATTAATTAAATTATGAATTTTGTTAAATTATTGTTATTATATATTGTTATGAGTTTTGGTGTTGAGAAATTAAATTTTGAGAGTATTTTGTAATTTTTTAGGGATATTTATAGTTTATGTAAGTTTGGATATTTAGTTAAATGTGTATTTTTGATAAAAAAATTAGAGTTAATTGTGTATTTTAGTTAATATTAGAATACTATTTGTTGACAGAATAATTTTTATGAATGTATATAATTTTTATGGAATTTTATGTAAATTATGTGTATTTTGAATTATTAAGTTAAATAGGTAATTTTGAGGAAATTATTGGTTAAATATGTGTGTTGATTGATATTAGTGTATTAGATGATGATTAAATAATTTTAATGAGTTTCTATAATTTTTGAGAAAATTATTTAGTATATTTAAGTATATTGAGTATTTGATATTATAGGGGTAAATGTGTAATTTGTGTTAATTATAGTTAAATATTATAATTTAGTTGATTTTATAATTATTTAAGGTAATAAAATGATTTTTACAAATTGATTACTATTTTAACTAATTAATATTATTTTTATTATTTTTCAAAAAATGTTTTCAAATAAATATATTATATATACTATTTTGGAAATAAATTGGGTTTAAAACTAATTCTATTATATGAGTAAACTATTTATGCAATTAAATGTGAATTTTGTTATGTTATGTTATGTTGAATAATTGCAAAATCTAATTTTATTTATATTATATAATGTTTGAAATTCTATTAGTTAATTGTGAAAATTTTAGAATATTATGTAAATAATAAGCGTATTTATTATTTCGGGACTAAATGTGTATTTTATTATTCTTGTTATATTAAATTGTAATTTTAAATATTATTTACAATTTATGTTAATTTAATTGTAAAATGGGAATTTTGTTCCATTTATAAATTTTTATTATCAAATATTAATTAAATTAAACTTTTATGTTTTGATTGAAAAATAAAGGTTTTTAAATATTTTTATTGGGTTTTTGATGATTTTTATTATTTTACTGTTTAATATTCTTATTTTGTAAATTGTGAACTTCGGTTGGGGATTTATGGAGTTAGGGGTTCCAACCCGAGGTGTTATGCCTTGAGACTTTGGAAGTGTGTTTTCTGTGCAGGATCGGCCCTACTTTTGTATGGAGATGTCCGTTTTACAGAGGAGATTCTGCCGAAATTTTGATAGATTTCTCGTAAAATGTGACAACCGGTCCGAGTCTAGTTTTGAATTTTTGATCGAGTCCTTCCATAGTAATTCTAGAAGCGTAGAATTAGAATTTATTCTAATGGTTATTATTTTATTTTTCTAGCTACTCCGAGACTGAGGCCTAACGGACCAGACTTGTCAAGTTTGTCTCGTGGAGCGCTAATTTGTGAGTTATTATACTGTATATATATGCATTTCATATAGAATGCATGACTTAGGATTTCTTTTCATTTTCATTATATGTTTTTAAAAGTAAATTTATTTATAATTGTTTATTTAAATTATTAGTATACTTTAGGTATATTTATAGTATATTTTAGGCTTATTCTTAAATAATTTCATGTCAAAATATTGATTTATACTTAAATTATTTTTAAGTATATTTTTGGTAGATTTTGATATATTTCCAAATAAATGCATGTTTTATTATTGATTTAAACCTAATATGTTATTGGTATATTTAGGGTTTATTTATGATATATGCATGCTAGATGATTAGGTTATTTTTTGGTATATTTGTGAATATATGTCAAACCTAAATGCATGTTTTAGTACATATACATATTTAAATGAATATTTATGCATAATTGTTTTATTAAATGATTTGTGTACTTAGGGCATATCTTTAGTATATTTAAGTACACTTTTAAGCAAATGCATGTTATATTATTAAAATGCACTTAAATTGTTTTTAATCATATTAATGGTTTATCTTTAATATATTTCATGTTTTATTTGACATATATATATATATATCCAAAATATACTTGGTTTATCTTAGGTATATTTATGGTATATATATGGTATATATATGGTTTATTTTCGGTATATATTATATAATTGATTTGAATTTATTTGACATATATACACACGAAATATACTTAGTTTGTTTAGGTATATTTTTAGTATATATGTGTTTTATTTTATCATTATGATGATTATTCCACATTATTTATTATCCATATGAATGATTTATTTTTAAATGAAGGATATCAATAGAACGTGCTACCTAGTGGGCAGCACTAGAACCGTATACGTACCGGTGTGATAGATTTAAGTTTGAGTGAGGAATTAATTATGGAGATTACAATGTGATTGATAATGATTTGATTGATATGATTGAGATATGATGTGATTGATAGTGTGATTGCTGAAGCTCGGTTGACCAAGTGTCTCGGGGCCAATCACATTGACAGTCAGACTGCTGGAGCTCGATTGACTTAGTGTCTCGGGGCCAATCTACTGTCCAGGATGGAATAAGTGGCCTATTTGGATTTAAGTGAGCCTATATGGCTAGAGTGATGATATGATTGATTGAGGTTGCAATTAATAAGGTTCTATTTGATCCTTCATGTATTAAAATAAATGTTTCTGCATTTATTATATGTATAAAACAAAGTTTGACATTTGTGTGAAATGTGTGTGTGTGTGTGTATATATATATATTTATAAGAATGCCTGATTATTATGATTTAGATTGAATGTATATATAGTATAATAATTCACTCAGTGAGGTCTGATCCCTCTCAATTATTTTTTTTCAGGAGATCTTATATCATCAGACCTTAGTAGTAGAGTTTCTTGTTGGCGTTCTTCTATCCCGACTATTTTATGTAAATGTATATATTTTGAACTCTGATTTGTATTCTAAAAACTGTAGTAGTGATGTTATTGTATCAGAAGAGTATTATTTTATTTTGATATTTAATACTCAGAGAGTTGTATCCAAACATTGTATGAATATATTTATTTATGAAAGGATTTGGAGTATTTATTTTACATATTGATTCGAAAAATCTTAATTTTGTCATACTTTTTATTTATTTATTGTATGATTTTATTTTTTAAGACTTGTTATGGATTTCAAATTCGAAATAATTCCTGTTCTCTAGTGCCAATTATGACTTCTAAATTGAATCGTGACAGCTAAACACATCAGACTTCATTGATATTTTTCAATTACGTCAAATTATGTAATACAAAAAACAAGGAATGATTTCAATGAAGTGCTCTTTAATGCTTACAACAGTTCATTCTTAAGCATCGAGTGAAATCATTAAAGACATATTTTTAGTTGAGCGTTTGATTTTTTGGATTTCATTAAAGATATGGATCCACTTAAATCATTTTTTAATTTTACGGAGTGAAATATGACTTTAAAGATAGATATTTAAAATTGTTGACTTTTTACATGTAACTGTAGGCTTAGTCGAATTTATAAATTTTGATAAAATAGGCCAAAAAATTTTGGCTCTCAAGAATGCATCCTCAAATTATTATTATTATTATTATAGAAAATATATCATCAATTAAACTCTAGGTAACATACATGGAAGAGAATAAGATTTTACAACATATACAAATTGTATCAATTAATTTTGCTCTTAAAAAATATATCATTAAAAAATAATATTAAAAAATAAAATGAATACAACCACAAAACACCGGTACAATGGTATTACATTAAGATGAAAGAATTTTTGACAAATAAGAAAGCCAAATTTTGGCATGAAGTAACTTGAATGGATGATAAGTCAGAACAATATTTTAAGCCTAATCAATGATTTTTTCAAGAAAAATAATGTCTTCTTCTGCTTTAAAATATTCACAAAGATCAAATATTCTTTCTACGCCTAAAGAACTTTCGTATAGAGAGAGCAATATTTTGACAAAAGAAGGAAAAAAAAAAGGAATATAACTCTATCTAAACAAACTACTATTAAATTTAATAAAATAATATAAAATATTCAAAATACAACAAAGAATAGGAAGAAACCTTATCAAAGCAAGAAGAAGAATAAGACTCTAAGGAGAGAGAATTTCTTGCAAATTTATTTTGAAAAGGATAGTGATACATATTGCTACCCTTGACATGAATAGTGACATTGAGGGTAGCGACACTTATTTCATTGCCCCTTATACTTTTTTTTGAAAATTCAAAATTTATTTTTTGAATATAAAACTTAAGTTGTACGTGAGTGAACCCATCGAATAAAGATTCAAACATTTGTAACTTATAAATTTTTTTTAATAATCTAATGAGAAAAATTAAACTAGAGGCATAAAGGTAATTGTGTCACGACCAATGATACACTGTAGCATCGCTTGCCGCGATACAAATCTTTATCCTTTTTAAAATTACTGCATATGCAATGTTTAACAAACGTTATAAATTTGGATTGTTAATATTTGACTCCTCTACTTTACAATATTATTTTTCCTTTTTTAAATCACTGTATCCAAAGCCCACTAGACTGGCCAAAAGTGGTAAAAAAATTTCAATAATTAATTTAATATAACTGCATATATTACAACTTGGATTTAAAAAGTAATTCAAACGAGAATAACTTATTGTCAGCTAATTTAAAAAATTTAATAATTATTGTTACTGTTGAGATTTGATAAGTGGTTGAATAAGTGCATATTGGTGCAACATAACTATTTAAATAAGTTTTCAACAACTAGTTATAAAGTGGAAAATCTTAAAAACATGTTTTAAATTTTCTATTTGCAAAAAATTTACTACCAAACAGCAATGAGACCTAAGGATCGATACAATGATTAGTTTAGATACGGCAGCCAGCACTAAACTTCATTTTTCATTTTTCTTTTAGTATAATTTTCCAGAAAACAAAAAATATTTTCACGACCAAATAGCCTCTAGTATCTCTTCTAAAGATGAAGCAAAATCGTCATAATTCACCCTCCAAAAAAGATAGTTGCCATAGTTTAATGATTCTGCCCACTGCTAGAGTTCCATTTCTTTCAACAAAATCAATAGCTCTCTTTCGCAGATAATCGGGACCAAATATGAACCCATATCCTGTAATGTGTATTTTTATCCTCTTTCAAATGTCTATGAAGAACCTTTCATTTACAAGCACACAAGCGGTCAAAGTATTTCCTTTCAAACGAACACCCTCCAATGTTAAAAAGGTATGAAAATCAACAGGTTAAAGATTACATGGTCAACTCAAAATGGACATCTCGCAACATGATAGAATGCATGACCCAGCTCATCAGTATCATCCCCTTGGATTCACCCGGATGACAGTTGGAAAAATGGCTTGGATGAGTTGTATGTTCTGCATCATAACCAAGTCCAGGCAATGCCATCGTCAGCACGTCTTACAACATCTAAAACATCTTGCATTTCATATTCAATTATAGCTGCTTCAAAAACAGACGCATATGCAGCAGAAGTTACAAACCTACAGAAAGGCCTCTTACACCTTGCTTTCATTCACGAAAGGCCAGACACTTCATAATATCAGTTTAATTAATCTGAACTGCTGAGTACATGATTTCTCAACTTTGCTGATCAAGCACACTTGCAATTGTATTTTGAACTTCATTGCACAGAACTTCAGAATTGCTTCCCTCAACTGGCTTATGAATAACAACTTTGACTGACCCTGAATTTAAGATACTCTCCAGTCCAGCAGGCATGATTTTTCCTGTCCCCATAAGGGTAATAGGGACGACTGGCACCTTAGTTTTTACTGCAACAGAGAATGCACCTTTCTACATATCACCAGAAACCAACCCAAAAATAAAGAGAAGAATTTCAGTAAAATTATTATTCAAATTTTTATGGATATATGTTAAAAAATTGTAGCACCAAAATCTTCTAATGCCAAAATCATGCACATCAAATTATCACTAATAAACCCACGTCCCATTTCACTGTGATTTCCTATCTTGTAGCTTTTGCTTTTGCTTTTTATGTTTAACAAAATTAGCCAACACTTATCTAGAAAATACCTTATCATGGCACAAAATCAGAATCTTAGAGAAACCTCACCTTGAAAGTGCCTAACTTCCCATCCTTACTCCGCGTTCCCTCAGGGAAAAAAAGTACAGAGGCCCCCTTCTTTACTAGCTCCATGGACCGTTTAAGACATTCCTACATGTTCATAGTCAATCAAATTTCAAATCCAAGTCCAACAACACAATCAGAACTCACCAAGATGCTACACCAAGAAAAACAGAAGGAAGAAAAATTTATTTACCAACTGGCTTCTACTATCCATTCGCTTCAAAGGAATGACACCCATCATAAGCATTGCCCAACCAATAATGGGAAATAGAAATATCCCAGTCTTGCTGATGAACTTAAAGCTTCTTCCAAGGGTGAGAAGTGTATATATATCTAGAAAACTCTGATGGTTTGAAACATACACAGCAGGCGTATCTAGAGAAGGTAGATTCTCCAATCCTTCATATTCGATTTTAAAAAAGGGAGAAACCGTTATCATTGCCCACACTTTAGCGAAAAAAAATTGTGCTTTTCTTCTATATCGATCCAACAAGAGCACAAGAGGGTGCTGTACCAGCATCGGCACAATCAAAAAAATGGCAGCAATTGCTGTGACAGCATAAAAGCATATTCCCCTAACTTTTGATTCCAATTGAATTTCTGCACTTTAGAGAAATTTTTCAGAAGACAGATTAGCATAAGGTTGAAAATGAAAAGAAAAAAAAAAGAAAGAAAAATGTCTGCCAAAGGACTCTTGAGATAGACCAGATAATGGGTAGGCAGACTCAGGGATTGCATTCCCCGCAAGTTCAGATCTTGCAACTGTGTTTCTTGGCTGCTTATTCCTTTTATGTAATTTATAGTCAAAATGTGGCCAGTTCAGCTCCTCTGTCAATGGTACTCCCACATGCTTCATCAGAATGCATGAACAGCCATTACAAGCAGCTAGCAAAATGAAAAACTAAACAGTTTAAAATATGTATTTAAAAAAACAAACAAACAGACAAATATAGAACTGAATGCATAAAAGTTAACAAAAAACATTATGTAGCATCTTAAAAAAAAACCCATAGAAAGAGACTAATATAAAGATGCTAAAGCAGGTATGGTCACTAAGTTTTCATAATTTCAGAAAAATATTTGCTTGGAGACTAAACTAGAAGTGTATAAAGATGCTAAAATGGGCATTTCCACAACTAGCATATTTCCAGAACATCAACTGCTAAAACAAACCAAGATTTCCAGACAATGGAAAAAAAGGATACACACATGTGCCTGCATGTGAAATAAACAAGAAATTCACATTACAAGGACAAATGCATTCCAAGCACAGTATAAGTCCATGACAATAGCATAAAAAATATTAATTGTTTAAATAATAGCATCACATATAGAAAACAGTTAAATTGCATTTCGATGTTCTATTACAGAGTAGCACAAATAGCATTAGATTGCTCTTTGAGGCAATTAAGCAGGCAAGAAGAACCACAGTACAATTTTGTCCAAAGAAAGGGTGAAGTTGGACTTCTTAGACTGCAATACACTCACTTGGTGACAATAACATATAAGTTCATGCAACTAGGAATATAATCACTTACAATTATTTGGATTTCTCAAAATTGCTCGGTTAATTAGAGGAGATCCAATGTGTAGTCCTTTATGTACAGGAAACTGCAATTAGTGAAATGTAAACAACTATGTCAAAAAAACAAACTTCAAGGGTGCAGAAAAGGCAAATATAAGTTTCTAATCAGCAAGATATCACTAAATTAAGACGATAGATAGATATGTCCTAAACAAAAGCATAGAGTTAAGCTGGCCAGAAGGTTGATTAGGTGTAACAAGATATTTGATACTCTTCTACTGTAAACCCACTCCCCTATCCACCCAAGAACCAGTCCACCCCATCCTTCCCAAAAAAAAAAAGGAGGAAATACCAAAAGTCTAAGCCTACAGCTTTAACTACAAAAGGGACCTGGCTGTCAAAGCATGAGAATGTCATTTGACTGCATAGAATAATTCCAAATGCAAACAGGGTCCCAAATTAATTTTAATTAGTTCGACACATAATTGTAATTTTGGAAAAAGTCCTGAGCCAAATCATAGCAATTCCACCGATACTAAATCTCTTCTTAATCCTCAAGATTTTTCTCCTTAACATTCTTATCCAAAAGAATGAACAAAGCAAGCATCAAAATCCTATCAAAGCTGCAGACTTCAAGGATAGAGAGACATACAACAAAACGAACAAAAAAATTTTGAGTCAAGATAGCATTTGATCTTGGAAATTGAATAAATTCCTCACTTTCTGATCCTAACATAACAGCTTCCATCATTTTTTTTCCTTTTTTATTATCTAAAGAAAACCCAAGAAGGGAAAACGAAAGACTAGAATCGTGAACAAGAAGAATGAGAAAACAAACATATAGATATTGTACTGCACAAATTTGATTATTTACGGTAGTACATGAAGCAATCAACGATGTCACATACTACATACTACAGAAAATGAAAAATTCAAACTTCTGCCACTGCACTTGTCATCATAAAAACTACAAACAATCAGCCACCATCTTGATTCACATTAAAGGGGAAAAAAACAACTAACTAATCAAGAATAGTAAAAAGAAGAAACCCCATTTCCCTCCAATTCCGGAAATTAACAACAGAAACTAATCAAGAAACGTAAAAAGAAGAAAAGCAATTTCCCTCAAATTCTCAAAAATTAACAGCTAAGGGAGATAAATACCGTAAGAGAAGAGGATAAAGATCTTTTACAACCTGCAAAATTGATTAAAAACAACAAAAGAATCTTAATGAAAAACTGCATCAATGTCAAAGAAACATAAATCAAGAAAAGTTATAGACGGCGAGAGAAAGAGAGTACTTGGACGAGGACGAAGAAGATTATTTCCAATTGGGTATGAAGTGGTGACTGCCATTTGGCTAAATTGCTTTACTTCGAACAATGTTATGATTTGGTGAAAAAAAAAAAAAGTTACAGAAACAAGAAGCGATTGCTAATTTCGAGGTTATGATGGGATTAGTAGTCGTAGCCTTTATCCTCTCAAAGCCTGCAAAAATTGCTGCTTTGGATTTGAAAGATTTTACTGTTTCGTCTTCTTCTCTTTGTTCGTGTGCTTAGTTTTGTTGTGTTCTTTCCTTTAATAAGGGTCAATTTATCAACTATTCAAGGAAGGTTGAATTAGCCATCTTATACCTTTTCGTATCAATTTAGTCATGAATTATCCAATTAAAATTATTTTTTTTTTAGCAAAAAGATTAAATAGTTGATAAATATTTTTCCTCAATTGTTACATTTTAGATATTTGTGAAGTTACCAAATGATAATTGTTTTTATTTAAAATAACTATAGATTTAATCAGTTTCATTTTAAATCTTTTTCTCATCAGCTAATAATTTATTTAAATTTATTTTTTATTTGAATTATATTGAACTTATTAAAAATAATTAATAACAACTAGCTTATCTTTAACTTAAATGCATATAATTGATTTTTTATAATTTATAATAAAATTAATATTATTTTAAATTATAGCTAGCAATTAAGTAATTATACTATTTATATTTATAATATTTTGTTAAAAAATTATATTAACAAGATTCTACATTTGATCATTAATTTTCTAATAGTTTCTATCAATAATTTTAATAATAAATAAAGTATAAATGATAAATTATTATATATTACTATATACTTTTTTATAATTTTAAAACAATGTCTTCAAATTATATTTAAAAATAATTTACACTCTTAATGGTTATTTAATATATTAACTGCAACAACTAATATAATTTCACCAAACGGTTCATATATGCTAGCTATTAACTATTAGCTAATCCTAACAGCTATCAGTTGATGTAAAATAGGTGAATAAATAGACCTTAAATTTATTGTTACTCCCCTTAACAGTTAACTACATTTATATGTACATTAACCTAATTATGATAGAGTAAAGATGTGATTTTATATTTATTTATAAATTACTTATGTTCTCAATTTTTCACATTAATAAAACATAAATCAAATATATAAAAAAATATAAATCAATTTATTTTTTATGATAGTTTTATTATTTCTATTTTGATTATGTTATTGTCACTAATTTATTGTTTATTTTTAATGCTAATTTTTTTGAAAATATTAATGAATTAAATTTTCATCATTTTGAATTTAATATATAAGGAATCTTGTCAATAACCGGTATATGTGTTTTCTTATTACATTGATAGTGTCCAACTTTTTAATAAAATACTACTAAAGTATCTCACATTGACACTTAATATTTTTCAAAATCCATTTATAACCTTTATACCACCAAATTTAGTACATTTAAACACACTACTTAAACTCTGTTAGATTTACCGTTACAAAGGCTTATGTGGCTCATATGGAGCCCATCTAATTAAAATAAAAAATAAAAAAACGTCATGAGAGGAAAAAAAAAGGCGCAGCTTCTCCTCCTCCTCCGTCGTCATCTTCTCCTTTTTCTTCATATTATTAAAAACTAAATTCCCAATTTGAAAATTTTAAATTGCAAAATTGAAAACTCTATACTCTGCTTCATCAATAATTTGGGCATACACATTTAATTACGTTTCTCTTCTAAATCAGATTCTGGGGAGAGTGAATCTTCAAGCTCCTTTGGAGAGGAAGAACAGGATGAAGATGAAAAGCCCAAGTAGTCCATTTCTCTCTCTCTTTTTTGTTGTTATTGTTTATGTATGTCTTGTTTACATTTCTACTTGTTTAGCTCTATTTAATTTGCCTATGGAGTTAGTTTGATTTAGTGTGGTAAAAAGGAATTGGCAATTTTTGGTTATTGCAATGGCAATATCAATGTTTAATGGATTCTTTTGGCATTGTGTTCTGTCATTTTTGACCTATTTGAAGAGTTGGTTACATTGCATGTCATGATTTTTATCTGTTAATTGACTTCCTGCGTCTGGGTTGGCAAAGCTAAACGTTGAGTTTACAGCATTCACATCATCTTCCTCCCTACTGTAGAGGTGTCAATTCATGTTACTGAGCTTAATTATTGTCGAGTATACTACTAGATTTTGGCGAATTTGTGAAAGCCTTGCTGCTGGCTTTCAAGACATAATTCAGAGCATGGGATTAAAAGGTTGTTGAGGGAAACTAAAGATTTGTTCTTAAATCTCACTGGATTGAAAAATTACAGAATAGTGATTGGAGAAGCATAGGATTGGAGTGTGAACAATGAATCCTCAAGAACACTGAAGCTCAAGTTCAAAACAAGCATTCATTCGGAGCATGGGATTAAAAGTTTGTTGAAGGAAATTGAAGCTCAAATTAAAAGATTGTTTCTTAAAAATGTAATGAATTTGGAGGATGTTTATCAGGGACAACTAGCAGCAAACACTTTTAGCAAACTAAAAGTTTTAGATGTCAAAAATTATGAGTCTAATAACTCTCTTTTCAATTACTGGGAGTAGGGAGGAAGATGCTGTGAATGTTGTTGAGTTGACTCAGTTGTGCTCTTTGACACTGAGCGATCTGCCACAACAACCATTTGATTTATTCATAACCTTACTGCTGATACTTCAACACCGTACATTCTAATAATTTTCACTCTATTTATTCCTTTCATATACTTCCCTTCTTCAAAAATCTCAGTCTCGTGGCTTTGACTATTGTTATTAACATCCCATAATGCTTCAAAAATATTTGGATTTGTCCCTTCTCATCTTGCATGCTAATATTAGTCCCCTATACTAATGGAGAGGTAATATCTTCCATGTCATGGCCTGCCTTTAGAGAAGGTGACCATTGGATCTGTTGATGGTTTTGCAAGAAGCAGCGAAGCAAGAATGTGGAGGGGGTGGCATCGCCACTATATACAAGGAAGATCTGCCTCTACAAGTGTTCCAGTGCATAGCCGGAGATGATAATATGTCACCGACTGGAGTCAAGAATGAATCATCTAGCAATGGATTGTTACCGTTGTTGAATGAATCAAAAGCCCTAGCAGTAAAGATTACAGGTGAACAATACAAAAGAGAAGGTTAATTTAAGTTTTCCAATTGATTACTTGGTTCCTTTTCTTCAATGTAACAATTTAGATTTTTCAATTTGGGAGTTTAAGGTTAGATATGAAGATGAGGAAGAGAATAAAAAAAAGCCTTTTTTTGATGCAAATTTTTTTTTTCTTTTTGAAATTTTTGGTTCAATTAAGCGAATCCCACTTATACCACATAAGCTAATTTTCACGGAAGAATTAACAGTGTGAAAAATCATGTTTAAATGTACTAAATTTGATGACAAAAGGGTCATGAACAGACCTTGAAATATATTAAATGCCAATGTGGGAATCAAAATATATATATATATTAAATTATAATTAATATAATTTATTTGTTAAATAAATCTATATATAATTTATTTGTTTAAATATATAAATTTATTGCCTTTCCAACTCTGACTTTGTAAATATTAATTTCTAATACTTTAAAAAAATAAAATATTATATATATATATATATATATATATATTGCGTGATGGGTTGGTTCATGAAGCATTTCATCTTTCATGCTTCTTCTATCAAAATCAGATTAGCATTTTAATAAAATTTAAATTTAGAGAGGTGGAATGGTTTTTATATTAAAAAAAAAGGTAAGTTATTAATAAGATTACAAAAATTAAGATGGTAAAAAGCTATGGTTGTCAATTCATGATTTACCAAGTGTTGTTGCACTAAAAGAACACCTGTAATAACTTTTTTTTTGTATATATTAAGTTTGCATTTCATGTTCTATTTGTTTTTATTCTCTTTAGTTTTTTTAGTATAAATATTTATGGACAGAGCAAAAAAGGTACCAATAAAACTATTATTACTTATATATATATATATAGATATATATATATAGATATATATATATATATATATATATATATATATATATATATATATATATATATATATATATATATATATATATATATATATATAGCTTGCAACATAAATGAATTAATGTTATATAACTCTAACATCTGATTGTTCGTCTTCTATAACTACTAATGGGTATACTTGTTTAACTGGGCATTTCATTGATAAGGATTGACATCTACAAAAAAAAAAAATCCTTTAACTTCTATTACATGCCTCCTCCTCATAGTGGGGTAGCATTATATGAAAAAAATCATAATTTCTTATGTAGTTGGCATATTGATACTAAGATCTTTTCAATGACTTTGGATAATGTCATTTCTAATAATATGTATGCTGATTTATTAATCCCTGATTATGATTAATAATAAGATAAATAAATTATTTTGTGAATTCCATAGATTTATGGAAATGGAAGGAAATGGAATTGGTTACTATTCCTGAATTGTACAAAAGAGATAAAAATAACAAAAAATCTGTTGGTTACTAAAGGAAGGCTTTTGAATAAAGGAGATTTTTTTCATATGAAATGCTCGACTCATATCTTGAACTTGATAGTTTAGGATGGCTTGAAAGAGATTGATGATTAAGTTATGAAAATTAGAGAGAGCGTTAGGTATGTAAAGGGATCTCAAGTTAGAAAAATCAAATTTTTAGAGTGTGTTGGTCTTTCTGCTCTAGATTCTAAAAGAGATTTTCGACAAGATGTTTTAACTAGATGGAATTCAACATATTTGATGCTTGATAGCACTTTATATTATCAAAATGCTTTTACTCATCTTCAAATGAGTGATTCTAATTTCAAGCATTGTCCATCTTTTGATGAGTGGACTAAAGTTGAAAAGATTTGTAAGTTTTTAATAATATTACTTCTCTCTTTTCTGGCACAAAATATCCAACAATAAATATATTTTTTCCTTTGGTATTCACTGCTTATTTGACTTTAAAGGAAAGTATATGTAATGAAGATATGTTTATGAAGTTAACGAGTGAGAAGATGTTTGAGAAATTTAGGAAGTATTGGTTTGAATATAGTAGAATTTTAGCTATTGTTGTGATTTTAGATCCTAGGTATAAGTTAAATTTTATGAAATGGTATTATAAAAAGCTCTATAGTGATAGGTTAGTTGAGGCAAGGAAAGTTAAAAATGACTTGGAATCCTTATATTCTGAGTATGTGAATGTTGGAGATATGCAAAATTATAAGTGTTAATATTGATTCAAGTGATAGAGCTTTTGGATCTAAATCCATTCAAAAAACCAATGATGATGGTACCAAATTTCTTTTGGCTAAAGATATATTGAAGGTACCTATGATATGTCTTCACCTTTTATTTTTTTTAACTATTTAAATATTCAAATTTGGAATAAAATTATTTATTGTTGTTTTTTTATTCTTGTAGGAGTTTGATTTGTTTGATTGTGACGATATTACTCCTTCAAAAACTCATCTTGAACTTTATCTTAATGAACCAAGAATGGATTGAAAGTTAAACTTAGATGTGTTGTCTTATTGGAAAATAAACCAATATAGGTATCCTTAAGTTGCAGCTATGGCTCATAATGTTCTATCAATTCCTATTACCACAACAGTTTTTGAAAGTACTTTTAGCAATAGTAGAAGGGTGTTTGATGAATATGAAAGTGCACTAATGCTAGATGTGGTAGAAGCTTTAGTGTATAGTAGAGATTGGTTGTTTGGAGAGCAAGGTATAATCTAATTTTTTTGCCTTGAAATCATTTATATGATTATTTGTTTATAGTTATTTGCATGTCTTAACTAATTAATTAGCTAACTTTTTTTTTATAGATGCAAAAAGATTGGAGTTGGAAGAACTTATAAAAGATATTATGGAGTTAAATTGTCACGACCCAAAACAGGAGTCATGACCGGCGCTAGGGAACGGGAATTCTTTCGAATCCGGAACCCGTAGCAAGCCTAAAAATAATAAAAAAAAATCATGCAATAACAATAACCATATAATATATATATGTGCAGCGGAAAATAAAACCATAAATATCATAAATATTACAATATCATCCATCTCAACTGGATATAATTCAAAACTCATCACATCGCATATATAATCTCATAAATGTATAATCTTTATACAAATCCAGTTTTAACATAATACATCTCTTTAAAATAAAGTACATAAAATCCAATACTGTAATTTACAGCTACTGCAGTGTCTAGATAAAATAAATAAGACTCAAGTAGACAATTTACATAAAGAAGCCGGGGCGGAAGAAATCCGGCGTATCGACCTGCTACTGAGGTCTGAGGAAGTTGACTCTCCTGAAAAATAGTCAACGGATGGGAGTCAGACCTCACTGAGTGAATTACTATAGTATATATACATACACTCTAAGTGATAATGCATACAGTCAACAGTATATGAGTAATATGTATATATACAGGCAAATTCATACAGATGCAGAAAAATCATTTTGTATATATTTTCTGAAAATCAACTTTTATGAAGGATCACATAGAACCCTAGAATATCGCAACTTCAGAAAAATAGTGTTAAACAACACTCTAGCCATACAGGCTCACTTATTCCAAATATATCCACTTAATCCATTTGGACAGTAGACTGGCCCCGAGACACTAAGTCAACCGAGCTCCAGCAGTCTGACTGCCAGTGTGATTGGCCCCGAGACACTTGGTCAACCGAGCTCCAGCAATCACACCCAAACCACATCTCACATATCAATAATCATAATCAAATCGATATCCACAAATAAGTTAGTAATAAAGCCTAAAACTATAGGCGCACCGGTACGTACTCGGTCCTAGTGCTGCCCACTAGGTAGCACGTTCTATTGATATCCTTCAGTAATAAATAATAAAACATTCATTCACAAATACATGATGCATGAATTTAAATAAATCAATAATATAAACCATATATATACCGAAAATATACCAAACATAAACCAAGTATATTTTGAGTATATATACGTCAAATAAATTCAATCAAATCATGAATTAAACTAAAAATATATTTAAAAACATTTTAAATATATTTTATTAATAAAACATGTATATAATTTATTATATACCAAAAATATACCAAAAATATACTTGAATATAAATCATGTTATTTATGCATAATTAGTCAAAATAAAACATGCATTTTCTAAATCATGCATCCTAAGCATATATATATAATATAGTAACTCACCTAATGCGCTCCACGAGACAGGTCCGACGGGCCTGGTCCACTAACCCTCGGTCTCGGCGCAACTAAACAAGAAATAATTACTCGACATCAGAATAACCCTAACAAAAATCCTAGAATTAAATCTAGAGTATTAAAATACGGAAATAGAATTAGGGTTCGACTGGATATCACGTTTTACGAGAATTCTACCGGAAATCCGGCAGAACCTCCCCTGTAAAACGGACATCTCTCTACTCAAAAGAGTAGAGCCGACCCTGCAAAGAAAATACACTTCAAAAATAAACACCACAATCCATCACAACCCCTCGGTCGGACTCCAGACTACAATCTGTCGACCGGGGTCCACAAACACAGAATATATATTCCAGATACAACGAAAATATCCTTAAATCATAAAAATACATTTTATAGGTAAAATTACATAATTGACCTTGAAACACTATAAAAATCGATTAAAACTCATTTTATTTGAAAAACCGTATATTATATATATAATTGAAAATAATTCACGAAAAATAGTTTTAATTAGTTAAAAATACCAAATATTTTGTAGAAATCATTTTTATACCTTAAATAAATATTAAAACCAATTAAATTACATTTTTAGACAATTTAGGGTAAAATTACCAAAATACCCCTATATATATATATATACCTAATTTACTTCAAAAATTCACTAAAAATCATACAATTATCCAAAAATAATTTTCTCAACATATTTATCAATAACATAAATATTTAACTCAATTTACCAATTAAATTCAAATTAAAACACAATTAACTTAATTTTACAAAATCACATAAACTTCAATAATTAAAAATAAATACTTAGAAATTCATAAAAATTCCAAATAAATTCCTATAATTCATTTCAACACCTAATTCAACCATAAACTCCAATTTCATAATTTAAATAATTAATTTCCGAAAATTCGAAAATAATATTAAAATATTCAAAAATACCCAAAAATCCAAAAAATCTCTAAAAATTCTGTAAAAATTCATACATGAAGATTAAACTACCAGGAACAACATTTGTGAAGGAAGTTTCCATGAATCATCCAAATTGAAGCTCAAAAAAATCGAAAACCAAAAGTGGCCGAAATATTCAACTCAAAACCTAAGCAATTCTAGACCGTTTTAGCTCAAACAAAAGCTAGAATAACACTCACCGGAGCTCAAGGAGAAGATAGAGACCGGCGGTGTCGAAAACGGTGGCCGGAGGAGGGAGAAACCACGGTGACAAAATGTAGTGGTCCGGCGGCACCCACGGGAGAAGAAAGAAGAAGAAGAAGAAAAAGAAAAAGAAAGAAAAGGAAAGAGAAAAGAAAAGAAAAAGAAAGAAAAAGGAAAAGCAAAAGAAAAAAAAGAAAAAAGAAAAAAAATAAATTTTAATAATTTAATAATAAATAAAATAATCAAATAATAATAAATAAATAATAAAATATTAGGGTAATAATAAACCCTAATTAAATAAATATACACACACAGGCTTTATTTAATAATTTAAAAATATGTATGAGTTCATGCAAACCCGTAAATACATTTAAAATAATTAATAATACATTGTTTACGTGAAAATTTCCTCGAAAATGAAAGTCCCGGGAAAATTTTACGTAAAATACTGAAAATAATAGACAGTAATTAAAATAGGTTTAAAATACATATTAACTCATAAAAATATCATATAAAATACAAAAATCACTGACACTGCATATCCCGGTACAGTGTAAAAATATTTTTAAAATTACGGGATATTACATAAATATAGAGCCTTTGGAGTTGAATAAAGATCTTCCTTCTCATTCCTCAAATAATTTTGAAATTTAGACTTTCATTTAAAAGTTTCATGTGTATTTATTTGAAAGATTTTAAATATTAATTATGTATGCTTATTTTATTTAAAAAAACATATGAACTTTCCTAAATTTATGCAAATTATGTTAATTATTAACATAATTATATTATGGATATTATTGAAGGTTTTTTTAATGATAAATAATATTTTTATTAGTGATGGATGTTAAACAGGTTAAATGGGTCATGTTGAATTTTATAATCCACGCAACCCATTTATTAATGGGTTTTGTGGGTTATAAAATTCAACATGACTCATATAACCCATTTATTGAAATGGGTTATACGTGTCGTATTCGTGTAACATGTTTAATTTTTATGTCGTGCTAGGTTAAGATATTAGACACAATTAATAAATGGGTCGTGTTCGTGTTGACCCTAATCATGTTACCAAAGCAGGTCAACCTGACACGAACACAACCCACTAACTTATTTTAACACCCTTAATTTGGTCCATTAATCATACCAACATAGGATCAAAGTCGCCTTTGTTACATTTATCATAACTCAATGTATCAATGGTCATGTATGTCGATATAGCTGAATGACATGGATCATGATATGGATGTGTAGCATAAAAATTTCATACAATGTGATCTTAACATGCCTATTTTCAATTGGTCCACCTTAAACTTTAATGAGATCAAACCATATTGAAATTAGAGTGTGAATAAATTAAAATTTTATTTTTGCAGAAAATAACTGAAATAACCAAAATCCTTAAACTAGAATACTAAAAAATGTCTATATCAAGAGCATCCAAAATAATAAACTCCCAATAAAAATGAATATCCTCAAATGACATGACACCTATACAAGTAGTGTGCTTATAAAACACTTTGGGTGGCACTCCCATAGTAAGCAGATACACAATCATAGAGTTTGTCCCCGTGTGCTCTATAGACAACTGTCCACTCTAAACTCTTTCTTTAATAATAATGAACTTGATGTCTATATGTTTTGACTTTGTTGAGCTCCTATTGTTATTGGAATATAAAACTATTGACTTATTGTCATAAAATAACTTAAGTGGCCTTTCAATACCATCTACTATATGTAGTCCTATAATAAAATTCCATAACTATATTCCATTATTGGATGCCTCATAACATGCTATAAATTCTGCTGCCATGGTAGAAGAGGCTATAAAAGACTGTTTAGCACTCTTCCAAGAGATAACACCTCTAACTAGCAGATAAATATAGCCTAATGTAGATTTCATATTATCTTAGCATCCAACAAAATCGGAGTCAATATACCCTATGATCTCAAGCTGATATGACCTTCGATATTAAGCACATAGTCCTTTGTTCTCTTTAAGTACCGTAAGACCTATTTGACTACTTTCCAATAGTCTACTCCTATATTACTTAAATATCTGCCTAGTATCCTAGTAATGTATGCAATATCCAGACGGGTGCAAACTTGAGCATACATTAGACTCCCTACTACTGATGTATAAGGAATCTTTTACATTTCTTTTTACTTAAAATCATTTTTAGGGCATTGTATAAGACTAACCTTGTCTCCCTTAGCCACAGGGGTATCACCTAGTTTACAATCCTACATGCCATATCTTTTGAGAACCTTTTTGATATAGCTCTTTTATGATAATCTAAGAACACCTTGAGAGCGATCTCGATGTATCTGGATGCCTAACATAAAAGAGGCATCACTATGATCTTTCATCTTAAAGTTCTTAGCTAGAAAGCTCTTGGTTTCATGCAATAAGCCTCTATCATTGCTGGCAAGCAAAATGTCATCGACATATAAAACCATAAAGATCCACAGAACCTATGGTATATACAATCAACAACCAAATTCACCTCAAAACCAAACTAGATAATCACTTAATGAAACTTGAAATACCATTGTTAAGATGCTTACGTAAGTCCATAAATGGATTTCTTAAGTTTGTAAACCATATTCTTTGGGTCCCTAAACTCAAAGTTTTCTAGTTGCACCATGTCAATCATTTCATCAATATTTCCATTGAGAAATATTGTCTTTACATCCATCTGGTATCAAAATATGCCACTAATGCCATTATAATCCTAAAAGAGTCTTTTGAAGAAATTAAAGAGAAAGTCTATTTATAATCAATTCCTTTTTTTATGTAAAGCCCTTTGCAACAAGACGTGCCTTGTAACTCTCCATATTGCCTTTCAAATCCCTTTTGGTTTTAAATATCCATTTACAACCAATGGGTTTTGCACCTTCTGGCAATGAGATAAGATCCTACACGTCATTGTCTTTCATGGACTTTATCTCCTCATTTATGGCATTAATCCACTTTTGAGAATTATAACTTTCTACGGCTTGACGGAAGTTGATTAGATTATCTTCCATGACTCCAATATTAGACTCATATTCTTGAAGAAATATAATATAGTCATCTAGTGTTGCATTTCTTCTTTCTTTAGTGGATCTCCTTAATGGCATAGGTTTTTGAGGTGGTAAAGTTTATTCTTCTGGAATAATTTCTTGAATAGAAGGTTCTCCAATATTTTCTTAGTTCGTTATTTCTTAAACACAATCAAGAATAGAATAAATAGAATCCTAATTAATGCCAATAACACCTATGGGAATATTAATATATTTATCTTCAAAGATAAAGTCTCTAACTGTATCTCCCCCCCCCCCCCCAAACTTAATATCCTCAAAGAACTAAGCATTTCTTGACTCAAAAATTGACTTAGTTATGGGATCATAAATCATATACCTGTTGACCTTAGGAAGTTATTAATCTTGATTTTGATATTAACAAACTTAATTTTGAGAAACTAATGTGTTTGTTTCAAGTGTGTTTAAGTCAGGAGTAATTTGGAAGTTAAAATAATGATGAACTATCAAAGAAAAATCATTCTGAAAAGTCATCATAAGTATTATCTCGTCCAGACTCATCACAGGGACTAAATTACATAAAAAAAGTGCAATTATTGTCATAGTCCTTATCAGGACCAAGGAAGATAAATTTCTACATAAAACTCAAGAAATAACAAAATCGATCCCCATTTAATATCCCGATCAAGACACTGCTTAGGACATGGTAGTCCTGATCGGGACATTGATATCCTGACCTGGACCAGAGTAGAAATTTCAAATATAATGGCTATTCAATGCTCGTCGTGACCAGGACTAATGATATCCTGACTAGGACTTGACAATATATAGCTTAAAAGTCCAAATTTCATTCAAATAGACTTTATTTTTATTGGGACCAAAATTATTTCTTCTAACAGCTATAATTGAATTGCTCAAGTATAAATATGACCTCTGAATATATTTTGATGTTAAGAAATTTATTTACTCATTCTATACTTTCAAGTATTCAATTAAGCTCTCTAAACTCTTCAAAATTCATTTTATTGTTGAGTAAGAGTTGGTGAGTGTTAGAATAAATATTTTTGTTCTTTTATTTTCTAGGTTTAAGAATTGGGAAGTAAGATTCTATTCTAAAGGAATGGTTTAAGTGTTTAACCATTAAAACACTTCATATTTTGGTTTTAGTGTAAGCTTTGAAAACACTTATGAATTGGTTTTTGAGTAAGTCTTGAAAACTCAAGTTGTAAGGATTGAGTTGAGCCTAAAACTCAAGTTTTAAAAATCAGTCTAAGGAAATAGAAAGTGGTGATTCAAAATCCTAACTTGGAGATAAGTTAGGTGGAGATGTAGGATTGTTGAGAATCTGAACTCTTTAAATTCTTATGTTCATCATTCTTCCTTCTTAACATTTCTTTTAATTCTTGTTTAAATCTTTTAATTTCTTATTATTGTTCAATAGTCATATTCACCCTCCTAGGACTCTTTCAATTGGTATTAGAGCTTGGATTCTAGGAACTTAATTATTAGAATACAAGATCATGGGGAGTGAATCATAAAATATTTCTTCACTTAGACTATTCTTTGATGATAGTGACTATCTTTTGTGGAAGTTCAAAATAGAGCTATTCCTTGATTATGATTTCATCAAACTTTAAGAGATTGTCTTAAAAGGTTAGGAACCACATATAACTACCATTGATGGTGTGGTAATTACTATTACAAGAAGTCAAATGAATATTAAACAAAAGGAAGAAAATTATAAAAATGAGAAGGCTATGATGACTATAGTCTTTTCCATCACAAGAGAAGAAGGAGGCAAGCTTCAACATTACATGTCGATTAAGGAAATGTGGGAGATCTTAAAAAATCATTATAAAGGCAACATGCAAATTAAAAGCAAAAAGGTTCAACTTTATATGTATGAATATGAACTCTTTAAAATGAAGTCCTAAGAATCAATCATGGATATGAAAAATCATCTCAATGCTCTCCTCACAACCCTCAAGAAACTTGAAAAACATTTCTCTAAGGAAGAGATGAATAATAAGATTCTAAGAATCATACTTAAAAAGGATTAGGAATCTTAAGTCACTTCAATTGAGGAATCTCAAGACCTCTCTACTCTCTCAATCGATGTGCTTATTGGAAAGCTCCTAACACATGAGCTTACAATCAAATAAAGAGGTGAAGAGCAAGAAGAGAAGAAAGAGAAGAAAAAGAGCATAACACTAAAAGCTCTTTAAGAAGATAGTGAAGAGGAATGCAATAAAGATTCTAGTGATGAAGAGGGTGATATTGTCATGCTCACTAGGAACTTCAAGAAGTTTTTGAGAAAGAAAAATTTCTCAAGAGCAAGGGACTCCAATAAGAAGTTTGAAAGAGATAGTAAGAAGAAAACCAAAGAAGTTACTTGTTATGAATGCAAGAAACTAGGACACATTTGAAGTGAGTGTGCCAAATATAAATTTAAGAACAAGGGAGCAAAGGATAGGAAGAAGGCCTTCAAAGCTACTTGGGATGACTCCTCTAAATTCGAAGAGGAAGAGGAACAATAAGAAATGGCCAAACTTGAAAATGAAAAGAGGTATCATCTACTTCTAACTCTTCTTGTTATGAATATTGTGTTTAAGATGAATATAATGATAATAATGATTTTGAGAGTTATATTATGAACAAACTATTGCTTAAATGCAAAAGCTTACTTTCTAAGAAAAAGCATTATAAGCATGAGCTAAATAGCCTAACCAAAGAATTTGAGAAGTTGAAAATTGAATTTTGTAGTCTCATTAAATCAAATAATAAACTTGCTAATGATTTAAAATCTTTTAAATCCTTTGAAGAGCAACTAAAAAAAGCTAGTGATGAAAATCATAAAATTTTTAATGAGGTCATTGAGCTAAACAATTCATATCAAAAGTTCAAAAAGGAAAAAAGAGTTTAGATAATTTACTTGACTCTCAAAAATTTAATGGAAATGCTTATGGAATTGGATATATTAATGGAATGGCCTCATCTTTATCATCATTACATATTAAATTTATTAAAGCATCATGTAATTCCATTCCCTCTACTTCAAAACCGATTAAGACTCAAGCTTTCAAAGCTAAGTCTCTTGTGTCAAATATTAAAGGGAAGTCTCATAAGACTCAATCCTATATAACACAAAAAGGTAAGGCTCAAAATAGAGCACCTCAACCCAAGCATGCTTACATGTACACTATACACAACACTCATATGCATGTTGTACAGCACAATGCACCTAAATATGTTGGAAAAACCTATCAAAATACACATTGCTATTCTTAATGTATATCTCACACTCAAAATAATATAAGACACACACCATCATAACACAAAAGGCATGTTTCACACACTAGTAAAACATATCATCCTAGAAGAAACATATTTAAAAATGTTTTATGTTCATATTACATGAACAAAGGACATACTAATAATGTGTGCTTCTATATAAGATTACACATGAATTTGCTTCTTTTGGATTATCTTGAGACTAACTAACCTAGATTGAGAAAGGTTTAGGTTCAAAAGAACACTTAAATTATTTTGTGTAGGTGTGCTTGAAATCCACAAGAATAAAACACAAGTGGTATCTTGATAGTGGATGTTCAAGGCATATGACATAAGACAAGGAGCAATTCAACAAGCTTAATGTTAAGGATGAAAGACATGTCACATTTGGAGATAATGCAAAAGGAAAGAGTATTGGCATTAAAGAAATAGGTAATCCTTAATCCTTATCTATATATCATATGTTGTTTGTTGATGGTCTTAAATATCATTTACTTAGTATAAGTCAATTATATGACATAGGAAATAAGGTGACTTTCTATCCTAGAAATTGTTTTGTTAGTAGTCTTGATGAAAATAAAGTAATTTTTAATGGTGAAAGAGTAGACAATGTTTATGTTATTGATTTGAAAAAAAAATTGATAATAAAGACATCAAATGCTTAATGTCTATTTCCCATAACATATGGACATGGCATAGAAGGTTAAGACATGCAAATTTAAGCTTTTGAATAATCTTTGTAAACATGAACATGTGATTGGTTTACCTAAATTTGAATTCACTAAAGATAAACCTTATGATACTTATCAAAAGAGAAAACAATCCAAGTCCTCATTTAAGGTAAAAAATATAGTGTCTAGTTCCAGACCACTTAAACTTATACATATGGATTTATTTAGACCAACTAGAATTGCTAGTCTTGGTAGAATGTACTATGCATATGTATTAGATGATGACTACTTTAGATTTACTTGGGTGTATTCTTGCTCATAAGAATGATGCATTTAAAGATTTTAAAAATTTTGCAAAAAGAGTTCAAAAAAGAAAAAGGTTTTTGTATTTCTTCTATTAGAAATGATCATAGAATCGAATTTAAAAATGAATTTTTATAAAAAAAATTATAGTGAAAATGGTATTTCACATACGTTTTCTTCTCCTAAAACTCCTCACAAAATGGGGTAGCTGAAAGGAAAAATAGAACTCCTATGAAAATGGCTAAAATAATGCTTTATGAGTATAATTTATCTCTATACTTTTTAGGTGGAAGCCATTAACCCATCTTGTAATAATTCAAATAGAGTTTTCAAAAGACTAATTTTAAATAAAACTTCTTATGAGCTATGGAACAATAGAAAACCTAAAATCTCATATCTAAGAGTATTTGGATGTAAGTGCTTTATATTGAACACCAAGGATAATCTTAGGAAATTTGATTTCAAAGCCGATGAAGGAATTTTCTAGGCTATTCTATTTCTTGTAAAGCATATAGAGTTTTTAATAAGAGAACTCTAGTAGTTGAAGAGTTAATGCATGTTGTATTCAATGAATCAAACTCACTTGATCCTAGAAAGGATTTTTATAGTGTTGATGATCTTGTAAGTGACAATAAGATTATGGATACTCAAGAAGAAAATGCTAGTAAGCCTTTGGAACATGAAGGTCTAAGTAGAGAGGATAATAAGGAGACATCTCAACCTACCTTAAGGGATGAACTTTCAAAGGATTAGCAATTCAAAAAAGCTCATCCTCAAGATCTCATAATAGGTGACACTATAAAAGGGGTAATTATTGTATCTCAATTAAAGTCTATTGCTAATTTAGCCTTTATTTCTCAAATCGAGCCCAAAAATGTTGATGATGCATTGAGTGATGAATTTTGGGTCATTGCTATGCAAGAAGAGTTAAATTAATTTGAGAGAAACAAGGTTTAGACCTTGGTTCCTAGACCTAAATATCATCCTATTATAGATACCAAATGGGTGTTTAGAAATAAAATGAATGAACAAGGTGCTATAACTAGGAACAAAGCTAGATGAGTATCTAAAGGTTATAATCAAGAGGAAGGCATTGATTATGATGAAACCTTTGCCCCTATTGCAAGATTAGAAGCTATTAGAATGCTACTCGTATTTGCATCATTCATGGATTTTAAACTTTATGAAATGGATGTTAAAAGTGCATTTCTACATGGTTTCATTGAAGAGGAGGTATATGTTGAGCAACTTTCGGGTTTTGAAAATTTTGATTCTCCAAATAATGTTTTTAAATTGTCAAAAGCATTGTGTGGATTGAAACAAGCTCCAAGAGCTTGGTATGAAAGATTGAGAAACTTCTTACTAAAGAAAGGATTCTCTAAAGGAAAGGTTAACATAACTCTTTTCATAAAAAAATATAAGCATGATTTATTAATTTTTCAAATATATGTTGATGATATTATTTTTTATGCTACTAACCATTACTTGTGTGAGGAATTTTCTAAGCTAATGTAGGGAGAATTCGAGATGAGTATGATGAGAGAACTAAAATTCTTTCTCAGATTATAAATTAAGCAATACAAAGATAGGATTTTCATAAATTAAACAAAATATGCAAGAGACATTCTCAAGAAGTTTGGTATAGATGGAGCTAAGATAAGCAAAACTCTAATGAGCACCACAACCAAACTCAACAAGGATGAAAATGGCAAACCAGTTAATGAAAAGTAATTTAGAGGTATGATTGGATCCCTTCTTTATTTAACTGCTAGTAGACCCAAAATTATGTTTGCTACTTGATTATGTGCTAGATTTTAATATAGTCATAGAGAATCTCATTTGAATGCTATCAAAAGAATATTTAAATATCTTTATGGTACACTGCATTTAAGACTTTATTATCCTAGGAGTTCTTCCTTTGACTTAATTAGTTATTCGAATGCAAACTTTATTAGTAGTTTACTAGATAGAAAGAGCACTTTAGAAACTTGTCAATTTTTAGAACAATGTTTAGTTTTTTGGTTTAGCAAGAAACAAGTTTTGGTTGCCTTATCGACTGCTGAAGCTGCATATATTACAATAAGTCTTTGATGTTCACAAGTCTTATGGCAAAAATAATAATTGTTAGACTATGGTATAAAACTCAATCACATTCTAATCAAATGTGACAATACAAGTGTTATTAACTTTAGAAAGAATCTCATTCAACATTCTAGAACTAAGCATATAGACATTCAATATTATTTTTTGCGTGATCATATTCAAATTAGTGTTATCTCACTTGAATTTATTGATACAAATAATCAACTTATAGATATCTTCACCAAACCTCTCAATGAAGGGAGATTGAATTTCATTAAACGTGAACTTGGCATAATTGATGGTTCTAGTCTATCTTGATTTTGATAGTCCTTTGAGTTTTCTTTATGATTATTTTTGGTATATGATACTTGTTCTCTATTTTTTTTAATTCCTTCTATCTTACAAAATTAATAATTAATTTATTAAATTAAGTATTTTAATTTTAGCAAAATATATCCTTCCTTAAATGATTTCTTTTCAAATACTCATATAACTTTTCTTAAAATCCTTAATTAATTCCAAATAAATGCAAATTAAATTCTTAAAGACTTAAGTGTAAGATATTTTGGACTTAATTGTAAACTTTTCTCAAACTTTTATTAATTGGACCTTAGTCCTACCTGGGACTAGATCATGTCCCGATCGAGACATGATTTGTCAATTATGTGTCTTTTACATAGAACTAATCCCGAACGAATATCCCGATCGGGAGATCACTCGGGACATCATGTCTCGATCGGGATGGGAGCATATCTCAACCAGGACATAGCTCCTAACAGCATTAGGATTTCAAAATCCTTTTAAATTTTTGACTCTCCAATCAAAATCAAGAACGATTTTTTAGGTTCATGTTTAGTTTAAATACAAATTTTACACTATTTCTAACCCTAATTTCTTGCCTGTAAATACCACTCTATTCCTCCTAGATTTCTTATCTCAATCAAGCTTTTCTTTTCTCTATAAATTTTTTAACTATTCTTTTCTCTTCTAATGGCTCTTACGAAACTAAATAAGGTTCTGTCATCTTCTAAAGCTCCTCCCTCTAAAAAGGATAAGCCTAAGAAAACACACTCTCAATTCTCCTACTCTTCTCAAGAAATTAAGAAAAGAATTTCACAATTTCAAAAAGAGCTTTCATTCCCTCAAGATTCATGGATAAACCTAGTCTCAAGGCTATTGGTTGTTATGAAGAAGTACAAGATCTTATTTTCAAAAGTGGGATTTATGATTTTGCTTTCTTACCTTTTCCATCCTATCCGACTCTTATTATTGAGTTTCTTTCTTTATATACTTTTCGTTCTGTCAAATTTGATGATGATAATCCCTACTTCTGAATGAGATTTAAATTGGGAGGGCGAGATCATTTCATGACTTATCAAGAGTTTGATACTCTTTCTGGATTTTCTTAAGAAGGACACATATAAGTTAACCCTTATTGGATTTCTTCTTCATTTTGGGATGAAATCAAAGCTCCTAATGCTCCTCAATTCTCCATCAGACATACTAAAGCTTCATTCATCGAATCCAAAGCACTTTGGTATGTTCTTCATTTCATTACCTACTCTATTAATGGTAGAGCTTTTTCTAATGAATCCCTCTCTCTTGATGACCTTTTTATTCTTTATTTTCTTCATCATGATGAAAAGATTACTTTGGGAAGATTTTTACAATGGAGAATTTAGCTAATTAGTGATAGTAACACCGGTGTAATTTGTATTAGTGGTATTGTCACAAAGTTAGCTAAATTCTACAATGTTAATCTTGACTCTCTACCCTTTACCAAGCCCATGCTTCTTTATGTATCCTTTATTAGAAATTCTAAAAAATTCATTTCTACTAATTGAGTTTGGATTTGGAAACATGACCTTGGAGCTAGTGAAAATATTGAAGTTATGTTTCAAGAATTGGAAGAGCAAAAAGGTTAAGACCTTGGGGAAGAAGAACAAGAACCTCAACCTCATGTTGCTCCTCCAAGGAAAAGAATAAGAAGTAAAGGTGCATCAACTCAAGGTGCTCAAGCTCAGGATGATGAACCTCCTTGGGTAGGACAAATCTTTGAATGCATGTCCTTAATGGAATCCAACTTCAACTCTCGCTTTGATGAAGTTGAATCTAATTTGAATGCGCATTTCAATCAAATCGATGGCAATATTGCTCATCTTCAACATGATGTCCATCATATTTATGAGCAATAAGGCTACACTTGCACCTTTCCTCCTCCTCCTTCATCCCCTCCTCAAGAATATATCTTATATGTACTTTTCATTTGTTTTATTTTTAGTATATGTTTGGTTTAGTCTTCGTATATGAGCCTCTAGCTACTAGTTTGTTTTTAGGCTCATTTTATGCCTGTTTATGTTTGGTTTACTTTCAGTTTATTTTTCGTATTTTCCCTTTGTACTTGATGCATTTTTCTTGTTATTTTCCTTTCTTTAGTATTCATTCTTTTTTATTTTTAACAAGGGGGGAGAAATAATTGAGTTTTTATTATTTATTATTTATTGTGTTTATGCATAAACTTTTTTTAATTATGTTTAAATTTATTCATGTATAAATTCTTCTTAAGAATTGTTTTGATCTTTGTTTTTGATAAAGGAGAAGAAATAATTGAATTTGCATGAGTATTTATTTCTTTTAAGGGAAAGAAATTTTTTTACAAAAATGTGTTTATGTTAGTGACATAACTATGTGATAATGTGTCCTAAATATCAAATTTTTTTAATCCATCGAAATAGGGGAGAAAATTATTTGAATATTATTTTTAAATATGCCATATTATTTTATAAAGATTTGATATATCTTTGTTTTTCATTGTTTTGCTTCATGGTATTTTGTTTCCTCTAGTTTTTTAACAAAGGGGAAGAAAAAGCAATGTGATATTTGTGCTTAGTGTTTATGATTGTAATATGCCAAGTGTCACATGATCAATTAACTAGCTAAGCTCTATATGATCATGTGAGGTCTTCCTATATGTACTATTTTTATGGTGCATTATATGCATATACATTTGAAATTATGTCCTTCATATTGTCAAGCATTCTTTTTATGTTTTTAACACATTTGGCCATAATTTTCTCATGATATATTTTATATTTCTATCATTAAGAATAAATTAAAATTTATATTTCTTATCATGTCCATATTCATAGGGAGAGAAATAAAGAAATATATTTGATTTTATTTAATTTCATCATTATTATCACAATTGTTATATATCACACACTTTACCTTGTATTATTTTTATCAAACTGAAAATAAGTTTGTCAAAATAAAAAAGGGGGGGATTGTTGGCCTTAGTAAGTTATCAATCTTGATTTTGATCTTAACAAACTTAATTTTGAGCAACTAATGTGTTTGTTTCAAATGTGTATAAGTTAGGAGTAATTTCGAAGTCAAAATAATGATAAACTATTAAAGAAAAATCATTCCAAAAAGTCATTATAAGTACTATCTCATCAAGACTCATCATAAGGACTAAATTGCATAAAAAGGTACAATTCTTGTCATTGTCTTGACCGAGACCAAAATAATCCTGACTGGGACCAAGGAAGATAAATTTTTACATAAAACTTAAGAAATGGTAGAACCGATATCGATCTAATGTCCTGATCAAGCCACTGCTAGGGACATGGCAGTCCTGACCGGGACCTTGATATCCCTACTGGGACTAGAGGAAAAATTTCAAATTCAACGACTTGTAATAGATATTCAATGCTTGACCTAACTAGGATTAATGATATCTTGACTAGGTCTTGACAAAATGTATCTCAAAAGTCCAAATTTCATTTAAATGGACTTTATTTTTATTAGGAATGAAATTATTGCTTCCAGCAGCTATAATTGAAATTGCACAAGTATAAATATAAGCTCTAAAGATTATTTTGATGTTAAGAAATTTATTTAATCATTCTATACTTTCAAGCATTCAATTAAGTTATCTAAACTCTTTTAAAATTCATTTTATTATTGTATACTCTTGTGAGAGTTGGTGAGTATTAGATTAGATATTCTTGTTCTTCTATTTTTTAGGTTTAAGAAAATGGGAAGTAAGATTCTATTATAAAGGAATTGGTTTAAGTGTGTAGCCATTAAAACACTTCAGATTTTGGTTTTAATGTGAGCCTTGAAAACACTTGTGAATTAGTTTTTGAGTGAGCCTTGAAAACTCAAGTTGTAAGGATTGAGTTGAGACTAAAACTCAAGTTGTAAAAATCAATCTAAGTAAATTGATTGTGGTGATTCAAAATCCTAACTTGGGGATAAGTTACGTGGAGACATAGGATTTTTAAGAATCTAAACTCCTTAAATTCTTGTGTTCATCATTCTTCCTTCTCAACATTTCTTTTAATTTTTTATTATTGTTCGATAGTCCTATTCACCCTCCTCTAGGACTCTTTCAATACCCCCTAGATCTTTCAAAGTATCTAATAAAATAGCAACTAACTGTCCTTGAGTCCAGTTTCTTTTCATTAGGCCTATAAGGCTTTGCCTTGGCTAGACATCCCTAAACATGTAGATGCTTCAAACTAGGCTTTTTGCCAATCCAAAGTTCGTAAGGGGTTTTAGCAAATACTTTTGTTAGAACCCTATTAAGGATATATGTTGTAGTGTTAAATGCTTCTCCCCATAGTGATTCTAGCAAAGTAGAATGAGAAATTATACTCTTTATCATGTCCTTAAGCATTTTTTTTCATCTTTCAACAACACCATTCATAGTGAGTGAACTCGGCATAGTGTAATATAGGATAAAACTGCATTCCTCTAGGAATTTAGCAAATGGTCTTATACTTTATTCACCTGAACAGTCATATCTACTATAGTATTCACCACTATGGTCATATTTAACCCTTTTAATCCTTTTACTAAGTTAATTTTCAATCTTAGCTTTATAGCTTTTGAACACATCCAATGATTGTGACTTTTCATTAATGAGATATATATAGCCATATATAGAAAAATCGCCTATGAACATTATAAAATATTTTTAACCATTCCAAGCAGTTGTAGGGAATGGCCCAGAAATATCTGTATGTATAAGTTCTAAGACATTCAAAGTCCTATTCGCTTCAAATCTCCTTTTATTGGTTTATTTCCCATTAATACAGTTAACACATAAATCAAAATGTGTAAAGTCTAAGGGGTTAAGAATTTCATCTAGCACAAGTCTCTATATTCTCCATTTAAACATATGACCTAATCTTTTATGCCATAATGCAGTCGAATTATCATCAGTTAATTTTTGCTTTACACCTCATATGCTAGCCTATAGGGTTTCATTAAATGATGCATTAGTGTTGACCTTAGCAAGTTATCAATCTTTATTTTGATCTTAACAAACTTAATTTTGAGAAACTAATGTGTTTGCTTCAAGTGTGTATAAGTTAGGAATTATTTAGAATTCAAAATGGTGAAGAATTATCAAATAAATATCATTATAAATAGTGATCACGACCAGAATCAACACAGGGATTAAATTGATAAAAAAGTGTAAATCCTGTCATGGTCCCGACCGGGACTAGAGCAGACCAAATTTAATAAAAAATTCAATTTTTGGCAAAACATATCCCAATCAAATGTCCCGATTGGGACCATACCTAGGACAAGTTAGTCTCAACCATAATAAGGTGACCCCGACCAGGACTAATGTAGAAATTCAAATACAATAGCTTGTAACAGTTATTCAATGCTTGTCCTGACTAGGACTAATGAAATCCTGATTGGGACCTAAGTAATCACAGCTCAAAAGTCCAAATTACATTCAAATGGATTTCGAATGTGTTGGAAACAAAATTATTATTTCTAACAATTATAATTGAATTACTTAAGTATAAATATAAACTCTGAAGATCATTTAGAGGTTATGAATTTTTTTTATTCATTATATACTTTCAAGCATTCAATTAAACTCTTTTAAAATTCATTTTATTTTTGTATAACTCTTGTGAGAGTTGGTGAGTGTTAGAATAGAAATTCTTATTCTTCTATTTTCTAAGGTTAAGAAAATGGGAAGTGAGATTCTATTCTAAAGGAATTGGAAACAAAATTATTATTTCTAATAGCTATAATTGAATTGCTCAAGTATAAATACAACCTCTGAAGATCATATAGAGGTTAAGAAATTTGTTTATTCATTATATACTTTAAAGCATTCAATTAAGCTATCTAAACTCTTTTAAAATTCATTTTATTTTTGTATAACTCTTGTGAGAGTTTAAGAGTGTTAGAATAGAAATTCTTATTATTCTATTTTCTGGGGTTAAGAAAGTGGGAAGTGAGATTCTTTTCTAAAGGAATTAGTTTAAGTGTTTAACCATTAAAACACTTGGGAAATTGGTTTAAGTGTGAACCTTAAAAACACTTGTGAATTGGTTTTTGAGTGAGTCTTGAAAACTCAAGTTGTAATGTTTGAGTTGAGCCAAAAATTCAAGTTGTAAGAATGAATCTAGTTTAATAAATTGTGGTGATTTAAAATCCTAACTTAGGGATAAGTTAGGTGGAGACGTAAGATTGTTGAGAATCCAAACTCAAATTCTTGTATTCATTGTTCTTCCTTTTTAACATTCTTTTAATTCTTACTCAAATCTTTTAATTTCTTATTATTGTTCAATAGCCCTATTTACCCCCCTTTAGGGTACTTTTAATTAGTATTAGAGCTTGGATTCTGAGAACTTAATTACTAGAATACAAGATCATGGGGAGTGAATCTCAAAATATGTCTTCACTTAGACCATTCTTTGATGGTAGTGATCATCCTCATTAGAAGTTCAAAATGGAATTATATTTAGATTGTGATTCCATTAGACTTTGGGAAGTTATTCTTAAAGGTTCACAACTACCAAAAACTACCATTGATGGTGTACTAACTACTCTCTTAAGAAGTGATTGGAGCAATGATCAAAAGGAAGAAAACTACAAAAACAAGAAAGCTATGATCACTCTACTCTCTTCCATGATAAGAGAAGAAGGAGGTGAGCTTCAACATTACATTTTGGCTAAGGAAATGTGGGAAGCCTTGGAGAATCATTATAAAGGTAATGTGCAAGTAAGAAGTAGGAAGGTTTAACTTCATATGTATGAATATAAGCTCTTAAAAATAGAACCTCAAGAATCAATCACGGAGATGACAAATTATCTCAATACTCTCCTCATAACCCTCAAGAAACTTGGAAAACATTTTTTTCAAAGAAGAGGTGAATAACAAGATTCTAAAAATCCTACCTAAGAAGGATTGGGAATCTAGGTTACTTCAATTGAGGAAGCGCAAGACCTTTTTAGTCTCTCAACCAATGTACTAATTGAAAGCTCCTAACACATGAGCTTACAATCAAACAAAGAGGTGAAAAGTAAAAAGAAAGAAGAGAAGAAAAAGAGCATAACATTAAAAGCTCTTTAAAAAGATAATAAAGAGGAAAGCATTAAAGATTTTAGTGATGAAGATAGTGATATTGCCACGCTCACTAGAAATTTCAAAAAGTTCTTGAAAAAGGAAAATTCTTTAAGAATAAGGAACTTCAATAAGAAGTTCAAAGGAGAAGGTAAGAAGAAAACTAAAAAGGTAACTTGCTATGAATGTAACAAACTAGGTCACATCTAAAGTGAGTACCCCAAACTCAAATTCAAGAACAAATAAGCAAAAGATAAAAAGAAGGCCTTCAAAGCTACTTGGGATGATGACTCCTCCGAATCTAAAAAGGAAGAGGAACAATAAGAAGTGGCCATCTTTGCTTCATGGCTTTTGAAGATGAAAAAGAGGTACCATCTGTCTCTAACTCTTCTTATGATGAATATTGTGATTATGATCAATATGATGATGATATTAAGAGCTCTATGGTAAGGAAACTCTTGCTTAAATGCAAAAAATTATTATTTAAAAGGAAGCATTATAAGCATGAGTTATCTAACCTAACTAAAAAATTCAAAAATTAAAAAATGAAATTTCTAATCTTGTTAAATCAAATGATAAATTGTCTAATGATTTAAAAAATTCAAATTCCTTAAAAGAGTAACTCAAGAAAGTAAGTGATGAAAATCATAAATTTTCTAATAAGTTAGTTGAGCTAAAAAAATTCTATATTAAAATTCCAAAGAGGAAAAGAGAGTTTAGATAATTTACTTGACTCTCAAAAAGTTCATGGAAATACTTATGTAATTGGATATGCTAATGGAATGACCTCATCTTCATCATCATCATATATTAAATTTGTTAAGCATCATGCAATTCCATTCATTCTACCTCTAAATTGATCAAGACTTAAGCTTTCAAAGCTAATAAGTCTCATATGTCAAATATTAAAGGAAAGTCTCATAAGACTCAATCCTATATGACACAAAAAGGTAAGTCTTATACTAGAAAAGCACAACTCAAACATGCTTACATGTACACTAGAAATAACACTCAGAAGCATGTTGCACAACACAATGCACCTAAATATGTTATACCAAAATACACATTGCCATTGTCAATGCATGTCTCATACTATGACTCATAATAATAGGAGACATACACTACCACAACACAACAGGCATGTTTCACACACTAGGGAAGCATATCATCCTAGAAAAAATAAATTTGAAAATGTTGTATGTTCATATTGCATGATCAAGGACATACCAATAATGTATGCTTATATAGAAGACTACACATGAATTTGCTTTCTTTAGATTATTTTGAGACTAACTAACCTAGACCGAGAAAGGTTTGGGTTCAAAAAACACTTAAATTATTTTATATAGGTGTGCTTGAAATCCACAAGAATGAAAAGCAAGTGGTATCTTGATAGTGGATATTCAAGGCACATGCAAAGGATACAGGACATGTCACATTCAAAGACAATGCCAAAGGAAAGATAATAGGCATTAGAGAAATAGGTAACCCTCAATCCTTATCTATACATAATGCGTTGTTTGTTGATGGTCTTAAACATAATTTGCTTAGTATAAGTAAATTATATGTTATGAGAACTAAGGTGACTTTCTATCTTAGAAATTACTTTATTAATAATCTTGGTAAAGACATAGTAACTTTTAGTGGTGAAAGAATATATAATGTTTATGTTATTGATTTGAACAAAATTGATAACAAAGACATCAAATGTTTAATGTCTATTTCTTATGACTCATGAACATGACATAAAAGGTTAGGACATGCAAATTTTTATTCTTTTGAATGATCTTTATAAACTTGAACTTATGATTAGTTTACCTAATATTGATTTCACTAAGGATAAACCATATGATGCTTGTCAAAAAGGAAAACAATCCAAGTCCTCATTTAAGCTAAAAAATGTAATGTCCACTTCTAGACTATTTGAACTTATACATATGGATTTATTTGGACTAACTAGAGTTGTTAGTCTTAGTGGAATATACTATGTATATATATTGATTGATGATTACTCTAGATTTACTTAGGTATGTTTTCTTACTCATAAGAATAATGCTTTTAAAGTTTTTAAAAATTTTGCTAAAAAAGTTCAAAAAGAAAAAGAATTTTATATTTCTTCCATAAGAAGTGATTATGGAATCGAATTTGAAAATGATTTTTTAAAAATCTTTTGCAATGAAAATGGTATTTCATATACGTTTTCTTCTCTTATAACTTCTTAATAAAATAAGGTAGTTGAAAAGAAAAATAGAACTCTTGTGGAAATGGCTAGAACAATGCTTCATGAGTATAATTTTCCTCTATACTTTTAGGCGGAAGCCATTAACACATCTTGTTATATTTCAAATAGAGTTTTCAAAAGACCAATTTTAAATAAAACTTCTTATGAGCTATGGAACAATAAAAAACCTAAAATCTCATATCTAAGAGTATTTGGATGCAAGTGCTTCATATTAAATACCATAGATAATCTTGGAAAATTTAACACTAAAGCCATTGAATGAATTTTCCTAGGCTATTTCACCTCTACCAAAGCATATAAAGTGTTTAATAAGAAGACTATAGTAGTTGAAGAGTCAATGCATATTGTCTTTAATGAATCAAACTCACTTGATCCTAGAAAGGACGTTTATAGTGTTAATGATCTTATAAGTGACAATGAGATTGTGGATACTCAAGAAAAAAATGCTAGTAAGCCTTTGGAACTTCAAGGTCCAAGCAAAGAGGACATTGAAGATATATCTCAACCTACCTTGAAGGATGAACTTTTAAAGGATTGACAATTTAAAAAAGCTCATCCTCAAGACCTCATTATAGGTGATACTACAAAAGGGGTAACTACCAGATCTAAACTTAAGTCTATTGTAAATTTAGCCTTCATGTCTTTAATTAAGTCCAAAAATGTTGATGATGCATTGAGTGATGAATTTTGAGTCCTTGCTATGAAAGAAGAGTTAAATCAATTTAAGAGAAATAATGTTTGGACCTTAGTTCCTAGACCAAAAAATCATCCTATTATAGGCACCAAATGGGTATTTAGAAATAAGATGAATGAACAATGTGTCATAATTAAGAATACAAGTAGACCAATAAATAAAGTTTATAATCAAGAGGAAGGCATTGATTATAATGAAACCTTTGCCCCCGTTGCAAGGTTAGAAGCTATTACAATGCTACTTGCATTAGCATCATTCATGGATTTTAAACTTTATCAAAAGGATGTTAAAAGTGCATTTCTAAATGGTTTCCTTAAAGAGGAGTTATTTATTGAGCAACCTCCGGATTTTAAAAATTTTGATTCTCCAAATCATGTTTTTAAATTATCAAAAGTATTGTATGGATTGAAACAAGCTCCAAGAGCTTGGTATGAAAAATTAAGCAACTTTTTACTAAAGAAAGAAAGGAAAAGTTGACAGAACTCTTTTCATAAAGAAATTCAAGCAGGATTTATTAATTGTTTAAATATATGTTTATGATATTATTTTTTGTGCTACTAACCATTGCTTGTGTGAGTAATTCTCTAAGTTAATGCAAGGAGAATTTAAAATAAGTTTGATGGGAGAGCTCAAGTTCTTTCTTGGACTTCAAATTTAGCAATATAAAGATAGGATTATCATCAATCAAACCAAATATGCAAGAGACATTCTCAAGAAGTTTGGCATGGATGGAGCTAAGACAAGCAAAACTCCAATGAGCACCACAACCAAACTCAATAAGGATAAGAATAGTAAACTTGTTGATGAAAAGCAATTTAAAGGTATGATCGAATCCCTTCTTTATTTAACTACTAGTAGACTCGATATTATGTTTGCTACTTGCTTATATGTTAGATATCAATCTAGTCCTAGAGAGTCTCATTTGAATGTTATCAAAAGTATTTTCAAATATCTTTGTGGAACACTGAATTTAGGTTTTTGGTATCCTAGGAGTTCCTCCTTTTACTTAATAAGCTATTCAGATACAGACTTTGCCAGTAGCTTACTAGATAGAAAGAGCACTTTTGGAACTTGTCAATTTTTAGGACAATGTTTAATTTCTTGGTTTATTAAGAAATAAGTTTTGGTTTCCTTGTCCACTACTGAAGCTGAATATATTGCAGCAAGTCTTTGTTATTCACAAGTCTTATGTCAAAAATAATAATTGTTGAATTACGGTATAAAACTTTATCATATTCCTATTAAATTTGAAAATTCAAGTGCTATAAATCTTAGCAAGAATCCCATTTAACATTCTAGAACTAAGCATATAGACATTCAACATCATTTTTTTACGTGATCATGTTCAAATTGGTGATATCTCACTTGATTTTATTGATACATATAATCAACTTGCTAATATTTTCACTAAACCTCTCAATGAAGAGAGATTGAATTTCATTAAACATGAACTTAACATGATTAATGGTTCCAGTTTGACTTGATTTTATATCTAAATTGTTACTTTAATGATTGGCTTCATTTAAGTTTTCTTTATGTTTATTTCTAGTATATAACACTTGTTCACAAGTATATTTTTGGTATTTGTTTTAGTACCTTCAATTTTTTATGTTAAATCATATGGTTTTTATCTAAATTACATTGATTATTTTGATTTTGATCTTCTTTATTTTCAAAATATTTCGTAAAATTGTTTTTTTATTTTTTATTCTCCCTATTTTGTAAAACTAATATTTAATGAAACTTTTATTCATTCAATTAATTATTTTAATTTTTAGCAAAATATATACTTTTTTAAATGAGTTTATTTATACTTATTTGTTCCTTTTCAAAATCTTCAATTAATTCAAAATATATGCAATTAATTTGCAAGGATTTAATTGTAAAAATTTTGGACTTAATTGCAAAGATTTTACAAATTTCTTACTGTTAGGGACTTGTCCCGCCCGGGATCATATCATGTCTCGATTGGGACATTATTCTGTTAATTCTGTGTTTTTTACACTGAACTAATCCTGATCGGGATATCTCTTAGGACATTATGTCCTCATCAGGACATAAATCCTCACAAAATTAGGATTCCAAATCTAATCACCTCTTTAGCTCCCCAATCATAATCAGGAATGATTTTTTAGGTTCCTATTCAATTCAAATTCAAATTTTGAACTATTTCCAACCCTAATCTCTTACCTATAAATATCATTCTATTTCTACTTAATTTTTTACTCAATCAATATTTCTTTTCTCTATAAATTTCTTCTTATATTTTCTACTCTCTCACCATGGCTCCTAAGAAACCAAGCACGGTTCCTTCCTCTTCTCAAGATCCTCCTTCAAAAAAGGATAAACCTAAAAGAACACACTCTCCATTCTTATATTCTTCTTAAAATCTCAAGAAGAGAATGTCATAATTCTAAAAGAGAGTGTTTATTCCTTCAAGTTTCATAGATGACCCAACTCTCAAAGCAATTGGTTGCTACGATGAAGTCATGGATTTTCTTTTAAAAGGTGGGATATGTGATTTTACTTTCACACCTTTTCCATCTTATCCTTCTCTCATTATTGAATTTCTTTCATCATACACTTTTCATTTCGTCAATTATGATGATGTTAATCCCGACTTCTCCATGAGATTCAAATTAGGAGGAAGAGATCACTTCATGACACATCAAGAATTTGATACTCTTTTTGGTTTTTCCCAATAAGGACACATTTAAATTAACCCTCATTGGCTTGCTTCTTCTTTTTGAGATGAAATCAAGGCTCCTAATGCGCCTCAATTCTTCGCCGGGCATACTAAATCCTCACATATCAATTCCAAAGCACTTTGATATGTTCACCGCTTCATTACCTATTCTATTAATGGTAGAGCTCTTTCCAATGAAACTCTTTCTCTTAATGATCTTTTTATTCTCTATTGCCTTTTTCATGATGAAAAGATTGCTTTAGGAAGATTTTTATAATGGAGAATTTAGATAATTAGTGATAATAACACCGGTGCAATTTGCATTGGCGAAATTGTTATAAAGTTAGCTAAATTCTACAATGTTAACCTTGATAATCTACCCTCTAATAAGCCCATACTTCTTGATGAATCTAGCATCAAAAACTCTAAACAATTCACCTCTATTAATGGAGTTTGTGTTTGGAAACATGACTTTAGACCAAGTGAAAATATTGAGGCTTATGTTTAAATAATTATAAGAGTAAGAAGCTCATGACATTGGGGAAAAAGGACAAGAACTTTAAACTCATGATGCTCCTCCAAGGAAAAGGATAAAAAGTGAAGGTACGTCAACTCAAGGAGCTCAAGCTTAAGATGGTGAACCTCTTTGGGTAGGACAAATCTTTGAACGCATGTCTTTGATGGAACCCAACTTCAATTCTTGCTTTAATGAAGTTGAATCCAATTTTAATGTACATTTCAATCAAATTGATGCCAACATTACTCATCTTCAACATGATGTCCATCACATTTATAAGCAACAAGACTATAGTTGCACCTATCCATCCTTCGTGCCTCCTCCTCCATCTCCTCCTTAAGAATAAATTGATTTATACTCTTCATTTATTTTATTTTAAGTATCTATTTAGTTTATTTTCAGTAATGAGCCTCTAGCTATTAGTTTGTTTTTAGGCTCATCTTTTGTTTATTTCATGTTTATTTTTAGTATTTTATCTTTGTGCTATATGACTTTTCTTTATTAATGCAATTTTCTTCTCTCTTCAAAATGTCAATTTCTCTATTATTCATGCTTTTTTATTTTTGACAAAGGAGGAGAAATATTTGATTTTGTGTGTGTATTTAGTTAATTTAAATATTTAAATTAACTAAATTTCCTTTAAAATTTCTTTCAAAGAAAGGATATATGTGTCCTTAATATAATTTTTTTTCTTTTCCTTTCTTATTCTATTTTATTATTTAAAATAGGGGAGAGAAAATTGTTTGAATTTATTTTACATAATTTTGTTTATGCATGTATAGCAATATTGTCATATATCATATGTGATAAAAAACCTTATTTTGCTTACTTTGTTTATATATGACATAAATTTCATAAAAATTTTGTGTATCCTTAATTTCATTGTTTTGGTTCTTGATCTTTTATTTCCTTTAGGATTTTTATTCTTTAGGTTCATTTATATCTCTTTTTTTTCTTTTTGTCTTTAACAAAGGGGGATAAGAAGCTCTGTGACAATTGTTCTTAGTGTTTGTGTTTGTAATATGCTAAGTGTCATATGATCATGTATAATTAGCTAGCTAAGCTCCATATGATCATGTGATAGTTAAGTTTGTTAAGCTTTAACATAAATGCTATATGTACTATTTTTCTAATGCATTTTAGTAGCACTATATGCATAAATGTTTGAAATTACTTCCTTCAAATTGCCCAACAATTTATTTAAATGATCATATTATCATGATTTTATATTTTTAACACATTTGTCATGTTAGGCCATATTACTTATTATCCCTTATATTAAATTTTATATTGTGTTTATTTTTAATGCAAAGGGAACAAAATTATAAATTTATATTTCTTATCATGTCCATGTTCATAGGGAGAGAAATAAATAAATATATCTTATTTCATTTAGTATTTGGTATCATCATTATTATCACACACTTCACTTTGTATTATTTTCATCAAACTCATAATAAGTTTGTCAAAATCAAAAAATGGGAGATTATTGACCTTAGCAAGTTATCAATCTTGATTTTGATATTAATAAACTTAATTTTAAGCAACTAATGTGTTTGCTTCAGGTGGGTATAAGTTAAGAATTATTTAGAAGTCAAAATGGTGAAAAAACATCAAAGAAAAATCACTATGAATAGTGACCATGAGCACACTTATGACCAGGATCAACACATGGACTAAATTGCTAAAAAAAGTGTAAATCCTATCATGGTCCCAATCGGGACCAGGATAGTCTTGACCGGGACTAGGGCAGACCAACTTTAGTAAAAAATTCAACTTTTGGTAGAACATATCACAATTCAATGTCTCAACCAGGATTATGCTCGAGACAAGCTAGTCTCGATTGAGGCAAGGTGATCCCGACCAGGACCAATGTAGAAATTCAAATACAATAGCTCGTAATGGCTCTTCAATGCTTATCCTGACTAGGTTTGATAAAATCCCTACTAGGACCTGAGTAATCATAGCTCAAAAGTCCAAATTACATTCAAATGGACTTTAAATGTGTTGGAAATGAAATTATTATTTTTAATAGATATAATTGAATCACTCAAGTATAAATACAACCTCTGAAGATCATTTAGGGGTTAAGAAATTTGTTTATTTGTTATATACTTACAAGCATTCAATTAAGTTCTCTAAACTCTTTCAAAATTCATTTTATTTTTACATAACTCTTATGAGAGTTGGTGAGTGTTAGAATAGAAATTCTTATTCTTCTATTTTATGGGTTAAGAAAACTGGAAGTAAGTTTCTATTCTAAAGGAATTGGTTTAAGTGTTTAGCCATTAAAACACTTAGGAAATTGGTTTACGTGTGAGCCTTAAAAACACTTGTGAATTGGTTTTTGAGTGAGCCATGAAAACTCAAGTTGTAAGGTTTGATTTGAGTCAAAAACTCAAGTTGTAAGAATCAATCTAGGAGAATGAATTGTGGTGATTCAAAATTCTAACTTAAGGAGAAGTTAGGTGGAGACATACGATTGTTGAAAATCTAAACTCTTTAAATTCTTGTGTTCATCATTCTTCCTTCCTAACATTCTTTTAATTTTTACTTAAATCTTTTAATTTTTTTATTATTGTTCGATAGCCCTATTCACCCCCTTTAGGGCATTTTTAATTGGTATCAAGCAAATAAAGATCATCATAACTTAATAAAGAACCAAAACCAACCAAATTTGAATCATGAAACAAATTGGATTTTCTATTCCTAAATAAACAAGAATAACTTAATTTGTCTAAAGTGGAAATGGAAATCAAATTTTGTCTAAAAGATGGTACAATAAATGTCTCATCAAGATCCAAATAAGATCTAGTCTTTAATAATAATCTAAATTTCCCTATTGCCTCAACTTCAACCTTCTTACCATCGCTTACATAGATGTATCTTTCAGCATCATTTAGCTTTTGGCAACTCAGGTAGCCTTGCATAGACATACTGATGTGAGTTATAGCACTAGAATCTAGCCACCAGGTATGCCTAGACACGAAAGTTAAATTAACCTCAAAATAAACTAAATTTAGAAGCATGCCTTTGCAATACTTCCTTGTATGCTCTTCAGCTCCACATAAGAAACAACTATTACCTTTTTGTTCATTAGGTTTCGTTTGTTATTCTTTTGAGGTTTTGTATATATAACTTCTTTATCCTTTATCCTTTTGGACATTATGCCCATAAAAGTTTCCAGAATGGCCCTGATGATTGTCATGACTCCAAGAACAATTAAGAAGTTCCCTTGCCATAACCTAAAGTCAATGCCATTTAGCATAGAAATGCAATTGATACTGGTAGCAATATTAGCAGGAGTATTCATAATTGAATAAAGAACAACAAATAACCAAAACAATCTCACATAAGTTCCAAAACAAAATCAATAATAAATTCAAATAAAGGTAAATCCTATATAAAGATATAGAGCACTCCATTAATATTTTGTCTTTGGACAATAATATTAACTTGTAAGTGATATCTTAGTGTAGTAATTAAACACTAACAATACAAACATGTCGAACAACAAATCTTCCTTTAATCTAATTTATTATTCACATGTAAAACTGAATAATCATCACATGTTTATTACCACAAATGCACATGTAATTCTGTTAAATACTGACCTTCCTTTGGGCCGATCAATACACACATAAGTTACATGCACACAACCTTTTATATTTTAAAATAAATTAATTTCAACAAGAGAGCTCACTTTGGCAAGATGTTGTCTCAATTAATTTATCTTAAAATATATATCCATACCAATATTTGAATTTAATATTGTATCCAAAATTCCTCAATTGCATCCAAAAAAAAAAATTCCTTAATTGCATTACTGCAATTTTTTTTAATTCTGAAAACATAAATACTTGAATAGATTTTGCAGGGTGAATGAAAACCAAAATCATGTACATTGCAATATATATAGAGTGATTTGCAAGCCAAAAACAAGATAGAAAATTCATTATGTATTCCTTATCAAACCAACAATACATAATTGCCAACCCAATAAAAGGCCGAAAATTTATAATGAGCAATATCCATTACAAAAATTGTTCCCAGATTGTATTCACAAACCAAAATTTGTGCACATTCCAAGACTTGTATTCACATTTTCAAATAAAACACAAGTTTGCAAATTAATATAACATGTTGTACCCATGTACACATATAACAAAACAAAAGCCAAAAATTTGCATCCAAAACTCATTTATGTATACATATACAATATCCAGTAAAACACAAATATATGAATGTGTATATATACACACTTGCCATTAACCAAAGAACATGGAAGAAAATCAACAAAAATAATGGCAAATGGTGCCAAAAGTATCCACACACCTTCATTTAATTAATTAAAATATGCATACATGATTTGCCCATAGTTATATATATACACAACGCCCATTAAACAAAGGGAAAACAAATTAATTGGTCCAAAGTCATGATATTTGCTAATAAGCCATAACATAAACATATGCAGTATACATATGTATATACGAATCAACCAAAAATTGCATATGTGCATGCATATGTATATTCCGAATATTGAATTAAAATTCAACGAAAATAAAACAAATTATAAAGTAAACTGAAATTCATATGTAACTTAATAAAATCACGAAATCATGTAAACCCAAATATCAATTCACCAAAATAATAATAATAATAATAATAAAATTATTTCTTAATGATTCAACATGAGCGGCTCTGATATCACTTGTTGGAAAATTTTCAAAATTAGATTAAAATCTAAAATTCAATTTCATGTTAAATCAATGGAAATCATAACACATATAGTAGCCAAAGCGTAATTGAATCCATGATTAATCCCTTAAAGTCGTGCGACTGGCCTTCTAGGTCAATATGTTTTTTAAGAAAATGTCCTTAAGTTTTCTTTCTAATGATGAGATTTAGAAAAAATAGGAAAATAACGATACTATGACCTAGGGTCATGACCACCTCTATAGATAACTTTCCTATTATCTATTGGTATTTCTATTTTAATCTATCATTAAAATAGAAATTACTTATTAATATCTACACATTAAAGACCCCAACCCTTTAGATACATTAAAACCCAAATTATCTAAATCTGAATGATTACTTTTAAATAGACTCATCTTATTTGACAGTTTACAATATCGTAATTATTTACATATAAGCCGATCTTTCATTTACCTGTAAAAATAAAAAATAAAGGTAAAAGTGTAATTGTTGTATTACTTATAACAAATCTAATAATACAATAACATATTTATTTATATAATTTTTTCAATTTTTTATTTCCTATAAATTATAGTGGTTATAACAATAGTTTCTTTAGAAATAATTTCATATTAATGGCTTATCCATTACTTTTAATTTATCAAATAAAGTTAACATGTAACCATTATATTGTCACTGAAACGTCCTATTTCTTTACATCCACTTCAAACGCACATTTAGTGTAAAATAGTGGTCTAAATATTTTTTCTGAAATATTTTTTTCCATTTGAATGAAAAAAATATATTTTCTTAGTTTAATCTTAATTAATTATCATTTTATTCTACTTTGACTAAAAATTAAATTTTTTCGATTGAAAAACTTGTAGAATATAATAAGTAAAACTAGAATATCAAAATTGATTATAAAATATTTATAAATCAGAATACTAAGTTTGATTATAAATTTTTTATTCATTGATAATCAATAGTCACTAACTAATGATTGTATATTTTAAAAAATTAAAATACAACTTTTGTAGATAAATACTCCTTAATTATTTGGAACATAACTTTTGTTAATAGGTATTTACCTTCAAATAAAACATATTGTACCATGGTCCAACATTAATAAAAAGTTTATTATTTAAGAAAATTAATTTTATATTTAATTGAACAATATGTTTCGTTAAACTTTAGTTTTATGCAATATGAAATGATAAATTTTATTTTATATTTTGTTAATAAAAAGACTATATAACCTAAATTTTTATAAATTATTTCTTTTTTTAAATCAACGATAGTAAAAATTAAATTATACACCTCAAAATAACTTTTGAAAGACGTTATCACTTTATTATTCTCTTACTATTTAGCAACTTTTTGGCATAGTCCAACATTTAACTTTATTCGAAATTTTGAACATTTACTTAATTTTAAAATCAGTTTTTAGAAATATAAATTTATTAAATAATATAATATGCTTCTCATCTTCTTAACTTATCAGGTCAATTTCTTTTCTAATGGAGATGTGCTGCTCTGATTTGGCCCCTCTCAATTAACTCTCAGCATGATTCTAATGGCGGCAATGTAGTTGCTGCAGTGTCAAGGAGACGAACATGATAGGCTCGGGGTGTGTTATCAAGTCATCAAATGGAAATTTTATATGTGCTTTTGCAAAATCCTCTTATGGCAATTTTTCTCCTAAAGAAACTGAGGCATTCGTGAAGTGCTTACTTGGTTAAAATCTTAGCATTATGATTAGTTTGTGCTTGAGTCCGATGCCCTTTAGATTGTTCAAAGTATTCAAAACCCAGCTGTTGACATTCAATTTTGGTCTACTCAAAATTGAAAAAGTCTGATAATAAAAAGTTCATAATGAGCTCATGAATTAATAGTCCAAAAAAATTCAAATTTAGTTTCTTCTTCAAATAAGCTTTTGCCTCGAAACATCAATAAAAAAAAGGAAAGAAGTTTTTTAAAATTTATATCTGATAGTGGATTAAAGAGAAAGGGGAACGATTTTTCGAAAGCAGGAGACACGTGAGGGAAATGATAATTCTTATTGATGAGGAATCACATTTTTATTTTTATATCAATTTTAATCAACCAAACGTTAAAAATTGAAATTATTCATTTCGATTCTAATTTCCACCTTCATTTTTTACCAAACTAGCATACCCTTAACATTTTTACTTCTTTTTTTTTTTTTTTTCAGAACAAAGAAGAAGTCTTCTTTATTCTAAAAAAAAAAAAATTACTTCGTTGGGCACTTAAACTTTTACTTTTTTTTTCTTTCATTTCTTTTATTTATTTTTATCTTTATTTTTCCATTTTTATTTCTATTTAATTTATTATTGATTCCTTTTTGTCTTATTCATTATTCTATAATTATTATTTTATTTATTATTTTTATTCTTCTAAGTAATTTTATTTTATTATTTTATTTGTCTAATTATATTTTATTGTGTTGTTGATGTTAATTTTGTATTCATATTTTATTTTATGTCACGGTGATATTCTTATTTCTAATTATTGATTTTTTTGTTATTTATTTCTCTAAGCAATAGTTTATTTATTTATGCTTTTATTTATTGTTAATTAATGGTGATCATGTTAATTGGAGGTATGTAGATTAAATAATTATTCATCTTTTAACTAATTAATTATAAAATTAGATTATTTAAAATTGTAAATATTCTGATTTAATTTTAGATTTGATTTTAATTTTTTATTATATTATTAAGTAATTTTAATTAATTTAGTAAGTAGTATTACAAAATTATTAATTGTTAAATAAAGTAATTGGTAGAATTCATTTAAATTATGAATATTCAGTGTTATTTTTTTTTAATTCATGTTTTATTCTTTGGAACTAACTTTCTTATTTTCTTGTAGGTTTTTTATTTTAAAATATTTTTGGGAACTAATTTGAATTCTAGCTTTAGGATGGAATAAACTAGTAGTATTTTGGTTGTTTCTTAATTATTATGATGTTTATTTTATTTTATTTTTATTTATTTTTCTTGTGTACAAAAGGGTTCTAATAATTTATCCTCTCTCTTTTTTTGTGTGTGCACTTTATTTTATTATTTATTTTCTATTGCTTGCATTATTAAACGGTTGTAATTCTTTTCTCCTTCCTTTAATTTTTTTGCATGCGCATTTATGTTATTTATTGTAAATGGATGTATATAATTCATGATAGATGTTGTGAATCACATCAAAATTAAAAGTAATTGGAATCAAATCCAAAATTTGGGCTAAACTATAAAATTGGAGATTTGTTTGGAGGAAATTGCAAATTGCATGTAAATAAGGAAATAATATAATAATTAAAAGTAATAAAATATAAAACACAAACAGAGGCCAACCGTAAGGTTAGATGGGCATTCCAAATGCCCATACCCAATTTCGAACCCAATCTCTGAGGACTGTTACTGGGGACCCTTCGTGGGATCCAGTTGTTGTAAAAGTGTGTCTCGCCTTTAATCCAAGTGGCAACTCCCATCTTCAACTTGGACTATAAATCCCTAATGGTCTTTCTCTACACTAGCTGTCTGTCTTTATGGTTTTGATTGTCCGTACTCTCTTCATTCTTTTCTTGCAGCAATATCTTCCTCATTCACATCGCTTCCTTCATCTTCAGCATTCTCAGTATAACCTTCGACTACAGGAACCTCACCATCTGTATCACCATCTTCATCATAGCTTCCATCTTCTTCTAACTTGTCTTCATCTTCTTCTTCTCCCTTATCTAAATCTGCCTCATTGCCCTTTCTTGCCTTCTTGCCCTTTCTTGCCTCCTTACCCTTTCCTATTCTATTTATATGGCTACCACTATTTCCCAAAGTTGCCGTAATATGCTTCCTTTTACTATTTGGCTTATAAGGCACCTACGGGCCCACCCTTTCACCACGACCACTTTTGACACCTTGTACATACACTTTAACCATTGTATTTTCAACATTCAATATTTTCACCATTTCCATAACTTCTTTGTCATCTTTAATTTCCCTTAGGCCATCAGTTAATGAAAGCCCTGGTGCTCTATAAGACAACTTCATTTCAATATATCCTAACTTTTCAACATCATCCACCCAGTCTAAATACCCTATCCTATCACTATCCAACCATGTTTAGGTAAAATTGTACCACCTAAGTAAACCGCTTAACCCCCTATTAATGCAAATCGACCACCATGATAATAGTAGATACAAAATGATTCCATTCTCCAACTTTAATGAAAGACCATAAACTCTCCCTAGTGAGCCTTGAGCTTGCACAATATCGTGATCGCTAAATACTTGAGCGCATATTGAACCTCACCACCTGTAGTGGCAACTCCACAAGAGATAAATAAACTGATTCCCGTGTTTTGTATTTTATCTTTTTTTAATTATTTTGTTATTTCTTTTACATTCAAAACACTTTCCACATATTGTACATGCATTCCTAAATAAACCAATAATAGTTATTGCTTTACTACCTTGTTTTACTCAAACCTTATGGTGAGGTATATGCCTATTGTTATTCATGGCACGTACTAATCCTATGTCGCACGGACTCTTGAATGGAGAGAAGTGATGGAGGTATATTATTGTGGAAGCTGAAACCTTTCACCCAAAACTCGGCTCATATAGTGACTCAACAACTTCTCTTAAGTTTTTCCAAAATGCATGCGTTTGACTTGACAACTTTCTTTAGATTTAGCTTCTTTCGGCTTGGTGATTTAAGATTGTTGCGCTCTTATAGAGAATTTTGTTCAAATTAGTATTCATTTTGTTAGAAGTTCTGTCAATGAGCTAGCTCATGTGTTTGCAAGAGCTATCATTTCTATGTCAAATTTGCAAGTTTGAGATTCAATCCTATCATCTGCTTCTTATGTATTAGCTTGAGAGAACTCTTATGAATGATAAATTCCTTTTATTTAAAAAAAAAATAATTACAAAAATTTATTAAGCATGAATTATATATAGGAATAAGTAAAAAAAAAAAATCATGTAATTAGATGATTTTTCAATTTTTAATATGTTTTTCTTGAACATTTAAGGATATGTAATTTTATCTTCATATCATCATTATTTATAATAAAATGTTAGTAAAATATTAATTTTTAATAATGAACTATTTTATGTATTTATCATATATCTATTTCAATATTTTTTAAAATATTATAAATTTATTTTTTGTTCTAATAAAATTAAAAATACATCTTAATTTTATTTATTATAAGTTCATTGTACATAATTGAATACCATATTATTTAGTAAATAATTATACAATTAAATATTCATAGTGTTGTAAAATTACATAATATTTATTTTACCAATATTACTGAGTAGGGTTATCAAAATATAAGTAAAATAATAGTGCATACTTTTAAATTGTGTTAAGAAAAAAAAATTACATGCCAATAATTGTGAAAAGCATCTAACCATGGTGCATTTTTACAATTATTTCTTATGTGTATATATAAAAAAAAATTCATATTATTTATTTTAATTTGTACATCTCCCTTATATACATCAAATAAAATTCATATTGTTTATTTTAATTGTTTCACAGTTATAGTTTATATACTACATAATTTTTTAATAAAAAATTAATGGTAAGAATTGAAAAAATAAAAATAAAAAAAATATTTGTTAAATTAGTTAATATCAAATAAGTTTATGTCTGTTATAACTAATATCTTATTATTGCAGTGAGAGATATGAGATTTGATAAAGTAAAATGGTTAAATAATAAAAAGATAAAACTAATTAAATGTAAAAAATGGTCATTAAATTTTTTATTGATATAATAAAAATTAGAACAATCTATCAAATAAAGAATGGTAACATATATAGTAACGAAGATGACAACAGATGGAAATAAAATTAATTAATTAAAGAGAGGAAAAAATAAAATCAAATAAATAAAAATTGAAGGGGTTGATCTACTTGCGAGGATGGCCTCCAGCAGCCACTTTGGCAACATCTAATGCAGAAGCTTCAGGTTTTTTATTAGAGTATAAAGCAAAATAGCCAATTGTAGCAACAACCAGAAAGCCTCCAACACCCATTTTCACTGGACATTTTGATAGTTTCTTGCGTTGATGAAGCACTTCTGTTGAGTGTTGTGCTGCTTGATCTGCTCCTGCCATTCTTTTTTCTTTCTTTCTGCTATCTGTGTTTCTTTTGTTTTGTTTTGCTTATGTGTGTGTGTGTTTTTCTACTACAAGAGAAAAATGTTTGTGAAATTTTACATAAGGCTAGCAAAAGAAATAGGAGGTGAAAGTGGATGAGTTTGAAAATTTCAGAATTGACCAGTTATTATAGGTTTTTCAACCACAAGTATGTAACCAAAATTTTTTAAAATGCTTTTAAAATATATATATATATATATATATATTATTATTATTATTATTATCATATCTATAAAATCAAGTATTTATCTTGATAAATCACTTTTTGCTCATTCATGGTAAAGAATCATTTCTTTGATATGAATGTCTCTTTAATTCATTATTATTTATTTTTTCTATTATTTATATTTAAATGAGTATTATGTTGTGTGGGTATATATATATATATATAAAAGTAAATAATCACGTATTTCATACGTAAACAAAAAATTTATTTAACTTGTAATATATAGTAAATAAACAACTAAACATATTATTATTATTATTATTAAATAAAAGCTTTAAAAAAATAACGATATTATTTATTTATATAACAATTTTATATTAACTTAAAATAGTTACAATTCAATACAATTTTTGTTTAAATAATTAATAATATTATATCAATATTTTTTATAATTAATTTTTCTCAATTTTAGAACTGATTTCATAAAAAAAAAAGAAAATACTAGGGTCAAAATTAATTGCAAGATAATAAGAAATTATTAGTTATTTATTAATAAAAAATTTAAAAATTATAAAAGTTATATTTTCTTTATATAACAATTTAAATATTATAACTCTTTAAACTTATAATTTATTACAATTTTGGTAAATTTTTTATTTGAGTTATGATATTTTATTTCTTCAATATTTTTAATATTAATACTTTTATTTACACAAAAATTAATTTAATGTAATTTTTAAGTTCAATTAATAATTAAATGATAAATATTAACTAATTTAATTTTAACTCTTTTTGTGAAATTTTATAAAAATATCTAAAAACGATAATTATATTACTTTTCTTATAAAAAATATACTTTTAAATAAATTATATACTGTATCTTCTATTTATTAATTTTTAATTTATAAAAATATCTACTTTTGAAACAAATTATGTACTTTTCCTATTTTTATAAAATTTATTAATTTTGATTTTAATTATTTACTCATTAAAATTTTTATCAATTTAATTTTATTAGAGATAAATTATAAATTAATATAATTAAAATAGAAAACATACTTTCAATTGAATTAGAATTACATTTTAATTAATTTAATTTAATTTAATTTAATTTAATTTTGTTAGATATAAAAATAAAAATTAACCTAATTAAAATAGGAAGCATACTTATAATTATATTTTAATTAAATTAATTTTTATTAGAGATAAAATACAAGTTAACCTAATTCAAATAAAAAATATACTTTAATTAAATTAGAATTTTTGTTAGAAATAAAATAGAAATTAACCTAATTAAATAGGAAATATACTTTCAATTAAATTAGAATTATATTTTAATTAATTCAATTTTTATTAAAGATGAAATATAAGTTAACCTAATTAAAATAGGAAGTAAACTTTTAATCAAATTAAAATTATATTTTAATTTATTTTATTTTATTTTAGTACAAAATAATTAAATTATCTAACTTTTATATAATAATAAGTAAAAATTTTGCATAATTTTATTTGTCATCCCCCTTCTTTCGTACATTTATGTAATTATAGATACAATTTTCTCGTACAGAAACACGGGTTTAATGGCACAAGAATTATAATGTTTATAAACCTTTAAAATTTGGAAAAATATCATAGTTAAGATAATCTTTCCATTTCTAATACAATCTTCCATTTCATCAAAATTAGAAAAAAAACAAGAAGCATTCATAGTCATCTTAAAAAAAAAAAAACACCTCAAATATCACATTTATATTCTTTTAATTTTAATTGCAATGCATATCTATATCTATAATATATATAAATGTACGAATGGGGGACATACAAAATTACAAAAGAATATTCAGTTGTTATTATATAAAAATTGGATAATTTAGTCATTTACTAATAAAAGTAAAATTAAATTAATTAAAATATAATTTTAATTTGATTGAAAGTCTATTTTTTTTATTTTAATTAGATTAACTTATATTTTATAGGATTTCTATTTAAATTAGGATTAATGTTAAAATATAATTTTAATTTGATTGAAAGTCTATTTCCTATTTTAATTAGGTTAACTTCTATTTTATAAGATTTCTATTTAAATTAGGATTAATGTTTAGATATATTAAATACAATAGTATTTAGATTATGAATTTCTATCTGAATTAGAATTAACGATTAAATTAAATTTATAAAAGATAATTACTTTATTTCATAATTGCATCACTTGAAAATATTTTCAAAGAGTTTATAGTTTTTATATTTAATGAAATCTATTTAATACATGTCTTGATTGATCGTGACTATATATAGGTATGTTTCAATGACATACTGATTTTTTTTCTATAATTTGTATGTATTATTTTTATTATAATTTCATGTTGTGGCCCTCCAATATTAATGTATATCTTTTTCTTCTCATTAAGCTTGCAAATTCTAATTTCTAATAGAATTCGGAAATACATGTTTAATTTCTTATCATGATCTATTTTTAACTATAACTGTAAACACATGTTTATGTTATAATTTTTCTATTCTCCGACACGTACTAGCCACTAATTCTAGGATTATTTTATAGTTTTTTTGAACTTGAGGTTTATTTTTTTATGTAGAAATAGAGTTTATAATAATAGAAATGCTTAAATTGCTTGAATTTTTTTAGAAAAAAATAAAATTAATCATTATTTAGAGATTTATTTTTTTAATAATAAAAAAATTCAGATTATAAAATTATTTTTATTTAATAATAATATATTTAATTGTTTATTTACTATATATCATGAGTCAAATGAATTTTTCATTCACGTGTAAAACACGTGGTTGTTTACTAGTCATACTAAAATTGTAAACAATTAATCAAGTTGTATAATTTTTACTAAATTAACCAAGTTGTATAATTTTTACTAAACTAGGCTCATGTACTTCAGGATGCAAACAAGAGAGGTCTAGCAACTGAAGAGTATTAATTTAAGAACAAAACTAATGTTCTCAGAGTATGCGCATCCATATTTTCACCATATCAGAGGATAAACAAAGATCTGACCTAAAAAAAGAAACAATCATTCCAGCAGTCATTTGAATGTACGCATGATTGATCGTGTTTTCATTCTCATATAGGAAAATGGGGAGGATGTGTGACAAATAAGTCTAAAATAGGTTGAAGAAATCATATATTGGAAGAGCCCCAAGACATAAAGCTGAAAAAATTTTCTGATAGAATTTTCATTTCTTTCTTCTCAATATTCTACATACAATTTACAATTCATTTAGGCGGTGAAGAAAGTACCTCAAACAACCATTTCAGCTTCTTTAGCGCTGGAGGGTATCCCAATATCCAACCTCATTGTTGATTTGTACTCTTCCGGCACAACTGCGCCAGCCTGAATGCAAATTTCCACAACAGCAGGCGCTTGTCCATAAAAGTTCCTGAGCTCCCAGTGCAATGGCTCATTTACATTAGGAACGTGCCATACATATCTTGGTGGTATCAAGTCATCAAGCACTGCTGCCTGCCAACCGTGCTGCCCATTTCGTTGTTGATGCTTGTGGGCCCCACAGTTTTGAGCTTTGTGTCCACTTGGTCCTACATGCACCTCTGGACAATATCCACAAACCCTCACATAGTACATCTTCATGAGCCTCTTGGCTCCTTTCCTCATTTTCTCCCATGCTCGTATTGTCTCATCAGCCAGAAATTTTATGTCTTCTTCATCAGAAGGGACTACTATTTCTGAGTTGGGTATTTCAGTTGGTAGTGGCTTTCCACAATCTTCTGGAACAGGGTCTGGTAAGTCACTTTCATCTGCATCAACAAATTCGCTTTTACTTATGCGAATTATTGGCTTTCTTCTCCTCTTGGTGGGATATTCAGGAATATCAACACCAGCTTGGATGCAGAGCTCAACTACAGCAGGAATTCGAGGAATTGAAAACCTCTCTGCGTGAGAAATACGCTTCCCTAGTCTGTCAAAGAGGTGGTAGGATTCTATAGGCACAATTACGTCTTCAATAACTGCATTTGTCCACTCATGATGGCCCTTGCGAAGGGTAGCATATTTACCTTTACATGACTTGAACGGATGTCCCACAGCTCCCACATGGATTTCATTGCACCACCTGCAAATGGCAGACAAAATTCACTGTCTGACTATAACACTATAACATTCATATTAATAAGGTTCAAGTCTCAAATGCGACATTCTTTAAACCCAACAGATATGCATGTATTTTGATATGAGACCATTCTATATATATATATATATATAAGACCATAAACCTGCCCAGTTGTATATTCTAGTCCTACTTTGTGATTGTACCATAACACAAATGGGAACAGATGTCATCCACACCTGGTCATAATTATAAAACTAGGCATATTTGTTCCATTATGATGGTAGAGGAAGAGTTTGAGAGGAAATATCAGGAGAAAAAGGATTTGTGAGCCAAACACCCTTTAGTGAATATGCTTATAATAGTTTAAGGGAAACAGGAGAGAATCATAGGAAGTTCCACTAAAGCCAACATAATGATGATAGGTCAAGGAGGAAATCATTACCCGGAGCTGAATATTGCTCTTAAGTATGGTTGATCATGACAAAATGAATGAGAGGATGAAACTTACCCACAAGCATGTACAGGTACCACTTTCAACAATTTTTTGAGATTGTTAATCAGTGTAATCCTTGCATTGTATACATCATAAGCAAGTGGTATAAGACTTTTAACAACCATGCCATGCTTTGGAGGAGGGGGCGCTCTAGGTTGGCCTTTCGTCTGGCCTCTCCTGTTCTTGATCCTCTGCTTGAGCCTCTCCCTTGCAGCTCGTCTTAATTCCACTATGGGCACTGGAAAAGGCTTCTTCTCCTTCCTTGAATAATTTCGAGGAAAATCAGAATTTTGGGGATATTCATTTGTGATAACCAGTGAATGTGGTTGCTGAAGCTTTCTTGAGGTAATGACATGCTTAAGTCCTTGTCTTAGTTTACTGCTGCTGTGCTGCAAGGGACAAATTATGAGTTAAAAAGCAGAAGCAAAACAGGAAACTTCATATATCTGATTTGAGACAAATTAAGTGATCAACATGCTCAACAACATCAAAAAGCTGAAAATTGATTCAGAATATGTTTGAGTCCAAGCTGTGACTTTCATTGGCTTAAACTTAACAGTGAGGAAAAACTATAAAATTAACAGTAATAGGGCTCAAGTTTCCCTAAGCTATTTTTCAGTTTGATAAGTAACCAAATATAAACTTTGACACTTGTTTCTCTAGACATCAGGCATGAGTGTGCTTGATGAATTTCTTGGGTAGAATTCTTCGCAATTTTAACTTCATTCTTCATTCACATATATCATATGTCAATAATATTTATGTGCACAGGAATCAAACATCACAAAATCACTGAATAAATCAATTTATTAATCAAGATACTAGTTTCCAAGATAATGTATAAAATTCTCCATTGTTCAACCAATTACACTTAATGAAAAGCTGTAGATTTTAGTAACTATAGTTAGGAGTAGGACAAATAGAAGCCATTTTCATGTTTATTCAGGATCACAAATGTAGCTGGAACAATTCAAAGAAGAGGCACCCCTGGTTCTGGTCATTGTAAACAAAAAAATGGTAAGACCTCACCTCAGTTAAAAAATATTCTGTTGCAACCCTCTCTCTCTCTCTCTCTCTCTATCCACCTGGCCTTGGTGGTGGTGGTAGAGCCTTAAGAGTGTTGGTGAATTATTGAAGAAATAGTGAACAAAGAAGCTCATGTATTTGGACGCCCAAAAGGGGAGGAAGTTTGAGAACAAATTCCACAAGAATCTTTCTACCAATCCTTCAGGGCAAACAATACTGTGTTGAATTCTATGCATGGGTTTGCGCTTCCGAGCAAAAATATAACAGAGATAATGACTGTCTCTGTGCCAAACTCTCCACTTTAAACATCTGTTTTCTTTCTGCAAACGGTATATGCAGAGAAAAGCCAAAGTTTGGTAGATCACAGAACTTGAAAGAAGAGCTAATGGGTGTTCAATCAGATAATGCAACCACAAATTCGAAGCTTATTAGGAATTTTTTATTAAAAAAAATGACATAATGGAAGTGAAGATAAAAGATGAACGTGAGGATTTAAAAAATCAAGTGGACCCTTTTATAACCTGATGCTTTTGCACTAACTACAACCTAGTCAAGCTCAAATTGATTCCAAATTATTCTGCACCATTATTAAAGTATTTCTTTGCCGCCAACAGACAACACTCATCTCAACATGTAAACACAACTAAGAAGATTCTCAACTGCAGAAAGACGGAACACAATAAAGAAAGTAGAAGTGATTTAAAGACAGCAAAATTGAAGTAAAGATGGAAGTTCTTGCATTGTCAAACTCCAAAATGATCAATTATCTTGACTCTCACAATAAACGATTAAGCAAAACACAACAATTTCACACATAATTCATAACTCGTTATTGACAATTCACAGCTGAATTCAGATAAACTAAACAATGGCTGTTGGTGAGTGGGGAGAAATTCCTATGAGCTAAAGCAGTCTAAAGTGAATAAAAATGATAAGAAGTGGACTGCAATACAAAGCTAAAAACCGAGTACAGTACAAAGACCAATTATTGCTGCATATAACTAAAACTCAGCATTCACCTATGGATTGACCAAGAAATGAAACAATTAAACAATAAAACTTCCCAGATATTCCAATTCTACTGAAAAAAAAAAATGAACAGAACCGAACTGAACTAAAAGGTTAAGTAAGTACCTGTGAAGAATGAAGGAAACTAAGACCTGTGCAGAGGCTAATTTTGAGAAATTGTGGTCTGGGTCTATAGAGAACCATGAAAGCCTCCATTTTTGTATGGAGAGCAGTCAGTTTACCATCAAACAAAGACATGGTGCAGTAGGGAATGGGAAAGCCGAAAAAAATATGTAAGTAAACTTTTAAGTGAATGTTGGGTTAGCCATTGATAAAAGATTGAAATTGAGATTGGAGTGAAAAAGAAATAGGCAAAGCAAGATTTTTAGCAGGTGTCTAATAGGCTTTCTTCACTGCACGGCAAAATTAATGGATGAAATCCATAGAGTATTGTTTCAGATTTGGCCCAACGATGGATTTGGATTTGGACTTGTTTGATAAAATTGAAACATTTACCAAAATACTCCATTTTTAAATGTTATTACCAAAAATACTCCCAATTTTTATTTTTTTAATAAATCTATCCTATTATAATTACAAGAGTGTCTTTTACATTTTAAAAAATACACCTATATTTTTCTTTTTAATTTCTCTACCTTTTTTTATTAATTTCTTCCCAGTTTTTATTTTTTATTTTTTTCTCTTATTTTTTTACCCTTTTTATAAATTTTTATTTTATTTTTTCTTATATTTTTCTCTTTTTTATTTTTTCTCCTGCCTTTCTTTTTTTTTTTTTTCCTTTTCCTCTTTTTTATAAATTTTTTTATTTTTAATTTTTGTACTTTCCTTCTTTTTAATTTTTTATTGCTTTCTTTATTTTCTCTTTTTTTAAAAAAAATTATTTTCCTTAATTTTTCCTTTTTTTTTATTAGTGAAGCATTAGCTAATATATTTTTGGGGATTTTATTTCATAGATTCTTCAAGTGGGTTATAAGAATATACAAAATATTATGGTAAAAATATAAGCAACTCACATATATCAAAATTTCTATACATAATTGATTATTCAAGTTCTTAATATGTAAAAGATGTAACATTCATTATAATTGAAACAACATGACTATTTCTTAAAAATGATAATAGAACTTTAGATAAGAAAAATAAAGTCATAATTTAAATTTCTAATGTTTCTAAAATAGAATCAATTTTATCAATATATTTCAAAAATAAAAAATATAATTTTAACATTTTTAAGATTTGAAATAGTCTAATGTGTTTGTAACATACAAATAATGCCTTATAACTTCAAATTAAAGAACCAATCTCGAACACATCATAACCTAGTTTAATAATGTGTCAATAAATGAAAAAAGAAGATGAGTATAGCTCAGATGGTAGAGCACTTGCTTAGCGTGCGAGAGGTATAAGAATTAATACCCCACATCTCCATTCTTTTATTAGGTAGCATGCATTTAATTTTGTTATATTTTGGTTTACTTTTAATTTCTAATCTTGTTTTAAAATTAAAGGGAAATGTGGAAGTGCTTTTAGTGCTTCTAGTTCTGATTTAGGAGATATTGCTAGTTGTGAAAAAGGTGTTTATGATTCACAGTTTGTTGAAACTGTTGGTGGTGGTGATGAGCTAAAAGATTTTATTAGTGTATATTTTGTTTTATTATTTTTGTATCGTTTTGGTTTTTATTTGATTTACGATACTTTGTTTTGTATTTTTGTTTTAAAGGTAATAAGAAATTGCCTGAGGATGTTGGTTTTAATTCCAATATTAAAGATAGTTCTGTTAAAGATTATGTTGATGATGATGAAGTATTGAAAGATTCTAATTTAGTGTGTTTTTTTTATTATTATATTAATTTATGTTGGTTTTATTTTTTATTTTTGTCTTCCAATTCATTTTTTGTATCCTGGTTTTATTTTTTATTTTTGTCTTCCGATTAATTTTTTGTATCCTTTTAGTTTATTTTTGGTTCTGATTCTTTTTTTTTTTTTTTGTATCCTTTTGGTTAACTTTTGGTTTCCAATTCATTTTTCTGATTTTAGTTTTTTTCTTTGGTTCTAAAGAATTTATATGAAAATTTTGGTTCTCTCCTATAATATAAAGTATTCAATACATAATATATAAGAGATGATTTGGTAAAATCCACATATGAATTGATCAAGTTAAATTAAATAGATAAAAATTATAAATTAGTTATGGCTGAAAGTTTGGCCCAACGAATCAATCAATTACAATCATTAGAAGAAACCTCTTTTTGATGTGAGTAATTAAATTGGAAGCCTCAGTGAATCAATCAGTTACAATCACAGAGGCAGACGAGTTCAAAGTAGAGCAACCAAAGAATTATATAGGAATTTGAATTCCAATGAGTTAAAAGTTTTGGAAAGTGAAGCTATCGGTCCATTCGCCATTGTAGTGAATGAAAATAAGCGATTGTTGCATTTCCAACAAGTGAAATATGTATCAACAACTAAAAGTAAACCAAACATATTCTAAAATGAACTTAAAACGAATGTTATTGAATTGTTTCATAAACCAAACATAAGTTGAAAGGATTCTAAAATAAAGAAGGTATATACATTATTTTTTAATTTTCCAGAGAACTTTAAACAAATGTCATTGAATTGTTTCATAAACTAAACGTAAACTGAAAAGATTCTAAAATTCAGCAATCATATATATTATTTCTTGATTTTCCAAAGAACTTTAACAGATGTCATTGAATTATTTTATAAACCAAACATAAATTGAAAGGATTCTAAAATTTGCTTATACTGCATATGCTTATTAATCATCAAGTTATATTGATAACAAAGAAACATTGTTAAACCTCTTTCTTACATAAGGAGTAAAGATTTCATGGACCATGCTTAAAGTGAATATCAAAACAAAGATGAACTCATATAATAAGTAGATTAAAGCATAATCAACGCTAAATGAGCATGAAAAATCCTAATAAATTACAAAATAACAAGGGATAGAAAATCCTCAAATGCATGCAAAAGTCATAAAAATTAATGGACCTTTGTTAAGTAATATAATCCACTTTAATTTTTACAAAAATTGAAAAAGCCCAAATGATATTAATGACTCAAACAAGACATAAACATACCCATATGAGCAATCTTCCCAAAACCCACTTCAAAAAAAAAAAAAAACTCCAATAAAGCCAAACTAACATTGCATAAAACAATGATCAAAAAATCAAAATTTCAAATAGGCTAAACATTAAAAATAAAACTTTAATCAGAGAATAAATTTAAAAAAACAACCTCACTTGGGTTTCCTTTCTTTTATCTTCTTCAATTGAAAACTAAACCAAAGATTGATGCTTTCAAAAGTGAAGGAAACAAAAAAAAATGTAGCAAAGAGAAAATAAAAGAAAAAATGGATTTTTTTTTCAATGAATTGATTTAAGAAAAGATATGATTTGCATGCATTGAATGATTTAAGAAAATTATGAATCTAAATAAGAATACTTACCTTTGATTTATGATTGCTATTCAATTTCTTTTTCTTTTCTAGGTTGATAAAATCAATGAAAAAAAAGACATTTATGCAAGCCAGAAATTAAGCAAATGAAAAAGAAAAATAAAAAATCAGCTTTGACTATTACTGGGGAATCAACTTTGTAGAGTGATTCAATTTAGTTTTTTGGAGAAGAAATTAGTTTTGATGTAATATAGAGTGATTATAGGTGAGGGAGAAGGGTGAGGGAAATGTTTTTGAGCTTAAATATCTATTGTGGAGTTAAAGAATGCATTTTTGAGCTGAAGGAGAAGAAAGGGTAGACACGTAAATAAAATTAAGAGAGGGGGCATTCGTATAAATTTAAAACATTTGGGTTATTTTTAATGTTTACTTCTATTTTGGAGGTATTTATGAAAAAAGCCTATAAAATTTGCTAGATACAATGATAGGGAATTTTTTATAAATGCCCAAAACAGAAGCTACACAATAAAAAAAACTTCAAACTTTTTAAATTATTGTGCATGCTTATAGTGTAAAAATAATTACATGACTGCACATTTCTCCTTTTTCTTCAATCACGCATTTTCTCTTTTGTTTTTATTTTCTTCTTCTTCTTCTTCTTTTTCTATTTTCTTTTTCATCTCAATTCCTTTTTTCAACCAAGACATTCAGGTCTTTTTTTTGAATCTGCTTTTCCATTTCAAAGTTTTCTCTAGATCTAGGGTTTTTCACCAAATCTGATTTGTTGTTAGTAGGTTTGAAATTGTTGATTTTCTTCTGCTTGATGTGCATAAAACTATTGAGAATAAATTATTAACAACAAATTTGACGCTTTTCAGCTCAAGATTTGGCTTAAGAAATAGTGCTAGAAAATCTTAAGAAATAGCTTGCTCTTGCTGTAAAAAAAAAATTTCAATAGATTTGATTTTTTATATATTTCGAAAATGCTCTGATTTATTTTGTTTGTTTAATCTCTATTAGACATACATTTGTTGATCATTTAGTGTCTTGGAAATTTATATTTTGATTGACCTATGTTTGATGGTAGATAATGTTTTTCATTTGAGCTCAAATTTATCTAAGTTTATTAATGATGTATGTTTGCTTGCTTTTGTTCATTCAACCCTCATTTGAGTGGTTCATGTCTGGCCAAGGATTTGACACTTGGATTCTCGAAGTTTGAGGGTCTGGTTTGAGTTCGTTGAATGTGGATTATGGTGAAGGTTAACAGCCTGTTTAATGAATCATATGTGTCACGACCCAAAACAGGGGCCATGACCGGCGCTAGGGAACGAGAATTCTTTCGAATCCGGAACCCGTAGCAAGCCTAAAAATAAAATAAATCATGCAATAATAACAATAACCATATAATATGCAGCGAAAATAAAAATCATAAATATAATAATAACATTTTCACCACTGGATTTAAATCAAATCCCATCTCATCACATATATATAATCTCTTTAATACAAATCCAGTTTCAATATAATACATCTTTTTAAATAAAATACATGAAATCCCACACTTTAATTCACAACTACTGCAGTGTCTAGATAAAATAAATAAGACTCAAGTAGATAATTTACACAAAGAAGCCAGGGCGGAAGAAATCCGGCATATCGACTTGCTACTGAGGTCTGAAGAAGTTGACTCTCCTGAAAAATAGTCAACGGAGGGGAGTCAGACCTCACTGAGTGAATTGCTATAATATATATAAATACACACTAAGTGATAATGCATACAGTCAACAGTATATATGTATCTAATATATATACAGACAATTTCACACAGATGCAAAAAAATCATTTTTATATATATTTGTATTGGAAATCATCTTTTATGAAGGATCACATAGAACCCTAGAATATCGCAACCTCAGAAAATAGTGTTAGACAACACTCTAGCCATACAGGCTCACTTAATCCAAATATATCCACTTAATCCATTTAGACAGTAGACTGGCCCCGAGACACTATGTCAACCGAGCTCCAGCAGTCTGACTGCCAGTGTGATTGACCCCGAGACACTTGATCAACCGAGCTCCAGCAATCACACCTCCAAACCATATCTCACACATATCAATAATCATATCAAATCAATATCCACAAATAGTTAGTAATATAGCCTAAAGCTATAGGCGTACCGGTACGTACTCGGTCCTAGTGCTGCCCACTAGGTAGCACGTTCTATCGATATCCTTCATCATTAAATATAAAACATTCATTCACAAAAATAAATGATGCATGAATGTAAATGAAATAACAATATAATCCATATATATATCAGAAATATACCAAAAGTAAACCAGGTATATTTCGAGTATATATACGTCAAATGAATTCAATCAAATTATAAATTAAGTTGGAAATATATTTAAAAACATTTTAAGTATATTTTATTTATAAAACATGCATATAATTTAATATATACCAAAAATAAACCAAAAATATACTTAATATAAACTTAAGAAATAATTAATTTATTTATGCATATTTAATCAACATAAAACATGCATTTCTAAATCATGCATCCTAAGCATATATATATAGTATAGTAACTCACCTAGTGCGCTCCACGAGACGGGTCCGACGGGCCTGGTCCACTAGCCCTCGGTCTTGGCGCAACTAAACAAGCAATAAATAATAGACATCAGAATAAACCCTAACAGAAATCCTATAATTCGATCTAGAGTATTAAACACAGAATCAGAAATTAGGGTTCGATCGGATATCACGTTTTACGAGAATTCTACCGAAAATCCGACAGAACCTCCCCTGTAAAACGGACATCTATCTACTCAAAAGAGTAGAGCCGACCCTGCAAGAAATACACTTCGAAAAAAATAGGCTCAACACAAATCCATAACCCCTCGGTCGGACTCCAGACTACAATCTACCGACCGGGGTCCACAAACACAGAATAATTCCAAAAATATCAAAAATATCCTTACAACATAGAAATTCATTTTATAAGTAGAAATTACATAATTAACCTTAAAACACTGTAAAAACCGAATAAAACTCATTTTATTAGTAAAACCGTATATTATATATGTAATTGAAAATAATTCCCGAAAAATAGTTTTAATTAGTTAAAAATACTAAATAATTTGTAGAAATCATTTTTATACCTTAAATAACTATTAAAACCAATTAAATTACATTTTTAGACAATTTAGGGTAAAATTACCAAAATACCCCTATATATATAAATATATTTAAATTACTTCAAAAATTCACCAAAAATTATACAATTATCCAAAATTAATTTTCTCAACATATTTATCAATAATATTAAGAATTAAACTCAATTAACCAATTCAATTCAATTAAAAACACATTTAACCTGATTTTTTCAAATTTACATAAACTTCAATAATTCAAAATAAATACTTAGAAATTCATAAAAATTCCAAATAAATTCCTATATTTCATTTCAACACTTAATTTAACCATAAACCCCAATTTAATAATTTAAATAATTAATTTCAGAAAATTAGAAAATAATATTAAAATATTCAAAAATACCTAAAAATCCAAACAATCTCCAAAAATTCTACAAAAATTCATACATGTAGATTAAGCTACTAGGAACAACATTTGTGAAGGAAGTTTTTATGAATCAATCAATTCGAAGCTCAAAAAAAATCAAAAACCCTAATATGACCGAAATTGAAAATTCGAAACCTAAGCAAATCTAAACCATTTTAGCTCAAACCAAAGCTAGAATCACACTCACCGGAGCTCAAGGAGAAGAAAAAGATCGGCGGTGTCAAAAACGGTGGGCGAAAATGGGAGAAACGGCAAAGGGATGATTTTCGGCCAAAAGAGGAAAATGGGGCTACCGGCACCGGGGAAGGGAGCTGCTGGCGGCGGGGGACGGCTGGGAACGGTGATGGCAAGTCGGGAGGCACACCGACGGTAGGTGACCGGAGTTGCAGCGGTGAGGGAAGGGTGGGTGGTTGTCGGGCGCGGGAGGGAAAGAAAGAAGAAGAAGAAGAAGAAGAAAAAAAAAGAAAAAGAAAGAAAAGAAAAAGAAAAAGAAAAGAAAAAGAAAAAGAAAAAAAAAAGAAAAAAAAAAAGAAAAAAGAAAAAGAAAGAAAAAAATAAAATAAAATAATTTTAATAATTTAATAATAAATAAAATAATTAAATAACAATAAATTAATAAATAAATAATAAAATATTAGGGTAATACATTAAACCCTAATTAAATAAATATACACACATAGGCTTTATTTAGTATTTTAAAAATACATATGAGTTCATGCAAGTCCGAAAATACATTTAAAATAATTAATAATACATTGTTTACGTGAAAATTTTCCCGAAAATGCAAGTCCCGGGAAAATTTTACGTAAAACACTATAAATAATATACAGTATTTAAAATAGGTTTTAAATACACATTAACTCGTAAAAATATCATCTAATATACAGAAATTGTTAACACTGCATATCCCGGTACAATGTAAAAATATTTTAAAAACACGGGATATTACAGTCTTCCCCCCTTACAAGAATTCGTCCCCGAATTTCAGAAAATAAGATTACATAATCAGGAAGGAAAGAGATACGGGTAAGAAGCTCGCATCTCAGCTTCAGTCTCCCACGTATGCTCTTCAACTCTGTCGCTACGCCACAGAACCTTGACCATCGGAATCTGCTTCGATCGCAACTGTTGAACTTGATAATCAACGATCGCCACAGGTTCTTCCGCAAACGTCAAATCTTCACTCACTTCTACACTGTCAGGTTGCAACACGTGTGAAGGGTCTAAGATATACTTCCTTAACATCGAGATATGAAATACTGGATGCACCTGTGACATACTCGGAGGCAAATCCAACCGATATGCAACAGTGCCAACTCTCTCTAGAATTTCAAATGGTCCAATATATCTCGGTGCTAACTTACCCTTCCTTCCAAATCTCATCACACCCTTCATCGGAGATACTTTCAGAAAAACAAAATCTCCAACCTGAAACTCCACATCTCTGTGCCTAGGATCCGCATAACTCTTCTGTCTGCTAACTGCGGTCTCTAATCTTCGCTTAATCATGGTGACCTTCTCTGCAGCATCCTGAACCATCTCTGGTCCAGTCAAAGCTCTCTCACCAATCTCATCCCAACTCAGAGGGGATCTACACTTCCTTCCATACAACGCCTCATACGGCGCCATACCAATACTGCTATGGTAGCTGTTATTATATGCAAACTCAACGAGCGACAAGTGATCATCCCAGCTACCTCCCAAATCCAAGACACACATCCTCAATATATCTTCCAGTGTCTGGATCATCCTCTCAGACTGGCCATCTGTCTGAGGATGAAAAGCAGTACTGAAATCCAACCTAGTGCCCATCGCTTCCTGCAACTTCTGCCAAAAACGAGAAGTAAACACCGAACCTCTATCTGACACAATGGACACAGGTACTCCATGAAGGCACACAATATGCTTCACATACAACTTCGCCAATCTAGCAACTGAATATGTGGCTTTCACAGGCAAGAAATGTGCAGACTTCGTCAATCTGTCTACAATCACCCAGATAGAATCATATCCATCCTTCAAACGAGGTAAACCGACCATAAAATCCATAGCTATCCTTTCCCATTTCCACTCGGGAATAGGAAGAGGCTGAAGCTTCCCAGAAGGCTTCTGATGTTCGGCTTTCACTTGCTGACACGTCAAGCACTTAACAACATAATCAGCGACATCCTTCTTCAATCCATCCCACTAGTATAGATCTTTGATACTGTGGTACATCTTAGTAACACCTGGATGTACGCTATAAGCTGTAGAATATGCTTCCTCTAGGATCTCTTCTCTCAAATTATCCACATCTGGAACACACAATCTACCACTGATCCACAATACACCGTCATCATCAAGTGTGAAATCAGTGAACTTCCCTGCTCTGACATTCTCTGCAAGCTCTTCTAGAATAGGATCTCGGCTCTGAGCTGCTTTAATCCTATCCCTCAGTACAGATCACACTTTAAACTGAGCTAGCAGTCCACCTGATCTACTAATCTTCATCATCAGACCTTGATCCACCATCAGATGCAATTCCTGGATCAATGGTCTTCTCTCAACACTGATGTGAGCAAGACTACCTGAGGACTTCCTACTCAAGGCATCTGCTACCACATTAGCTTTACCCGGATGATATAGAATCTCGCAATCATAGTCCTTCAACAATTTCAACCATCTCCTCTGCCTCAGATTCAAATTTCTCTACTGAAAAATGTACTTAAGGCTCTTATGATCAGTAAATATCTCACAAGTCACCCCGTATAGATAATGTCTCCAAATCTTCAAAGCAAAGATCACTGCAGCCATCTCAAGATCATGTGTAGGATAGTTCTGCTCATGCTTCTTCAACTGCCTCGAAGCATAGGCTATCACCCTTCCATTATGCATCAACACACAACCAAGACCAATTCTAGAGGCATCACAATAAACTATGAATTTATCCACACTATTAGGCAAAGCTAATACTGGCGCTGTGGTCAACTTCTCCTTCAACAACTGAAAACTATTCTCACAAGCTTCTGACCACTCGAATCTAACATTCTTCTGAGTCAAGCGAGTCATAGGGGCTACAATTCTGGAAAAATCCTGCACAAACTGCCTATAATACCCGGCTAAACCCAGAAAACTCTGAATCTCTGTAACAGAAGTAGGTCTAGGCCATTCAGATACTGCCTTAACCTTCTGTGGATCAACCTGGATACCTTCTTTAGACATTACGTGTCCAAGAAAAGAAACACTCTCCATCCAAAAATCACACTTCGAGAATTTAGCATAAAGCTGATGATCTCTCAGTGTCTGTAGTACAATCCTCAAGTGATATACATGCTCTTCCATACTCCTCGAATATACTAGTATATCATCAATGAAGACTACTACAAACTGATCCACATACGGTCTGAATACTCTGTTCATCAGGTCCATAAAAGCTGCTGGTGCATTAGTCAAACCAAAAGATATCACCAGAAACTCATAATGACCATATCGAGTGCGGAACGCTGTCTTAGGAATATCAGCTTCACTGATACGTAATTGATGATAACCCGACCTCAAGTCAACCTTAGAAAAGAACTGTGCACCCTATAGCTGATCAAACAAATCATTTATCCTCGGGAGAGGATACTTGTTCTTCACTGTCACCTTATTCAGCTCTCTGTAGTCAATGCACAGTCTCAGGGTACCATCCTTCTTCTTCACAAACAAGACTGGTGCACCCCAAGGAGAAACACTGGGTCTGATAAAACCTTTATCCAATAACTCTTGCAACTGCTCCTTCAACTCTTTCAACTCTGTAGGAGCCATACGATAGGGTGGCATAGATATAGGAGTAGTACCTGGAACCACATCTATACAGAACTCAGTCTCTCTATGAGGTGGTAAACCTGGCAACTCCTTGGGAAAAACATCAGGAAACTCACAAGCAATCGAAACATCTGTGAGTGATAACTTCTCCACTGAAGTATCCCTAACCAATGCCAAATATCCCTGACAACCCTTCCTCAATAACTTCCTAGCCGTAATAGCAGAAATAAGATTCTGAGGTGCTGAACTCCTATCACCAACAAACTTAAACTCTACTTCACAAGTAATTCTAAAATTCACCTCTTTATTCCTGCAATCTACCACGGCATAGTGCTGAGATAACCAATCCATTCCCAGAATAACATCAAACTCCATCACATCCAACAAAATCAAATCAGCGGTTAATTCTTTATCTCCCACGAGAACTGGACAACCAGAAAGAACAATATCGGCGTCCAAGGAATCGCTCAGAGGAGTGGCAACAGACAAAGGAAAAGCCATCCTCGAAGCTTGCCAACAAGATTTAGAAGCAAAAATAGGAGAAACAAACGAATGCGTGGCACCCGGATCAAACAAAACCCATGCATCCAGGTAACAAACAGAAACAATACCTGCCATGACTGCATTAGATGCCTGAGCATCCTACTGAGTAAGATGGAAAACTCTGGCCTGACCTCGACCTCCCTGCTGATTGGTAGAAGCCTGGCCAACACCTTTGGCACCTCCTCTAGTACCTCTACCACGACTCTGCTGTGGAACAAACTGAGTAGAACTCTGATGCTGGGCTGGTGGTAACTGAAATGGCACGGGTGCAACACTAGCAATCGATTGCTGTGGGAATCGCAGAATCTGCTGCTGCTGATACCCGGAATAAGGACACGATCTGGCAAAATGTCTTGTCTGCCCGCATTTGAAGCATGTCAGCTGTGTCAGATAACATGGTCCTTGATGGACTCTACCACAAGTCTGACAAACGCTGGCCGCTGATCCAGAACTACGACCATTGCTGCTGCTCGAAGCACCTGACCCAAACCTGAATGATCTACGCTGAACTCCACGGCCATGTCTACTGCTCCGATGCACTCGCTGCTGCTGTCTCTGACTCTGCTGAGTCGGACTTCTCTGCTGACTACTCGATCTAACATGAAAACTCTAATATGGAGTAGCCTGCGATCCACTCGACTGAACTCCTAGCTGGTAATAATCAGGCATCGGTCCCTGCCTAACTAGTCTCAGCTCAATCTCTTTAGCCAACTCAATCACAGACTCAAGAGTAAGGCCTGCTGTAGGCATACCAACAAAAGCTGAACCCAAACCAGTAACGTAGGTAGTGATCGTAAAATACTGATCTCGCATCAGATCCTCAGCATATCTACCCAGATGAAGAAACTCTCGGGTATACTCCTCTACAGATCGATCTCCATGAGAAATACTGGTCAAACGGAGATGATAGCTCAAACGAAGCGGCTCTGGACAGAATCTCCTCATAAATCGCTCTCGAAACTGAGCCCATGTCATCATCATCATATAGGGCTGGATCATCTGAATGAACCAATCTAAGGCTGGTCCCTCGACAGACAACTCAACAATCATGATCCGCTGGTACTCGGTATGAGCAGTCCGAGTCCTAGTCTCAATCGCATGCAGAAAATCTAACGGATCGGAAGTACCATCGAAAGTAATCCTACCAACTCGAGCATAGAACAAAGCTGCCTCAGGGTCAGACATGCCCTGCTGATAGGCAGGCTGAACAACTGGAGGAACAGGAACATCAAATTCAGGCTCAACAGGCTCCTCGTCCTGTAACTCTCTCTGCCTACGGCAACCTGCCGCTCCTCGAGGTCTACCTCTGCCATGACCTCTACGTCTAACTGGCTGCTCAGGAGGTAAAACCTCATCCTGAAAAGACTCATCATCCTCGGCCTCAACGATCGATGGAGCGACACACGCTTGCCTCCTCATTCTGAAAAGACAAACGAAAAGATTCAGACAAAACAGACAACGGAGGAATAACGCTGAAAACTAAAGCAAGGAATACTTATCAAGACATACTCGAACCTAATACACTGCAGTAGTCCAACAGAAAACACAACTTTAAAACTAGGGCCACAACTCACATAACTAAGCCCTGACACAGAACTCCGCTCTGATACCAACTTTGTCACGACCCAAAATAGGGGCCATGACCGGCGCTAGGGAACGAGAATTCTTTCGAATCCGGAACCCGTAGCAAGCCTAAAAATAAAATAAATCATGCAATAATAACAATAACCATATAATATGTAGCGGAAATAAAAATCATAAATATAATAATAACATTTTCACCACTGGATTTAAATCAAATCCCATCTCATCACATATATATAATCTCTTTAATACAAATCCAGTTTCAATATAATACATCTTTTTAAATAAAATACATGAAATCCCACACTTTAATTCATAACTACTGCAGTGTCTAGATAAAATAAATAAGACTCAAGTAGATAATTTACACAAAGAAGCCAGGGCGGAAGAAATCCGGCGTATCGACCTGCTACTGAGGTCTGAAGAAGTTGACTCTCCTGAAAAATAGTCAACGAAGGGGAGTCAGACCTCACTGAGTGAATTGCTATAATATATATACATACACACTAAGTGATAATGCATACAGTCAACAGTATATATGTATCTAATATATATACAGACAATTTCACACAGATGCAAAAAAATCATTTTTATATATATTTGTATTAGAAATCATCTTTTATGAAGGATCACATAGAACCCTAGAATATCGCAACCTCAGAAAATAGTGTTAGACAACACTCTAGCCATACAGGCTCACTTAATCCAAATATATCCACTTAATCCATTTAGATAGTAGACTGGCCCCGAGACACTTAGTCAATCGAGCTCCAGCAGTCTGACTGCCAGTGTGATTGGCCCCAAGACACTTGATCAACCGAGCTCCAGCAATCACACCTCCAAACCATATCTCACACATATCAATAATCATATCAAATCAATATCCACAAATAGTTAGTAATATAGCCTAAAGCTATAGGCGTACCGGTACGTACTCGGTCCTAGTGCTGCCCACTAGGTAGCACGTTCTATCGATATCCTTCATCATTAAATATAAAACATTCATTCACAAAAATAAATGATGCATGAATGTAAATGAAATAACAATATAATCCATATATATATCAGAAATATACCAAAAGTAAACCAGGTATATTTCGAGTATATATACGTCAAATGAATTCAATCAAATTATAAATTAAGTTGGAAATATATTTAAAAACATTTTAAGTATATTTTATTTATAAAACATGCATATAATTTAATATATACCAAAAATAAACCAAAAATATACTTAATATAAACTTAAGAAATAATCAATTTACTTATGCATATTTAATCAACATAAAACATGTATTTCTAAATCATGCATCCTAAGCATATATATATAGTATAGTAACTCACCTAGTGCGCTCCACGAGACGGGTCCGACGGGCCTGGTCCACTAGCCCTCGGTCTTGGCGCAACTAAACAAGCAATAAATAATAGACATCAGAATAAACCCTAACAGAAATCCTAGAATTCGATCTAGAGTATTAAACACAGAATCAGAAATTAGGGTTCGATCGGATATCACGTTTTACGAGAATTCTACCGAAAATCCGACAGAACCTCCCCTGTAAAATGGACATCTCTTTACTCAAAAGAGTAGAGCCGACCCTGCAAGAAATACACTTCGAAAAAAATAGGCTCAACACAAATCCATAACCCCTCGGTCGGACTCCAGACTACAATCTACCGACCGGGGTCCACAAACACAGAATAATTCCAAAAATACCAAAAATATCCTTACAACATAGAAATTCATTTTATAAGTAGAAATTACATAATTAACCTTAAAACACTGTAAAAACCGAATAAAACTCATTTTATTAGTAAAACCGTATATTATATATGTAATTGAAAATAATTCCCGAAAAATAGTTTTAATTAGTTAAAAATACTAAATAATTTGTAGAAATCATTTTTATACCTTAAATAACTATTAAAACCAATTAAATTACATTTTTAGATAATTTAGGGTAAAATTACCAAAATACCCCTATATATATAAATATATTTAAATTACTTCAAAAATTCACCAAAAATTATAAAATTATCCAAAATTAATTTTCTCAACATATTTATCAATAATATTAATAATTAAACTCAATTAACCAATTAAATTCAATTAAAAACACATTTAACCTAATTTTTTCAAATTTACATAAACTTCAATAATTCAAAATAAATACTTATAAATTCATAAAAATTCCAAATAAATTCCTATATTTCATTTCAACACTTAATTTAACCATAAACCCCAATTTCATAATTTAAATAATTAATTTCAGAAAATTAGAAAATAATATTAAAATATTCAAAAATACCCAAAAATCCAAAAAATCTCCAAAAATTCTACAAAAATTCATACATGTAGATTAAGCTACTAGGAACAACATTTGTGAAGGAAGTTTTCATGAATCAATCAATTCGAAGCTCAAAAAAATCAAAAACCCTAATGTGACCGAAATTGAAAATTCAAAACCTAAGCAAATCTAAACCATTTTAGCTCAAACCAGAGCTAGAATCACACTCACCGGAGCTCAAGGAGAAGAAAGAGACCGGCGATGTCGAAAACGGTGGCCGAAATTGGGAGAAATGGCAAAGGGACGATTTTCGACCAAAAGAGGAAAATGGGGCTGTCGGTGCTGGGGAAGGGAGCTGCTGGCGGCAGGGGACGGCTGGGAACGATGGTGGCAAGCCGGGAGGCATACCGACGGTAGGTGATCGAAGTTGCAGCGGTGAGGGAAAGGTGGGTGGTGGTCGGGCGCGGGAGGGAAAGAAAGAAGAAGAAAAAGAAAAAGAAAAAAAAAAGAAAAGAAAAAAAGAAAAAAAAAAAGAAAAAGAAAGAAAAAAATAAAATAAAATAATTAAATAATAATAAAATAATAATAAAATAATTTTAATAATTTAATAATAAATAAAATAATTAAATAATAATAAATTAATAAATAAATAATAAAATATTAGGGTAATACATTAAACCCTAATTAAATAAATATACACACACATAGGCTTTATTTAGTATTTTAAAAATACGTATGAGTTCATGCAAGTCTGAAAATACATTTAAAATAATTAATAATACATTGTTTACGTGAAAATTTTCCCGAAAATGCAAGTCCCGGGAAAATTTTACGTAAAACACTATAAATAATACACAGTATTTAAAATAGGTTTTAAATACACATTAACTCGTAAAAATATCATCTAATATACAGAAATTGTTAACACTGCATATCCCGATACAGTGTAAAAATATTTTAAAAACACGGTATATTATAATATAGAAGTAGGACTGGGTATTGTTCATGAATCAGGACTGTGATTAATCAATGGAATTAGTTGGTTTCCAATATTATGGCACCATTGTTCTGTTGAGAATCACAGAACAACTCAACAGAAGTGGGTACTTAATGCTTTGAACCTTGGCCATTTCAGTGCTTTAGTTATCTGTTTGTAGGATCGATACATAAAGCAGCTGCAGTAATGGCTATGTACATATATATACACACACACTTAGAAATTTTTAATACCCTTTCTTCTTAACGACCATTGTTTTGTTGCCTGGTACGTACTGTTAATATTATATTATTTGAAGACATTTCTTCAAGACTTGCACACGTCCGTTATCTCTTTCTCAACTTGTGTAATTTTTTTTTCGAGGGGAACAAGTAATTAAGTTTTATTATTATTATTATTATTATTATTATTTCAGAAATCAAACATAAATCAAAAAACAGTAAAAATAAATCATACATAAAAAAAACAAAAAAAATACCATAATTTTTTACACTTTTATTCAGTTCATTATATTTTTCACTACCTTTGATTATTATTGTATATAAAACAATGTCAGAAACCAAACATAAACCAAAATGCTACAAAAATAAATCACAAATACTATAATCTCTTACACTTGTATTCAACTCATTTTATTTTTCATTATATATGATTATTATTATTAGTAGTAGTATTAGTATTATTATTATCTGCATATATAAAACATGATCGAAAACCCAACATAAACCAAAAAAGCAACAGAAATACAAAATTATCATGACAACATGCTTAACACTCTATTCACCAGGTAACACCATATTGGTTAAAAAGAGACATAGAATCATTCTTTACAACAACCTATTCAAAAAAAAAAAAGTCCCATAAACAAAATACAAAAAAAAAAAAAAACATATATCTCCACTCAAACAACAAACAACTTTTATTGCAAATTAATGACAATGAAAAGATGGTCAACATCATTAAATATAGTATCTTCACCCTAAAATAAAAAACAATACATCAAAAGTAACATTAGAAATCAAAAGAAAACCAAAAAGATACTAAATTAATATATAAAAAAATATACATCTCCACTCAAACAACAAGCAACTTTTATAGCTAAATCAATAATAATGAAAAGATGATCAACATCATTATATACAATCTCTTCACCCTAAAAATAAAACAACACATCAAAAGTAAAATTAGAAACCAAAACGAAACCAAAAAGATTCTAAATTAATATAACAAAAAAAGGACACCAAATTAGAATCCTTCAACACTTCATCACCATCAACACTATCTTTAACATAACTATCTTTAATATTAGAATTAAAATAAATATCCTCAGACAATTTCTTACCACCCTTAAAACAAAACACACAAAACAAAGAATTAGAACCAAAAAGAAACTAAAAAGATACAAAAATAAGAAAACAAAACATACCCCAATAGAATCTTTTAACTCATCACCAATAGTTTCAACAAACTCTGAATTATAAGCTTCCTTCTTCTCAACATCTTCTTCACTTTTAGTGTCTTTTCATTCATTTTCTTTATCTTCAGCACCCTTTTGACAACCAACAATATCTCCTAAACCAGAACTAAAAGTACCAAAAGCACATTGACCTTTCCCTGTACATTTAAAACAAGATAAAAAACTAAATGTAAACCAAAAATCAATAAAATTAAATGCATTCTACCTATTAATAGAATGACAATGTGGGGCAATGTTTCTTGTACCTCTCACATGCTCAACAAATGCTCTACCATCTAAGTTTCACCCATCTTCATTTTTCATTTACTGACATATTATTAAATTAAATTATGATCTATTTGAAGAAAACCAAAACTAACTCAATTCCCATAATTGCCATATTATTATTAAAAATACATGAAAAGTATCCCAAATTGACAAAAATATATATATATATATATATATATAATTATTTTATCAGAAATGTAAAGTAAACATAAAGTATTTTAAATTGACAAAAATATATATAGAATTTAAAGGTATTTGATACAAAAGAAAATGAAGTGAGAATTTTAATTAAAATTTTTTTAAAGTGGTTTAAACATAACTCTCTTAATTTTTATTATTTGATAAGTTACTTCTTTTACATGAATTTATTTTTCGGGATTAGTTCTTCAATTTGAAATTATAATGCATTATTTGGTATTTTAAAAACACATTAGCCTACTTGAAATCTTAAAAATCTTAAGAGTATATTTTTCATGCTTGAAATATATTGATAAAATTGATTCTATTTTAGAATAATTAAAAATTGAAATTATGACTTTATTTTCCTTACACAAAGATCTATCTATTATCACTTTTTAGAAATAGTTATGTTAGTTCAATTATAATGAATATTACATCTTTTACACATTAAGAACTTGAATAATTAATTATGTACAAAAAATTTATTGCATGTGAGTTGCTTATATTTTGGGCATCACATTATGTGTATTTTTATATCCCACTTGAGAAATTTATGAAATAAAATCCAAAAAAAAAAATATTGGCTAATGCTTCACTAATAAAAAGTTAAGGAAAAATATTTTTTTAAAAAAAAAGAGAAAAAAAGAGAAATTAAAAATAAAAAAAGAAGGGAAATAGAAAAAATAAAAAAGATAAAAGATAAAATAAAAATTTATAAAAAAAGAGGAAAAGGAAAAAAAGAAAAAAAAAGAAGGGAATGAGAAAAAAAGATAAAAAGATAAAAATTTACAAAAAGAGAAAAAAATAAGAAAAAAATAACAAATAAAAATAAAAAGAATGGAATAAAAATTTTCAAGAAATTAATAAAAAAATAAAATAAAAAAATAGAAAAAATATGAATGTATTTTAAAAAATATAAAAGATATTTTTGTAATTATGATATGGTAGATTTATAATTGATAACATTTAAAAATAGATTATTTTTATAAATTTCTCATAATAATAATAATAATAATATTTTTATAATAAATTATTTCATATATATATATATATATATATATATATATATATATATTAAAAGTGTGTTTGGTTGAAATAACTTTTATAAAATTTTATGGAATTAATTTGTAAATCTAAATAAATATATTTAATTTAAATAAAATTTATTTCAAATTTTTAATTTTTAATTTTTTAAAATTGCTTAACATTAAATATGTTTTTTTATTGATGAAATGTAAAATTTAAAATTAATTAAATTATATATATATATATATATATATATATATATATATATATATATATATATACTTTTAAATTCATTTAAAATTAGAATTAATTCGCTAATTATTAAAATTGAACCAATCGATGAGTAAAGGTAAAAATAAATTATGATACTATATGACAATGATACCGAAAAATACATAGGGAAGAGTGCATACATAGAGGCCTACGGGTCAACCATCTTGATTTGATTGTTGCTTGACATTATTGATTTAAAAAAAAAAATTGCATGCACTTAATATATTATATGTAAAGGCCAAATTTGCAACATACATGTATGTATTATAATTTTATTAATCTAAGTCTAAAATACTTAAAACATGTGCTATCAAGAGTAAACACGGTTCGAAAAAATTTGGAATCTTAAAATCTTTGAAACTATACTAAATTTTGAAAATATTTAATATTAATATTAAATTTAAAATTTTTCATTCTAATACTATCTTATTTTTTGGAACGGTTCAGTACGAAAATTTAGTTCTTTTAGAATAAATCAGTACGGTACAGGTAAAATAAAATTTTAAAATTTTATGTTATTTATAAAATTTTATATTATTGATTGAATTTATATTTATTACCAACAAATAAATAAATGGTAAAAGTTTGTGTATATTTATACATTTTTGTATAAAATATATATTTAATACTTTTTTTATAAAATTATTGTGTATGGTTATATATATATATAAGTTATTAAATATAATAATATTATTTTATATTTTAATTAATAAAAATAATCTAACTTTTTTTTATTTTTATTTGTAAGATGACTACTTATTTTAATTAAAATGACATAGTATTGGACAAAACTACATCATTTTGATTATTTATAATATATGTCTATATATATAAGTATATAATAAAAATAATAATTATAAAAATATTATGTTAGCCATTTGCATGATTAAGGCTTAATTTAACCTTGTTTTGATTTTAATAACACAATTTTGAAGTGCTAATGTTGTTTGCTTAAGTGTGTACTAGTTAGAACTTATAGAGAGGTGAAAAAATGCAAGGAACTGGTGAAGTGACATTAGGTCATGCTCATGGTCACGCTCATGGTCACAATCGGGATCTAAAGCTCTTTTGGATGAGTTGGTGTCTAGTAGTGCTTACGGTCTTCATCATGACCATGACTAGACCCTGACCACTATCATGAGCAAGCTCACGACCTTCATCACAACCATAATCAAAGGCTAAACAAATTGAAAAAGGTCCAGTAGCACTCATGGTTCCTATCACGATCATGACTGGATCGTGACTACCATTACAACTTTCATCACGACCATAAGCCAAGGTCCCTTCTCAAGCTAAAAGCCTAGTAGTGCTCATGAGCTTAATCACGACTGTGACTGACCTCACAACCTCAATTCACGAGCACAATATTCAAGGTTGATCAAAGCTCATAATGACAAAAGTGCTCATAATCCTGGTCATGACCGTGACTATCCAGGTTGCTAGTGAACAATGATCACAAGGCTGCTCCAATGGCTATTTTATCAAAAGTCACGACCACTACTATCATTACCTTGATTGGACTATCTTTTGTAAAAAAGCTAAATAACTATTCATGAAAGGAGATGAAGGTGAATACGAGCTTTTTCAGCTCCAACAAATACATTATGATCTTTTCACTATAAATACACCTCATTAAACTTCATTTAAGAAGTTAGATAAGTTGGTGAACAAATTTTCTCTTAGCATTCAATACTCTCAAAATTTCTAAGTTTAATTCTTTATAATCAACTCTATTTTGAGTGTGGTTTTGTGAACTAGACTAGGTTTCTTTCTTTTTGTATTTTTTGGGTTAAGAAAAGGAAGTGAGAAACTAATGTATATGGAATTTATTTAAGTGTTAGCCATTAAAACACTTGAGAATTGGTTTAAGAGCATGTCAAGAAAACTCTTGTTTGTATAAGGTTTAAGAGTGAGTCGTAAACTCTTGTAAACACAATCTTGAAGAAATAGATTGGTGTGGGTGTTCAAAATCCTAATTTGGGGATAAGTTATATGGAGACGTAGATTCAATTTTCAAATCGAATTTCTTAAATTTTTATATCTTTAACTGTTTTCTTCTTTTACTATCTTTCTAATTAATTGTTAATTAATCTTAAATTTTTTAATTGCCCTATTCATCCCCCCCCCCCCTCTAGGGCCTTTTCATATTATTTATCTCATTAACTTTAAATAATATTAATAAGATTATATTACTTAGTAACAATATATTATATTTAATAAAAATTACTTACTTTAATCAAAATAATGTAGTTTTGGACAAAATTATGTCATTTTGATTATTTATAATAGCTATCTATAGTTGTCTATAGCTTTTTATATATTAATATGCAATGAAAATAATAATTATAATATTATTTAGCTGATTAATTTTAAATAATATCAATAAGATAAGATTACTTCCCAAATAAAAAAACTAATAAGTTATTAAATTTAATTTTAATAATAATAATAATAACAATAATAATAATAATCTATTTTAATTCATCAATTATACAATTTGAAATCATATAATGCATATGTTTATTTCCTTATTTTCATATTCTTAGTTTAAATTGAAATATAATGAGCATTCCACATTTTTACTTTTTGATGATAATAATGATTATCGTGTTTCTCATATTTTAAGTTTAAATTATGTTATAATAGACATTTCATATTCTTATTTATTAATTGAATTATTTAAAACATTACAATGTGAATTTTCTTATTTTCAATTGTAATATATTAGACATTCCATGCATATTTTTACTTGTTAATAGAAAAGTACCTTGTGGTTTTGTGCTTTTAGCTTTGAGGGCCTATGGTTTTTTTTTTTTTTACACTTAGGTGACCTGTGGTATCTTACCATTAGCACTTTAGTGACAAATTCTATAATGTCATTCAGTAATCATGTGTGGCAGTTGACGTGTGGCCACGTGGCTGTTGACGTGTGCGAAGGGATGACATGGCACATACATGTGGCAGATGATGTGGTGTCACGTCATTTGCCACGTAGGATTACCTAATCACATCACTAATTTGTCATTGAAGTGCAAACGATGGTGTACCATATGTCATCTAAGTGCAAAATGGAAAAACCACATGGTACTTTTTTGTACATATATTAATCAAACATAATTAGTCAAAATTCTATTGAATTTTGTATAGTAATCATCTAAACCAAAGTACTAATTTGTTGCATTTTTGAATAATCTTACTTTTAAAATTTTAATAAAAATAATAAAATATAACAAAAATAAATTTAATTCATGTCATCGATTATCATTAATATTAATCATTACAATATTTTTCATATTAATATTGAGTATAGTTGCATCCACCTCTATTGATTAAGAGAAGTAGTGACTGCCAATGAGATTTAGATCAAATAATGTAGGATGAAGTCTTAAAACCTTTCAAACATTTTTAGTTAATTAGTTCAATTATTGAAGTTTCAAGGAACTCCGTCTAAACCTCATTCAAGTCCATTTTATATTGCTGGCAAGTTGTTCACTAGAGTTTATGTGCCAACTCTTACAGCTAAAATCATCAAAGGTACTGTACATTTATATACCATTCATTTGCCTTACGAACGAGGTTTAGGCAAAGGTCCTTGAAACTTCAATAATTGAACTAATTAAGTAAAAATTTTCAAAAGATTTTAAGACTTCAGTCTATGCTATTTGACATAAATCTCATTAGTAGTCACTACTATTTCTCTTAATTAATAGAGATGGATGTAACTATACTCAATATTAATATGAAAAATATTGTAATGATTAATGATATCCGATGACATGAATTAAATTTATTTTTGTTATATTTTATTATTTTTATTAAAATTTTAAAAGTAAGATTATTAAAAAATGCAACAAATTATTACTTTAGTTTAGATCATTACTATACAAAATCAATTAAATTTTGACTAATTATGTTTGATTAATATATTTACAAAAAAGTACCCTGTGGTTTTTTCATTTTGCACTTAGGTGACGTGTAGTATACCATTGTTTACAATTCAATGACAAATTAGTGATGTCATTAGGTAATCCTACATGGTACCACGTTATCTGCCACATGTATGTGTCACATCATCCCTCGCACACGTCAATAGCCATGTGGCGACACATCAGCTGCCACGTAGGATTACTTAACGGCGTTACATAATTTGTCACCAAAATGCTAATGGTGAGATACCACATGTCACTTCAGTGTAAAAAAAAAAAAAAACCCATAGGCCCTCAAAGTTAAAAGTGCGAAACCAAAGGATACTTTTATGTACTTTATCTATAATAATAACAATAATAATAATTTTTAGTAATTTCTTTATTATATTTTAAACATAAAATATATTATTATACATATGCTACTTGATATATACTACTTAACATACAATGAAAAGTATATAATTAAGTTCACTATGTTATAACCTGAATTTTTATAAATTATAAAATTAAATTTATGGAATTTGCAGTATTAATGTTTATTTTATCAAATTATGATATTTGATTATTAGTGAAATTAAATTTGAATTTTTGGTGTTGAATATTATTTTAATATTATTAATTTTATTATTTATGTAAATTATTGATTAATTGTTAGTGTATAATTAATTTGGGAGAAATTTAATTTTTAAAAGTATTAGAATATTATTTTTTGTTTAAGTTGTTATTATTAAAAAAAAAAGTATAATTTTTTTCCTTTTCTCTTTCTCTCTTTCATTTCTTCTTTCCCTCTTCTTTTCTTCCTTCTTTCCCTTTTCTTTTCTTCCTCTTCTCTTCTTATCGACAGCAGCACACAATCACCCACTGCTAGCCACCACTAGCCACCTCCACCACTTCGCCACCTCCACTGATCAACACCACTAACACATCGACGTTGACAGCTTCGTCACCACCCTCCTCTTCTTTCTTCCTTTCTTCCTCTCTTTATTGCTGAATTTTCTTCCCCTTGTTAGCGACGATTTCGGTGACCTTTGAGCTTGCCGCCAGTCTCAAACGGAAGCTTATCCTCTGAGCTTTTTAAGTCCTCAATCAATTTTGATTTTCAACTCCGATAAATCCCTCAATTTTATGAAATTGTTTTTTTTGTTAATTTTGATTAATTTGTGAAATTGAGATTAAATTAGGTTGTTTTATGTTCAATTGACTTTAGATTTGTGTTGTAGAGGTTATAAGCTTTCCAAATATGTGTTTAGATTTAATTTTGGAGATTATTTTCAAAATGGCACTATTTTAGGCTCGAGTTACTATTCTGACACTATTATGAACTCGGGAAAATTATATTTTTAATAAATTTTAATGATTATTTTGAGTAAATTTTGTGAAGAAAATTTATTGAAATTATGTGTAGAATTTTTATTATGAATTTTTAATGTTTATGTAAAACAATTTTTTTGGAAAAATTAGTAACTTTTATATTTTAGTTGAAATTATTATTAATTATTATGTTTTGGATAGTTTTTTAGTAATAAATAGTATTAAAATAATTTTTAAAATTTATTTCCCATTTTTAGCTAATTATTAGTAATTTTGGAAAAAATATATGAATAATGATTCTATTTATTATTTTTAAGTTTAAATAAGTTTTTGGTTATTTTTATTATATATTTTGGAAATTTAAATAATTAATTGTAATTAATGCTATTTAATTACAAATTTAGAAGAATGGATTTTATTAATATAATTTAATTATAAATTAGAATTTTATTATTTATTTTGAAAATAAATATATTTTATACTTTTATTATGTAAATAAATTGATTTGTGATATTTAAATGAATTTTCATAATTTTTGTGAATTATTGGAATTTATATTTGAAAGAGTCCTATATGGGGGGTGAATGGGACTATCGAACAAAAATAGAAAATTAAAGGAATTCTTTGCAAGAATTGAGTAAGAGTTGAGAAGGAAGAATGAAGAATACAAATATTTAAGAAATTCGGATTCAACAATAATCCTACGTCTCCACCTAACTTATCCCTAAGTTTGAATTTTTTAATCACCCATAATCTTATTCACAAGATTAAGAATACACAAGAATTTTATGGCTCACTCTTACAACCTTACAACTTGAGTTTTCAAGGCTCACTTAAAAACCAAATTACAAGTGTTTTCAAGGCTCACACTAAAATCAATTTTCCAAGTGTTTTAATGGCTAAACACTTAAATCAATTCATTTAGAATAGAATCTCACTTCCCGTTTTCTAAACCCAGAAAATAGAAGAATAAAAATGTCTATTCTAATCACTCACCAACTCTCACAAGAGTTATACACAAAGAATTTGTTTAAAAGAAAGTTTAAGAGTTCAATTGAATGTTTAAGAAAATGCTGAATGATAAACAAGTTTTCTTAACCTTTCAATTGAATTTTAAGTTGTGTTTATATATAAAAACACTTAAAAAAAAGTAGTTGTTGGATGTATCAATCATGTCTCCAACATTTAGAATTGATTTTGAATTAATTCTTAGACTTTTGGCAACTCAAAGGATGCTCACGGGCGGCTCACGAGTGAACAGTGCTCGTGAGGGGTGAAAATATATCCGTTGCATTCAAAAAATCCTGTTGGGACGCTGTCAGTGGTCTGCTCACAAGCAGGTCATGAGCAATCAGCTCGTGAGAGGTTCTGCCATATTTTGGCAAAAAGGTGCTCCAAATGCTCTATTGACGGACAACTCATGATCACTTCAAAAGATGCTCATGAACGGGACTGATGACGATTGATTCAGCCAAAACGTTCTTCATAAAAGTTTTATATAATTGTCTTACCTTTCTATAAAACTTTCAATCACCTCAATTGGACATATGTATCTCAAGATATTGCTGAAATACCAAGAGCTATGCAAACTGAAATGCAAGTTGTATGTGCTGACTTCGACTGAAGATTTTCATACTCAAATGAACTTGAATTTTGACAAGAAAGCTCAATCTAGAAATATTAAGATGTCTACTTCAAAAGTGAAGAAGCTCATTTTCTCATTTAAGAGCTCTAAATATGTCAAAAGTCTTCTTCAATCTCAGAGGTTCAATCAGCCCGAAAAATTACTGTTCATCCAAAAGTGTATATGCTTGGTATATGTTTGATATATAATTCCTTACACAATTAATTGAAATTATTAGTATAAAAATTATTTGTCAAAGTCCAAAATTAGGAGTTTGATCATGTAAATGGTCAACAATCTCTCCCTTTTTGGCTTTTACAACCAATTTGAAAAGATGATAAATAATATGTATGTGTGTAAAAAATAAATAAATAACATGTATAAGTACATTAAATAAAATAGCTCCCCCTTTCAAATTAAATAGATTCAAAATGAAAAAATATTTTGCTCCCTCTTAACATGTGCATAAATTCAATATTTATCATTTATCAGAACATATAAATAAATGAATTATCATAGCATGTATAAGGGTTAAATAAATATATTCCTTTAATAAAAATATATTTCTTTATTTCTCCTCCTTTTTGGATATGATAAGAAATATAAATAAATTTTATTATCCTTCTTGTTAAAAAAATAGAGACAACATAAAAAGTTATCAAGAACATGACCTAACATAACAAATGATGATAACATGATTATTAAAAAAAATGTTAGACAACATGAAGGAAACAATTTCAAACATATATGCATGTAGTACTGATAAAATGCATCACAAAATAGTATGTATGCTATATTCAAACATCACATGATCATGTAGAGTTAGTCAATCAATCATACATAATCATGTGATACTTAGCATATCTTAAATACAATTATTTATCCCCTAAGCACATAGATTCTTCTCCCCTTTTGTTAAAGACAAAAAGAAAAGAGACAGATATAAGGGAAAATTGACCTAAGGGAGCCAAAAATACTAGAGAGAATAAAAGATCAATAACCAAAACAATGAAAGCAAAGATATTCAAATTCTTTATAAAATTCATGTCATTTTCAAAGATAAAAAACCATTCCCAAGAAGAATTTATACATGAATATGAATTTTGCATGAATAAGCACAATTAATAGTCATGCATAAAAAAAAATTCATGTCATATATAAACAAAGTAAGCAAAACAAGACGTTTTATCACAAGGACAAAACTAGCCACACTTACATTGTTATTATGCAAAAAAAAAAAAGATTTATGTGAAATAAATTCAAACAATTTTCTCCCCATATTTCAATGGATTTAAAAAATTGATATTAAGGACACACTATCATATAGTTATGTCACTTACATAAACACATCTTTGAAGAAAAAAAATTTCTCTCCCTTAAAAGAAATTAACTAAGTACGCATGTAAACTCAATTATTTTTTCTCCTTTGTCAAAATGCAAAGATAGACCAAATTTTAAAAATATCCATGCATAAACAAAGATCAAAATAATTCTTAAGTAGAATTGATACATGAATAAATTAAATATTAATTATGCATGTATAAACAAAAAAATATTTTTGCATAAACACAGTTAAAAAAATTAAACAAACTCAAATATTTTTCCCTTTGTCAAAATGCAAATAAAATTGCATAAAAAAAAGAAAGAGTTATAATGATATTAAAATACCAATTGTAAACAAGACATAAAACTAACAATTCACGTCTTATATCCAAAAAATATCCAGAAGATAAACCAAACTGAAACTAACACAAAATAATTATAAAACAGACTAATAGCTTATGGTTTATATCCAGAAAATAAACCGAACATAATCTGACAAAAAATAGTCATAAAACACACTTAACAACTCAAAATTTAGATACGAAAAGTATACTAAAAATAAACCAAACAGAAACTGACATAAAATGAATTAAACAAATAGACTAATAGCTCAAAACTTAGATATGGAAAGTATACTGAAAATAAACCAAATAGAAACTAGCATAAAAATACAAAAAAAAATTTGTTGAGGAGGAGGAATATTTATGCTAAATTAAAATAATTAATTAATTGAATTTACCTCAATAATTAATTATTAATTTGCAAAATAGGAGGGATTCTTTTTTTAAAAAAAAATATAATGAATCCACACAAATCCAATTCAACTAAGATTAAAATTAATACAAAGATCATGCAAATGAGAAATACTATATATCATGTATATGAAGTAAATTTTGCTAAAGCAAATAATTTTAGAACAAAATATATACATGATGCTGAAAATAATTTTTCTAAAGAACATGATCACAAAAGAATCTAATAATCAATTCATCAATTTTAACAAGTGATCAAGACAAGCTTGAGCCATCAATCATACTAAGTTCATGTTTAATAAAATTCAATCTTTCCTCACAAAGAGGCTTGGTAAAGATGTCTGCTAATTGATGATTAGTATCAACAAAATCAAGAAAAATATCACCATTTTGCACATGATCATGCAAGAAATGATGTCTAATATCAATATGCTTAGTTCTAGAATGCTGAATGGAATTTTTACTAAGGTTTATAGCACTTGTATTATCACATTTAATTGGAATGTGATTAATATCAATGCCATAGTCTAAAAGTTGTTGTTTTTGCCATAGAACTTGGGTGCAACAACAACTAGCCGCCATATATTCTGCTTCAGCGATGGACAAGGCAATAGAAACTTGTTTCTTACTAAACCAAGAAACTAAGCAATTTCCTAAAATTTGACAAGTTCCGTAAGTGCTTTTTCTATCTAGTAGGCTACTGGCAAAATCAGCATCAGAATAACTAATCAAGCCAAAGGAAGAACTCTTAGGATACTAAAGTCCTAAATGCATTATACCACAAAGATATTTAAAAATTCTTTTGATAGCATTCAAATGAGACTCTCTAGGACTTAATTGAAATCTAGCACACAAGTAAGCAGTAAACATAATATCGGGTCTACTAGCAGTTAAATAAAGAAGGGAGCCGATCATACCTCTAAATTGCTTTTCATCAATCGATTTGCCATTCTCATCCTTGTTGAGTTTGGTTGTGGTACTCATTGGAGTTTTGCTTGATTTAGCTCCATCCATTCCAAACTTCTTGAGAATGTCCCTTGCATATTTTATTTGATTGATGAAAATCCCATCTTTACATTGCTTGATTTGAAGTCCAAGAAAGAACTTTAGTTCTCCCATCATACTCATCTTAAATTCTCCTTGCATTAGCTTAGAAAATTCCTCACACAAGCAATGGTTAGTAGCACCGAAAATAATATCATCAACATAAATTTGAACAATTAATAAATTATGCTTAGATTTCTTTATGAAAAGAGTTGTGTCAACCTTTCCTTTAGAGAAACCTTTCTCTAGTAAAAAGTTACTCAATCTTTCATACCAACTCTTGGAGCTTGTTTCAATCCATACAATGCTTTTGATTTGGAGAGTTAAAATTTTCAAAACCCGGAGGTTGTTCAATATATACCTCTTCTTCAATAAAACCATTTAAAAATGCAATTTTAACATCCATTTGATAAAGTTTAAAATCCATGTATGATGCAAATGCAAGTAACATCCTAATAGCTTCTAACCTTGCAACGGGGGCAAAGGTTTCATCATAATCAACTCCTTCCTCTTGATTATAACCTTTAGCTACTAGTATAGCTTTGTTCCTAGTTATGACTCCTTGTTCATTAACCTTATTTCTAAACACCCATTTGGTGCCAATAATAGGATGATGTTTAGGTCTAGGAACCAACGTCCAAACCTTGTTTCTCTCAAATTGATTTAACTCTTCTTGTATAGCAAGGACCCAAAATTCATCACTCAAAGCATCATCAACATTTTTGGGTTCAATTTGAGAAATGAAAACTAAATTAATAATAGACTTGAGTTTAGATCTAGTAGTTACCCCTTTTGTATTGCCACCTATAATGAGGTCTTAAGGGTGAGCTTTCTTGAATTGCCAATCCTTTAGAAGTTTATCCTTTAAGGTAGGTTGAGGTGTCTCCTCATTTTCCTTCTTGCTTGGATCTTCAAGTTCCAACGGCTTACTAGCATTTTTTTCTTGTGTTTCCATAATCTCATTGTCACCTACAAGATCATCAACACTATAAACATCCTTTCTAGGATCAAGTGAGTTTGATTCATCAAATACCATATGCATTGACTCTTTAACTACTAGAGTTCTCTTATTAAAGACCTTATATGCTTTGCTAGAGATGGAATAGACTAGAAAAATTCCTTCATCGGCTTTGGAATCAAATTTCCCAAGATTATCCTTGGTGTTCAATATAAAGCACTTGCATCCAAATACTTTTAGATATGAGATTTTAGGTTTTCTATTGTTCCATAGCTTATAAGATGTTTTATTTAAAATTGGTCTTTTGAAAACTCGGCTTGAAATATAACAAGATGTGTTAACGACTTCCACCCAAAAGTATAAAGGCAAATTATACTCATGAAGCATTGTTCTAGCCATTTCTATTTTTCCTTTCAACTACCCCATTTTGTTAAGGAGTTATAGGAGATGAAAATGTATGAGAAATACCATTTTCATTACAATAGTTTTTGAAAAATTCATTTTCAAATTCGGTTCCATGATCACTTCTAATGGATGAAATAGAAAATCCTTTTTCTTTTTAAACTCTTTTTGAAAAATTTTCAAAAGCTTTAAATGCATCATTCTTATGAGCAAGAAAACACACCCAAGTGTATCTAGAGTAATCATCAACGAATACATAAGCATAGTGCATTCCACCAAGACTAGCAACTTTAGTTAGTCCAAACAAATTCATATGTATAAGTTCAAGTGGTCTAGAAGTGGACACTACATTTTTTAGCTTAAATGAAGACTTAGATTGTTTTCCCTTTTGATAAGCATCACAAGGTTTATCCTTAGTGAATTCAAGCTTAGGTAAACTAATCACAAGTTCATGTTTACAAAGATCATTCAAAATCTCAAAATTTGCATGTCCTAACCTCCTATACCATGTCCATGTGTCATGGGAAATTGACATGAAACATTTCATGTCTTTGTTGTCAATTTTATTCAAATCAATAACATAAATGTTATTTTCCATATCATATAATTAACTTATACTTAGCAAATTATATTTAAGATCATCAAAAAATAACACATGATGTATAAATAAGGATTGAGGATTACCTATTTCTCCAATGCCAATAATTTTTCCTTTTGCATTGTCGTCGAAAGTAACGTGTCCTCCATCCTTAGCATCAAGTTTGTTGAATTGCTCCTTGTCTCCCGTCATGTGCCTTGAACATCCACTATTGAGATACCACTTGCTTTTTGTTCTTGTGGATTCAAGCACACCTACATAAAATATTTTAAATATTCTTTTGAACCCAAACCTTTCTTGGTCTAGGTTGGTTAGTTTCAAGATAATCCAAAGGAAGCAAATTTGTATGTAGTTTTCTATAGAAGCACACATTATTGGTATGTCCTTTGATCATGCAATATGAATATACAACATTTTCAAATTTATTTCTCCTAGAATGAAATGCTTTCCTAGTGTGTGCAACATGCCTTTGGTGTTGTGTGTATCTCTTATTTTTTTATGACATTGAGTGAGACATACATTGGAAATGGTGATTAATATTTTGATAAGTTTGTGCAATATGTTTATGTGCATTGCGTTGTGTAGCATGCCTATTATAATTATATCTAGTGTACATATAAGCATTCTTAGGTTGAGGTGCTCTAGTTTGAGCCTTACCCCTTTGTGTTAATGAAGAGTTAATCTTATAAGATTTTGCCTTGTTATTTGACACATGAGATTTTTTAGCTTAAATCTCATTTGAGGTTGAAGGAGTAGAATCATGTGAAGCTTTAACAAAAGTAATATGTGATGAGGATGATGAAGACATTCTATTTTTATATCCAATTCCATGGGTATCTCCATGAATTTTTTGAGAGTCAAAAAGACTATCTAAAGTTTCTTTTCCTCTTTTAAATTTTGCAATGGAATTTTTCAATTCAAAGACTTCCTTAGAAAGCTTAAGATTTTCATCATCTGCTTTCTTAAGTTGGTCTTCCAAAGAATTAGAAGATTTAGCATCATTTACAAGTTTTTCATTTGTTGCAACAAGTTTAGCAAAATCAATTTTTAAACATTCAAGATCCTTATTTAAGGTAGACAACTCATGTTTGTATTGTTTCTTTTTAGATAACAAACTTTTGCATTTAATAAGTAATTTGCTCACAATAGAGCTCTCATCATCATCATCATCATCATCATAATATTCATCACAATCATCAAAGGAAGAATAAGAAGTGGATGGTACCTCATTTTTGTTTTCAATGGCCATGAAGCAAAGATTGGCAACTTCTTATTGTTCCTCTTCCTCTTCAGATTCAGAGGAATCATCCTAAGTAGCTTTGAATGCCTTCTTCTTATCTTTTACTCCCTTGCTCTTAAATTTGAGTTTGAGACATTCACTTCTAATACGTCCTGGTTTCTTGCATTCATAGCAAGTAACCTCTTTTATTTTCTTCTTCCCATCTCCTTCAAACTTCTTATTGAAGTCTCTTGTTCTTGAGAAATTTTTTTTTCTTAAGAACTTCTTAAAGTTCCTAGTGAGCATGGCAATGTCACCATTTTCATCACTAGAATCTTTGATACTTTCCTCTTCACTATATTCTTAAAGAGCTTTTAGATCAATGCTCTCTTTCTTTTCTTCTTTCTCTTCTTGTTCTTCACCTCTTTGCTTGATGGTGAGCTCATGTGTTAAGAGCTTACCAATGAGTACATCGGTTGATAGAATAGAGGGGTCTTGAGCTTCCTCAATTGAGGTAACACGAGATTCCTAATCCTTCTTAGGTAGGATTCTTAGAATCTTATTGTTTACCTCTGCCTTGGAGAAATGTTTTCCAAGTTTCTTGAGGGTTGTGAGGAGAGCATTGAGACATTTTATCATCTCTGTGATTGATTCTTGAGGCTTCATTTTGAAGAGTTCATATTCATACATATGAAGTTGAACCTTCTTGCTTCTTACTTGAATGTTGCCTTCATAGTGATTCTCTAAGGTCTCCCACATTTCTTTAGCCGAAATGCAATGTTAAAGCTTGCCTCCTTTTTCTCTTGTCATGAAGGAGACTAGAGTAATTATAGCCTTTTTATTTTTATGATTTTCTTCCTTTTGATCAACACTCCATTGACTTCTTGCAATAGTAGTTATCATACCATCAATGATGGTTGTAGGTGGTTCCCAACCTCTTAGGACAATATCCCAAAGTTTGATGGAATCATAATCAAGATATAATTCCATTTTGAATTTCCAATATGGATAGTCACTACCATCAAAGAATGGTCTAAGAGAAGAGATATTTTGAGATTCACTCCTCATGGTTTTGTATTCTAGCAATGAAGTACCTAGAATTCAAGCTCTAATACTAATTGAAAGAGTCCGAGAGGGGGGGGGTGAATAGGACTATCGAACAAAAATAGAAAATTAAAGGAATTCATTGTAAGAATTAAGTAAGAGTTGAGAAGGAAGAATGAAGAACACAAATATTTAAGGAGTTCGGATTCAACAATAATCCTACGTCTCTACCTAACTTATCCCCAAGTTAGAATTTTTTAATCACCCACAATCTTATTCACAAGATTGAGAATACATAAGAGCTTTATGGCTCACTCTTACAACCTTACAACTTGAGTTTTCAAGGCTCACTCAAAAACCAAATTACAAGTGTTTTCAAAGCTCACACTAAAACCAATTTCCCAAGTGTTTTAATTGCTGAACACTTAAACCAATTCGTTTAGAATAGAATCTCACTTCCCCTTTTCTAAACCCAAAAAATAGAAGAATAAGAATGTCTATTCTAATCACTCACCAACTCTCACAAGAGTTATACACAAATAATTTTTTTAAAAGAAAGTTTAAGAGCTCAATTGAATGTTTAAGAAAATGATGAATGATAAACAAGTTTTCTTAACCTTTCAATTGAATTATAAGTTGTGTTTATATAGACAAACACTTAAAAATGTAGTTTTTGGATGTATCAATCATATCTCTAACATTTAGAATTGATTTTGAATCAATTCTTGGACTTTTGGCAGCTCAAAGGATGCTCATGGGAGGCTCACGAGTGAATAGTGCTCGTGAGGGGTGAAAATATATCTGTTGCATTCAAAAATTCTTGTTGGAATGTTGTCAGTGGTTTGTTCATGAGCATGTCATGAGCAATCAGCTTGTGAGGAGCGCTCATAAGAGGTTCTGCCATATTTTGGCAAAAACGTGCTCCAAATGCTCCATTGACGGACAACTCATGACCACTTCAAAAGATGCTCGTGAACGTGACTGATGATGATCGATTAAGCCAAAATTTCATTCATAAAAGTTTTATATAATTGTCTTATCTTTCCATAAAACTTTTAATCACCTTAATTGGACATCTGTAGCTCAAGATATTGCTGAAATACCAAGAGCTGTGCAAACTAAAATGCAAGCTGCATATGCTGACTTCAACTGAATGTTTGCATACCCAAATGAACTTGGATTTTGACAAGAAAGCTCAATATGGAAAGCTTAAGATGTCCAATTAAAAAGTGAAGATGCTCATTTTCTCATTTAAGAGCTCTAAATATGTCAAAAGTCTTCTTCAATCTCAGAGGTTCAATCAGCCCGAAAAATTACTATTCATCCAAAAGTGTATATGTTTGGTATATAATTCCCTACACACTTAATTGAAATTATTAGTATAAAATTTTTTTGTCAAATTCCAAAATTAGGAGTTTGATCATACAAATGATCAACAATATTATTTTATTATTATGGATTGTATTGGTTCTCGGTTAGACAATAATTGTAGTTCGGGGTGCAACTTGAGAAATTGAACTTTGTGGATATTTTGAAGTGTGTTTGTGTGCAGAATCAACTCTACTTTTGTAGAGAGATGTCCATTTTACAAAGGAGATTGCCGAATTTTTGGTAGATTTTTTGTAAAATGTGACATATTGTCGGTCATAAGTTTTGAGTTTTAGTTGAGTCGTGTCCTAAATCGAGTTGTTCTTTAGAAATTCTAGATGTTTAAAATTAGAAATTTAATTCTAATATTATTATTATTATTATTATTTATTTATTTTTTTTCTTAGTTGCATCGCGAGCTAGGCCAACCGGACTGGGCCAGCCAAACCAGAATAGAGGAGCGCACACCTGTGAGTTATTATTATATGTATGTATGACATATAGAGATCATTGTTAGCATCCATATTTTGATAATATGAATTTAATATATTAGTTTGCATCAAATTTTATTTGTTAAATAATTATTATTATCATTATCATATATGCACATATACGTGATTTCATATATATATATATATATATATATATATATTTGTTTATTTATTTATTTATTGTAAATGCAAACTTTATGTTCATAATTTGGATGCTTTATATATTTAATATGATTTCATTTATTTAATTATTTTTTATATAATATTTTAGAGGATAGTTGTAAAACGTGTCACCTAATGAGTTACACTAGGATTGTTGCATAACAGTACATTAAATGTTAGGCCATAAATTTTATTGATTTGATATATGCTTTATTTGATTTTTGAGATTTTTGGTGAGAGAATGGTGTGATTGCATAAGCTCAGTTGGCCTAATGTCTCAGGGTCAATCATGTCGACAGTAAGACTGCGGGAGCTTAGTTGAATTAGTGTCTAGGGGCCAGTCTACTGTCCAAAATTGAGAAGAGAAATATTTTTGGAATTATGTGAACATGTTGACTAGTGAGATTCAGTAATCGAGATTGTGGAATATTTTACGGTTTTGCCCAGTTCTCCACCTAAAAATTATTGTATTTATTTGTTTATTGAAAAATATGATTTCGAGCATCTGTATGAAATGCATGTATAAATTAAAATTAAAATAAATATATAAATATTATTATAATGATGCTTGAATGTCTCTATCCTTATGTTGCATATATATATATAATAATAATTCACTTAGTGAGTTCTGACCCCATTCACATATTTTTTCAGGATTCTTCCCATCAGACCTCCCATAGTAGATCTCTTTGCCGAACCCTTTCCTCTCCAGTTGATTCATGTAAATTTTAAATTATTCTTTTTTTGTATTGTTAGACGCTGCAGTAGTGTTATATATTTGATGTATTTGATGTTTGGTATTTTGAATATTGTAAAATATTTTATTATGATATATATATGGATAATTCTTTTTTATTTAAAAAGTTTTAATTCTGAGGTATTTTTGTAGTATGTTTAGTATGAGTTTTTATTTTAAGGTTTGTTATGAGTTTCGGATTCTTGTGAATTCACGTTCTTTAGCGTCGATCATGACTCCCGGGTTTGGGTCATAACAACTACTATCTTTCATATTTATATATTATTTATTAAATTTATTCGATTTTTAGTTCATCACAGTTTCAGTATGGTTCTCGGTTGAGTTTTTTTTTTTATAAATATTCACTACTATACCAAATTAGTCACAAATTTTAGTTCGGTCCAATTCAGAGTTAAAATTATTTAGTTCGGTATGATTTCAATATTTTTCGGTTCAATATTTACAATTTAATATTGTTATCTTTTTTTCCTTTATTACTATTCCTTTAAATCTTTTAAATTGTATAGACCTTTTCTGTGATCAGCGTTATGTGCTATGCTATTCATTCAACTATTCTTTTTAATACTTCATGTATGTAAAAATCTCTATTTTATTTTTATTATCAAAAATAATTTTACAATTTATTACAAATAAACAAATATAGTTTTTGCATTTTAATGGAAATTTTTGATAAAAGAAGATAATAGTTTTATTATTTTATTATCTTACTTATTTTCTAAAATATGAAAATAGAATTTGAAACAAAAAACTAGTTGACAAATGTTTTGAGTTCGAGATTTAAAATAAAAAATAAATAAAACTTGTAAAAAATAAAAACTAAAAAAATTATGCAAAATTTACTTATTTGTTTATTATAAAATACAAGAAGGATATAACACAATTGAGTTTGGAAAAACAAAATAGGTACAAGTTGGTTGAAATGACTTCGAGTTTGATTAAAGGATTTAAAATTTGCTAAAAGCTTAATCAATCCATTATTTAAATTTTTAACAAACTGTTTAGTTTTGGGCTAAACATAAACATGGAAGTTTGACTGTTAGTGTTCTTAGGATGGTCAATGAATGCCTGTTGCTATAATTGATTGTTAAGAGTGTATAGTGACAAGGATGGGTTTGTGTTTTATTAACAATTAAAATGATTATTATTGTCTACTGTGAATTAGTTTCCTCCAATTTCATAATTATAACAAAACATCTATATAATTATAATATGCATAGCCTGTTAGGAATTAAAAAAAAAAAAATCTCATTATGGAGTGTATTTATATATATATATTTATTTTTATCTTGATGGATCAGTATTTTGACATGAGTTTGAACTTATATATCATTGTTTTGCCATGAATGTGGATATCATGCAAATGTAAATATCATAATATTCGGTGATTAAAAAAAACATGCAAGGATCTTTCAAACATGAATATCACAAAAATAAATGACACTGTAATGAAAAGTGTGATAGTAATAAGAAAATAGAAAATAAAACACACAGAATTTAGATAGAAAATTCCAAATTGGGAAAAGATCACAACTAGAGGAATAAAATTTCACTATTATTGAAAAATAAATACAAAAAGAGTGTTTAGGGTCTGTCTCTATATATATATAAATAGAATTTGTATCACAAACGCTAACATATATAATCAAAATTGAATTGAATTAATAACAACATCCTTATAAACATGAAACAAATCTAACATGATTATTTAAAAAATTTCATAAATAAAAATAAAAAAATGATCGGATATTGTTTAATTATTATTTTTTTAAAATGGAAGTATTTTTGTTATTTAATACTCACATAATGTATTGTAGAACATATACATTCATATTGAATTCAATTTGTTTTTGTAAAATCAATATTACAATGGAGATTCAAGACCTCATATTCTAACCTCACTTAATAAAGTTGATGTAGTCATCACTTACAATCAAACACTAATGTTGATGCGTTGATGTACTCATCAGTTATATCTTATAAAACCAAAAATGCTCCTATGCTAATTTCAAAAAAAAAAAAAAAAAAGAGCTGCTGTGCATATAATATAATGATAGTTATTTAGAAACTGAACTTCATTTTGTGAAAAAAATTAAAAAAAAAAATAAATCAAATATATTCAGCCTTATTGATTAAACAGTTATTTAGAGGTTACCAACAAGCAGGTTTGATTTTTGGCTTTGCTTATGCTTAATTAGAGTTTCAATGAATTGCTTTGTGACTTTTACTACAGTGGCATGGTTATGATTTTGTTTGCCTTCTTTGTTTTTTTTCTTCTTTTAAACACCATTGTTAGAAATCCTACGCTGCATTAAAATTCTGCTCGTTTTCATTTGCAGTGGTCATCTTCTTCAACTTTTGTAAAATGAAATCTTCTATTTGCCTTGTATTGTATGCTTTATATTCAAGCTTTTTGAGTCTTCCAAATTCGGGCCATCTGCTCCTTATTTGAAATATCTACATGCTGTATTTTTAGTATTGAGACAGCACATATATATTTCTATTTAATTAAAGATCTTTATTTCATGAATATGGTTATTCGAAAAAAGAAGGCAGCCGAATCCATTTAAGAAAAGGACTGCCTCAAGGAGACTCCCAAATGAAGAAGAAATACTCTTCTATTTGGTTTAAAATTTCTATCTCAAGAGGAATTCTACTCTTTTCAGGTCTAAGTATCACTATAAATATGACCCCATATCCTCATTCTCAATCATCCTATTCTCTCATATTTTAATTGTCCCTTGCTTTCTCTCTAAATTCTCTCTCTATTTTCTGACTTAGGCATCGAAGTGTTTGTGGGGATCCTTCCCACCTCTCACCTTACCCTTTGTTGGTTATTTGCAGGATTCTAAGCTCAAGAGTTTCAGAAACAAGTTATCAAGTGATGCTGTCTATAGGAACTCTTGGGAAAAAGCCATTCATATATCTGCTAAGTTAAGATATCGACACCATGACTTCCAGCTCACCACCAATCTCGACTCCTGAAACTCACATTAACCTTTAAGCACTTATTCCTCCAATTAATCTGTCAAGACCTCTCCCAACAACAATACTTCCAGCAACCTTCCAGTCTGCTAGACCTTCATCCGTACTTACCTCTTGGAAATACCCAGGGCTGGCCGGCTTCGGGCATCGACTTCCCATATTATGCTTCATTATAACACCATCACCATCCAATACCTTTCGTACCTTTTCCAAGCCTAACAGATACACCAGCTGTAACAACGCCAAACTTGAACACTATAACCCAAACACTTAACCTCACCCAAACCAATAAGGAAGCAATGATACAAAATATCCAAACCCAGATAGCCCTAATGCAACAACAAATGAACACCTTAATTCAAAGTGGCAACCCTAGGCTGGCTCACATGGACAACAACACGATACCTTCGAAGATACACAAGGTGAACAAAGGGAAGAATAAAGTACCAGAAGGGGAATGTAGTTCAACAATTTCGACTCTTGACAACTCGAAGTTAACTTAGAAGGTAGAAGAAGTTATACACAAAACCCGTACAAAACCAAGGAAGGAAGATGAATGTATTATAGAATGCAGAACGCCATTCATAAGAAGGATAATCCAGACAGAGATCCCTACCAAGTTTAGAATCCCACCACTAGATCAGTATGATGAGACTTGAGATCCCGTCAACCATACATCCGCGTTTAGAATAAGAATGTTGCTCCAGAACCTAAACGATGGAATCATGTGTAGAGTCTTCCTAAGCACACTCACAAAGAATGCCTAAAAGTGGTTTTATCGACTCCTAGAGAACTCTGTCACCTCTTTTGAGGATCTAGCAGAAAAGTTCCATATTAGGTTCGTCACCAACATTCCTCCTACCAAAAAAATCAACGATCTTCGGATGTGTCGACAAGAGGTTAATGTGTCCCTACGAAGCGATCTTGATCAGTTAAACAAGGTAGCCATGTAGATCGAAAACCTTATGGACGAAGTTGTTATAGAAGCTTTGAAAAATGGCACTAGACTCAGAAAGCTCAAAGATAAGATAATGACAAAAGAACCTGACACTTTTGTGAAGGTGATGGCTATGGCGGTTAAAATGATAAAGATGGATGAAGATAGAAGGGTACGAAAGGAAGAGGAAAAACCACCAACCAAAGATGAAAGATCAAGATCCAGATGAGTAAGCTTCCCAAAAATAAATTTTAAAAACCTGCTAAAAAGATTTGACAGGGAAGCAGACAGATACACACCTCTAAATCCATAATTCTCATGTGGGTCAGACAGAATAGTATAAGAATTACCCTAGCTAGAAGAATAAGCCCAAGTCGGAGATCCATGTAAGATAGGGGACATTATTGCTAGTATTATCGAGAATATGGGCATGACATTGAGGCTTGCAGAGAACTAAAGAATGCCATAGAAAGACTGGTGCAGAATGGTAAACTCAACAATTTCACAGACACATCCAGAGGGAGTAGGAACCTAGAAGCTCATATGCGAGACAGGCCAGAAGCAAAGAAAGCTCGGAATGAGCTGACTGGTGTTATTAACATGATTATTGGTGGGAAAAATGCTGAGAAGAAACCTAAACAAAGCTGTGAAAAAGGGCTAGCCTTTAAGAAAAGAGAGATCGTATTTAATTCAAAAGATAGTTTGCATGTTTGTCATCCCCGCTGTGACACCCTGGTGATAAATGCATACATAAAAAATTATTTGGTGAAGAGGTTATTGGTTGACAATAGAAGCACCATCAATGCATTGTCTTGGAATGCTTATAAAGCAATGGGAGGCTCCATCACCAACTTGAAAGCCATCCAGAATCCCATTACAAGCTTCTGTGGAGGAACTATACAACCCATGGGAGTTGTGGAGTTAAATATGGAATTTGGAAATTGGGATGATGAAGAAATAAAAGTTATTAAAACCCTATTCAATGTGGTGAATCTCCCACTAGCATACAATGGAATCATAGGATGACTAACGCTTTACAAAGTAGATGCAGTCACTAGTATCCGACACGTAACTATAAAAATTCTAGTTGAGGGTAGAACTCTCACTATCCGTGGAGATCAACATATAGACAGACAGTGTTACTAGATGGCCATAAAGCCTCAGACGGAGGCCTTCCCCCTAGAAGCATGGGAAATAGAGAAACAAGATGCTGGACCACAACCGGTTGATGACACTGAAATATTACAAATTACTTATGGGAAAGCGGTGAAAATCGATAATGAGCTCGACCATGACACCAAACAAGGAATAAGGGAAGTCCTCACTAGACACTCAGAAGACTTTGCTTCTCTTGCTTCTGAAATAACTGGGGTAGATCCCCAGGTTGCCTGTCATAGCTTGAACATCAGACTAGAGACGAAGCCAGTAATCCAGAAGAAAAAGAACCTTCGCATACAAGAGGCAAAAGATAATCGCTGAGGAAATGAAGAAATTGTTAGAAGCCGGGTTTATCAGGGAAGTTACTCATCCATAATAGGTGGCCAATGTGGTACTAGTCAAGAAATTGAATGAAAAGTATAAGATGTGTGTGGACTATATTGACCTTAATCAGGCATGCCCCAAGGACATCTACCCACCACTTATAATTTATCAGCTCGTAGACTCCACTGTCGGCCATAAACTATATAGTTTTATTGACGCAGCATAAGGATATCACTAGATACTAATGAAGAGGGAAGATTAACACAAAACATCCTTCATCACCCACGAAGGTTTTTACTACTATAAGGTGATGCCCTTCAGGCTAAAGAATGTCGGAGTAACATATCAGAGAATGATGAACCATGTACTTCGGGCTCTGGATTAAGTCCTCCAATTGCTGAGCAAGTCTAGGATCAAGCTAAATCCAAAAAAATGCATCTTCAGAGTCAAAGCTGGCAAATTCCTGGGATTCATGATATCCCATAGAGGTATTGAAGCCAACTTGGAAAAAATGGAAGCCATTCTCAATATAAAAGCCCTAAAAACTATCCACGAGTTACAAAAGCTAAATGGCAGAATCACGACTTTGGGACATTTCATTTTATGCTCAGCCAGACGGTGTCTACCACTATTCTGAGCTTTAAAAAATTCCAAGAAATTTGTTTGGACTGTAGACTGCCAGGTGGCCTTTGAAGACATTAAAAAATTCCTGTCCTCACCACCTCTACTCAGCAGGCTGGTCCTAAAGGAAACATTGTACTTATATTTCTAGGTAGGTTAAGAATGCATCGCTTCGGTGCTAATAAGAGAAGAAGAGAGCTAGCAAAACTCGATATATTACATAAGTAAAATACTCTAAGGATCCAAGGTTCGGTACCCAATGTTGGATAAGCTGGCCATGGCTATTGTCAATACATCCCGAAAGCTCCGACACTACTTCCAGGCTCATCCCATCATTGTCAGATCCCACTTCCCTTTGTGAAAAATCTTACAAAGGCCTGAGACTTCGAGCAGATAAGTTCAATGGTCAGTATTACTTGGATAATTCGACATTGATTATGAGCCCTGTCAATAAGTGAAAGCCTAAGCGTTAGTAGATTTTGTTCAAGAACTTATGCCGGAAGACCTCACCATGACCAAGGCACTAGAATGGAAACTCTATGTTGATGGAGCATCCTTTACTCAAGGATTTGGGGTCGAAGTTATCCTCAAGGGACCACATAAAATCCACATCGGTAATGCAGTTTGAATATAGTACAATGTAACCAACAATGCCACGGAATATGAGGCACTCATCACAGGATTGAAGTTGGTTGCCAAAGTTAGAGCTGAACACCTCATAATACACTCGGACTCTCAACTAGTAGTAAACCAAGTTAACGGGACATTCCATATCAAAGATCCAAACATTGCCAGATATATGGGCAAAGTTATGCAACTCTTGAAGAAGATCGAACAAGAAGGGGGACAGTAGGAGTGTAAGAACCTACATTTTTATTTAAATAAAGTAATTTTCAGATTTTGTTAGTAATAAATAATTTTAAATTATATTATACAATTGTTAATTATTTTGCTATTTAATTGAGATATATTTATGTTAATATTATTTTAGGGTTATTAATTGATGTAAGTATTGTATGTGAGTATTATTTTATTATTTAAAATGACATTGTTTATTTTTATCATTATTATTATTATTTTTAAACTACATTAATTTCATGGTTATTTTATGTGTTACTATATATATATATATATATATATATATATATATATATATATATATATATGTACACATATATCATATATAATTAGAGTTTAATTATTATTTTATGTGTGTGTGTGTATATATATATATATATATATGTACATGAAAGGAAGAAAAACTCACCTAAAGAAAAAAAAAACAAAACAAACTCGACACACCCAACCAAAACACACATCCAAGCTGCTGCCTCTCTTTGTCCACCACCATCACTGTCATTCCTCTCCCTCTGGCATTCTTTAGCCCTTCCCGGAGTAGCCATCACCACCAGCAACCTCCATTTTTCTCTTCTCTTCCTCCGGTTGCTTTCTTCCTCATGGTTTGAAGCTTCCTCACCTTTGCCGGAGCTAGATCGATGCCACCATTGCTCCCTCAACCTTCCTCACCTCCTCAGGCATCGTCGATGTCAAGCCTCACCTCTGCAACTCATCTTTAGCGTCAGAATCAAAGGTTGAATGTGAGTTGCGCAGAGTTGTTTTCTAGTTATTTTCTGGTTGTTTGAGTTGGTTTGTCTGTTAAACCTTAATTATTCTAAGTCAAATGATTAATTAAGCTAAGTTAGAGGTTTAAATTTAATTTTTGTATATTATTTTGATTTTCTTGATTTTACAGAATTTTATTTGATTTTTCTTTGAGTTAATTAGTGATTAGAGTAAATTATTGTTAATTATTTTTAATATTTTGATTTTCTTTAAGATTATAGAAAATTATTGAGTTAATTGTGAATTTTGGGGTATTTTATTAATATTTTATTAATTTCAAAAATTAATTGTTAAAAATTAGGAAATTTTGATAATTGGTATTATTATTAGGTGTTATTAATTATAGAATTTAATTTATGGTTTTTGTGATTTTTATATTATTTTTATAATTATTTTTAAGTTTATGTCAAATGTGAATAATTAGGATAAATTATATTTTGGAAGAAATTATTAGTCAATTTTATGTTTTTAATTATATTAAGAAGTTTAATGTTGAGTAAATAATTTTTAGGTATTTGTATAATTTTCAAGGAATTTTTGAGTACTAATAGTGTATTATGTAAGTTTATATATTATAGGGGTAGAAACGTAATTTTGTGTTAATTATAGTTAAATAATAAATTGTGGTTGGTTTTAATAATAATTAAGGGAATTAAAAGGATTTTTACAAATTATTTACTATCTTAGACTAATTAACACTAAATTTTTGAAAATTAATTTTAAATAATATATTAGGTATTATTTTTGAATATTATGTGTATTATTTTTATTATTATATGGGTAAATATGAAACTTTATGCTTATTATAGTTAAGTATATATTTTAATTGGTTTTATTAATATTTAAGAGGTTTAGAGGATTTGTATAAATTTATAGGTGTTTTTAATTAAGTAAAGTTAATTTTGAATATCATTTCCAAATATTATATAAATATATGTTTGTGAGATTTTGTTCTTAAGTCTTAATGAGAGATGATTTTATAAGCTATGGCTATTTATATGAATAAGCATTTTTGAAAATAAATGATTTAATTTTGTGATGTTTTAGTTGAGTTGTGATCTCGGTTGGGGCAAAATGTAGTTCTGGAAGCTCGACTCGAGCGTGAATGTTTGTGAATACTAGAAGTGTATTTTCTATGCAAGAATGACTCTACCTATGGTAGAGAGATGTCCGTTTTACAGAGGAGACTCTGTCGAAATTCGGTAGATTTTCTTGTAAAATGTGACATCTTCCGTAAATTTCTAGCGTTAATTAGGGTCTTTCCCTATCTATCGAGTAAGTTTAGAATTTCGCTATTTCTATTGATTTTCAATTTTTATTCCATAGACGTGTTCTTAAAATAGGTCTGTTAATTTCTTTTCTAGAGAATACCATAGTGGAAGCTGCTGGATCGAGGCGGACGCACGGTCGTCAGCCTTCTCGCTCGTCCTGTAAGTTAAAAAATTGATCTGTTCGTGTGTTTTATTTAAAGATGCATGCATTCATATTTTTAATATTTATTATATGATTTATTTAATTTAAATGCCACTATTTAAGATTTAAATGCATTTTATTTATTTAAACTTCATTTTGAGAAATTTTAGTAGAATGGGCTATCTGGTGGGTTTCACCAGGACCGTATGCACATGGTAGAGATTGAGAGATGGATCCGATATATGTATGACTTATGGATATAAACTGGGACGGGTGCTTTGGTGGAAGCCTATGCTCTCCTGGACCGCCAGTGATTGGAAAGTTAATAATGGACTAGGATGGGTGCCTCGGTGGATGCCTTAGCTCTCAAGGACTGCCAGTGCCATGTGTTTGGATTAAGTGGATGACTGCGGCTTGGTGCCTCGGTTGATGCCTTTTCTCTCGGGGACTAGCAGTCTAGTTGGATTAAGTAGACATAGTTGGCCATTTAGAAATTTGGGTTTAGGATTCTACCGAGATTTTTCAAAAGCTATATATATACATTATAAATTATTTTCACTATGACTATATGGTTTTCAAAAAATGTTTTCAAACCGTATAGCTTTATTTATTGACTTACTCAATGAGGTCTGATTCCTCTCAATTTTTTTTCAGGAGCTTGGGAGTTCGACCTCAGACTGCCTCTACGCCGAATTTCTTCATCACCGAGTCTTTGTGAGTTGTACTGTAGTAGTGACTCTAGCATACTGCAGTAGTGCGTGTACTATGAGTTTGTATGACTTAAATATATTTATGTATTGGATTTTTAAAGAATCATGCTTATGTATAATGTTTAAGATTAATTTATGATATTTTATGATGAAGAACATTTTATAATGCGCACGATCTTGTTTAATTTTTAAAAAATCAGTTTGATAATGTGTTCTGGTATAGAATAAAGTTTTAAATTTGAAAGTTTTATTTTTCTTTTCTTTAAGGCTTACTACGGGTTTTGGGGGCTTTATGCCTACCCATTCCCTAGTGTCGGTCATGTGCCCTCGGGTTTGGGTCGAGTTACAATGTTGGTATCAGAGCATAAGTTTGATTAATTGTCTAAGTCTGTCTTTCTGTGTAACTACTATAGTAATTAGGTTCATAATTGTCTTTGTGATATTGTCACGGCCCAAAACAGGGGCCATGACCGGCGCTAGGGAATGAGAATTCTTTCGAATCTGGAACCCATAGCAAGCCTTAAAATAAAATAAAACACGTAATAATAAAAACATAAATAAAATAACTCGCAACAGAAATAAAACTCATAAATAAAATAAAATAATAATCCGCCAATAGATTTAATAATACAAATATTTTAATACAAATCTTAGTTCATTTCTTTAAATACATATCTCATACAAATATAATACATAAATCTCACAACCGACTACAACTACTGCAGTGTCTAGATTATAAAATAACATCAAGTGAGCATATTACATAGTAAAGTCGGGGTAGAAGAAATTCGGTGTAAGAGTCTGCTACTGAGGTTTGAAGACGAAGACTCTCCTGAAAAATAGTCAAAGGAGGGGAGTCAGACCTCACTGAATGAATTGCTATAGTATATATACATGCATAACTAAATGACAATGCACACATTCAATAGTATATATAATAAATATATATACAGGCAAAATCACACAGATGTAGCGAAATCGTTTTGTATATATACAGAAAATAACATATGATTATGAAGAATCAAATAGAACCCTAGAAAATTGCAACCTCAAATAGTGTTATACAACACTCTAGCCATACAGGCTCACTTATTCCAAATAAATTCACTTGTTCCATTTGGACAGTAGACTGGCCCCGAGACACTAAGTCAACCGAGCTCCAACAGTCTGACTGTCAGTGTGATTGGCCCTGAGACCCCTAGTTAACCGAGCTCCAGAAATCACACTCTCAAATCACATCTCACATCAAATAAATCAATTCAATCATAATCCATAAATAGGTTAGTAATATAACCTAAATTCTATTGTCGTACCGATACGTACTCGGTCCTAGTGCTACCCACTAGGTAGCACGTTCTATTGATATCCTTCATTTAAAAAAAAAACATACATTCATAAAATAAATGATGCATGACATAAGTTAAAATAACCACATAAACCATATATATACTAGAGATATACCAAAAATAAACCAGGTATATTTCCAGTATATACACGTCAAATGAATTCAATTTAATTATAAAATAAACTAGAAATAAACTAGAAATATACTTAAAAATATTTTAAGAATAATTCATTAATAAAACATGCATATAATTTAAAATATACCAATAATATAACAAAAATAAACCTAAGCAATAATTAACCCATCTATGCATAATTTATAAAATAAATCATACATTTCTAAAAACATGCATCCTAGAACACATATATATAAGATAACAACTCACTGTTATTGCGCTCATCAAGATGGGTCCGACGAGCCTGGTCCACTAGGCCTTAGTCTCGATGCAACTAAACAAACAAATGATAATACGGAATTAGAATAAATCTATCAAAATTTTAGAGACACGATCTAAGAATATCGGACACAAAATCAAAATAGGAATTTGACCGGATATCATGTTTTACGAGAATTCTACCAAAAATCCGATAGAACCTCCCCTGTAAAATGAACATCTCTCTACTCAAAGAGCAGAGTTGGTCCTACAAAGAAACACACTTCAAAAATAAATACAGTCTCACAACCCCTCGGTCGGACTCCCAAACTACAATTCTACCGACCGAGGTTCACAGTTCACGGGATAAACATAGAATACATGAAAATACCAAAAATACCCTTTTATACTCAAAATACATTTTATAAATCCAAATTACATAATTAGCCCTAAAACATATTAAAAATCAATAAAAACTCATTTATTTAGAAAAATAGTATATTATATATAATTTGAAAATAATTTACGAAAAATAGTTTTAATTAGTTAAAAATATTAAATAATTCATAGAAATCATTTTTATACCTCAAATAACCATTAAAACCAATTAAACTAAATTTTTAACCAATTTATTATCAAATTACCAAAATACCCCTAATATATATAAATTCACTATAATTATTCAAAAATTCACTAAAAATAGTATAATTATTCAAAAATTAATTTCTCAACATATAATTCAATAATATCAACAAATATACTCAATCAACCAATTAATTTCAATAAAACACATAATTAGCCTAATTTTCTAAATATCACATAAACTAAATAAATTCACAATAATTATATAAAAATCATAAAAATTACAAATAAATTTCTAAAATGCATTTTAACAACTATAAACACCATAAATCATAATTTCATAATTTAATTTAGGAAAATTAGAAAATATTAATAAAATAATAAAAAATTCACAAAAATCAAAATAATTCCCAAAAATTCCAAAAAAATTCAAAGAGGTAGATTAAGCTAAGGGAAACAACATTTGTTAAGAAACTTTTCATAAATCAAAAGGAAAAATCTCAAAAAAAAATTGAAAAGCCAAAAATGGCCAAAATGAAGAAATAAAAAAACAGCAAAAATGGAGAAGTTAGAGCTCAAACCGAAGCTTGGATCGAGTTCACTGGAGCTTGAGGAGCTCAAGGACACTAGAATCACGAAAAATGATGGCTGGAGGAAAAAGAATGAAGTTAAAGATGAGTTTCGGGTTTTCGGCCAATATCAAGCCAAACGACACCGGAGAAGGAGGTAGCAGGTGGTGGAGGAAGCTAGAAATAGAGGTGGCACACTGGGAAGCGCAGTGATGGCAAGAAACGATGTGACAGATGCTGGAAATGGGGAAGAAACGATCGGGGAAGAAGGAGAAGGTTCAATGGCACAATCGTAAATATGGCTAACTTTTTATTTAGGTATATATATTATATGTATATATGTATATATATATCTATATTTTACATTATTTTAATATATAATATTATATGCACAATAAATATTCACCACACACATATATAATAATATATACATACACATATACATATATACACACTTAATTATTATTAAAACTATATGATATAATATAATTTAATTAAAATAAACCCTAATTTAATTTAAATGCGCATATATGCATGTATATGTATGTATATATTTTTATTCGACACTTAAAAATCATGCATGGACTCATGAAATTTTACAAAACCATCTAAAATAATTAATATTTATTTATTTACGTTTTAATTTTCTCGAAAATAAAACTCTCGGAAAAATTTTACGTAAAAGACTTAAAATAATTTAAAAATGATTTTAAATAAATAACAAACTAATTAAATAATCATAAATATTTATTAAAATTATTAACACTGCATATCTCGATGCAGTTTAAAATTATCTAAAAACTCGGGATATTACAGATATTCTTGTCTCTAATTCCGCGTTGCGTTAAATACTCTTATCTTGTTTTAAATTCAATTTTTCCTTGTCTTTTTCAGAATGAGGCATGAGCAAATAGACCCCGTTGCCGATCCAACTTTTGGACTTGATGAGCAGTCTATGCATGATGAGGCTCTTCCTCCTACTCCACGTCGTAGGGGTAGAGGTAGAGGTCGAGCTAGGGCAGCTACAGTTGAGATTCCTGATCAGCAGCCAGTTGGGCTTGAAGCTCCAATCGTAGACCCCATAGCTTTTGCAGTTGGACTAGCAGGAATTAATTAGGGTCTTACAGCATTGAATCAGGCGATGCCCCTTGTGCAGCAGATGCTATAGCAGAGGAATCAGGAGATGTCAGATATTGATGCAGCACTCCTCTACTCCCGGATTGGTAGAGTTTCCTTTGATGGTACTGGGGATGCCTTAGACTTCATTAATGCGATTGAGGCATGTCCCAGGACAGGACACACGGACTACCAGCAGATAATGATTATGGAGTTGTCAGTTCAAGTGGTAGTTCAAGACTGGTTCATGCAGTCGATTCAGCTGTCCATTCATGAGTTAACCTGGCTAGAGTTTAAGTACCGCTTCCTAAGATTTTTTATCCTCCAACCACTAGAGATGCTTACAGATGGCAGTTGCTTCACATCACCAGAGGGGATAGGTCAGTGGAGGACTACACTAGGGAGTTTAATAGGCTATCTCGACATGCAGAGGACATCAGGAAAGACCCCTATAGAGCAATAGAGTTGTATGTCACTGATTTAGGGCTAGCTTTCGTGGGTATGCATATCTAGGATCTCACCATGAAGAGTGTGATTGAGGAGGCTCGTCTGATTGAGAGGCGACACATCCGCTAGGGCACCATGTTAAATCCTTATATGGTTAGTGGTAGTGGATATGGTGTAGCTTCCGGGTACTAGCAGCCAACATTTCACATTGGTAGCATGAATCAACAGGTTGCGGGTAGTTCACAGCATGGTGGTAGAAGGTCCAGGACTTATCGAGTTGGTCGACATGGTTATGCCACGAACAGGAGAAGTGGTAGAGGTGACATATTTAGTACTGGAGTAAGCAGCAGTAGCAGTGGGCAGAGCTCCGGACAGAGTAGTTCTGGGTCTGGAGCCAGTGCATGTGCGAGTTGTGGTCGATTCCATCAAAGCCTGTGTCATTTATTGTCGGGTGCTTGCTTTAGATGTGGACAGGTTGGTCATCTTGCCAGAGCTTGTCCTCACTCCGGATATCTGCCACAGTATGCTCAAGGTTCATTTTCATCAGTGGCTCAACCCTACTATCCGATGCCACAGCAGTACAGAGCACCAGTACAGCCAGAGCAGAGACCGCCATAACTTATGGGCTAGCAGGGCCGAGGTTCAATTGGTAGGCCTAGTGGTTATGGGTATGTGCAACCTTCGACATCTCAGCAGGTAGGTTATGGCCAAGCACGAGTTTTCACTCTGACACCGCAGGATGCTCCGACTTCTAATGCAGTGGTTGTAGGTATTCTCTCAGTCTGTGCATGTGATGCTAGAGTATTGTTTGACCCCAACACTTCGTATTCATTCATTTCCCTTATGTTTGCTTCGAGAATCGAGTGGCAGCCTTCTAGGTTGTCCTTTCCTCTATCTGTATCGACTCCTCTTAGTGACGAGTTGGAAACAGATATTTTCTTTCCTTCATGTCCGATGTTAGTTGATGGTAGAGAATTATTGGCAGACTTAGTGTTGCTTGATATGTTGGAATTCGACATCATTTTGGGTATGGATTGGTTGTCGAGGTATTATGCCTCAGTGAATTGTCGAGAGAAATAAGTGGTGTTCAGAATTTCAAATGAAGAAGAGTTTTATTTTAAAGGTGAAAAGAACTTCATGCCTCGTAATCTCATTTCTTCCATTACAGCCTGAAAGATGCTTAGAAGGGGTTGTCAAGGCTACTTGGCAGTAGTAAGAGATATTCAGAAAGAGAATCGGGCAATAGAACAGGTGCCAGTGGTGTGTGAATTTCTAGATGTCTTTCCTGAAGAATTATCGGGATTACTACCAGACAGAGAGATAGAGTTCTGTATCGATGTCATACCTAGTACAGATCCTATTTCTATGCCACCCTACAGAATGACACCAACTGAATTATAGGAGCTGAAGGAGCAGTTACAAGAGTTGCTCGATAAGGGTTTCATAAGACCCAGTACATCGCCTTGGGGTGCTCCGGTGTTGTTTGTGAAAAAGCAGGATGGTCGCCTTCGACTCTGTATTGATTACAGGTAGTTGAACAAGGTTACTATCAAGAACAAGTATCCACTTCCAAGGATCAATAACTTGTTCGATTAGCTTCAAGGTGCTACATGATTCTCTAAGATAGACTTGAGATTTGGGTATCACCAGTTGAGGATCAGAAGTGGTGATGAGCCCAAGACAACACTTCAAACGAGATATAGCCATTATGAGTTCTTAGCAATGTCCTTTAGGTTGACTAATGCTCCAGCAACCTTTATGGATTGATGAATCGGGTGTTCAGGCCATACTTGGACTAGTTTGTAATAGTCTTCATTGATGACATCTTGGTTTATTCCAAGAGTGAAGCTTAGCATGTTATGCATCTGAGAAGGGTGCTTCAGACTTTAAAGGAGCATAAGATGTATGCCAAGTTTTTGAAATGCGATTTTTGGTTAAATCAAGTGGCATTTTTAGGCCACGTGGTTTCTGAGGATGGCATACAAGTGGACCCTAAGAAGATAGAAGCTATTACAGAGTGGCCGAGGCCAACTACAGTCAGAGAAGTATGGAGTTTCCTGGGTCTAGCAGGCTATTACAGGAGATTTGTGAAGGACTTCTCTAAAATTATCACACCTTTGACAAGGCTGACCCAGAAGAGTGCTAAGTTTGTATGGATAGATAGATGTGAAGAGCACTTCCAGTTATTAAAGGATTTATTGACATTAGCTCCAATTCTGACTTTGCCTTTTGGCAATAAAGGGTCTACGATGTATTGTGATGCTTTCAGAGTAGGACTAGGTTGTGCGTTGATGCAAAATGGCCAAGTAATTGCTTATGCTTCCAGGCAGTTGAAGAAGCACGAGCAAAATTATCCTACTCATAACTTGGAGATGGTAGCCGTTGTGTTTGCTTTGAAGATATTGAGGCATTACTTGTATGGGGTTACATGTGAGATATACATCGATCATAAGAGCTTGAAGTATATCTTTTAGCAAATGGACTTGAATTTGAGGCAGAGAAGATGGATGGAACTTCTTAAGGACTATGATTATTCCATTTTGTACTATCCAGGCAAGGCGAATGTTGTTGCTGATGCCTTGAGTAGGAAGTCAGCGGGCAGTCTTGCCCACATCAGCACTGAAAGGAGGCCCATTATCAAGGAGTTGCACAGATTGATTGATCAAGGGTTGCAGTTGAAAGTTACTAAAAAGTGCCTTTTAGCTCAATTCTGGGTATGGTCAGCATACTTGGATCGAGTTAAGGCAGCTCAGAATAGAGACCTGCAGTTGCAAAGGATTATTTATGAAGTGCAACAAGGGCAGTCAAGAGACTTTGTGGTTGACAGAAAAGGTGTATTACAGTTGAGCACTAGGATTTGTGTGCCGGATGTTGACAACTTGAGGAAGGAGATCATGGAAAAGGCATATTTTTCTACTTATAGTATTCATCCAGGTTCTACCAAGATGTCTCATAACTTGAAAGATATATATTGGTGGAATGGAATGAATAAGGATATTGCAGAGTTTGTGTTTAGATGCCTGACTTGTCAACAAGTGAAGCTTGAACATCAAAGACCCTCGAGATTATTGCAACCTATGCCAATTCTCGAATGGAAATGGGATATGATAGCCATGGACTTTATAACTGGATTACCTTGGACTTCAGGAGGTTATGATTCTATATAGGTGATTGTTGATAGGCTAACCAAGTCGACACACTTTCTACCAATAAAGAAGACGTGCTCTACTGATAGACTGGCGAGACTTTATGTCAACAGGATTGTTTGTCTACATGGAGCACTAGTGAGTATAGTGTCAGACAGAGGAGCCATATTAACCTCATTCTTTTGGCAAGAATTACATAAAGCCTTAGGCACCAAATTGGATTTCAGTATGGCCTTCCATCCTCAGGCAGATGGTCAGTTAGAGAGGACCATCTAGACATTAGAAGATATGTTGAGGATGTATATGATTAACTTTGGAGGACAATGGGATTCGCACTTGCCATTGATTGAGTTTGCTTACAATAATAGTTATCATGCTAGCATTGAGATGGCTCCGTATGAGGCACTGTACGGTAGAAAGTGCAGATCACCATTATGTTGGGAGATTGGTGAAAGATAGTTAATAGGTCCAGAGTTGGTACAGGTGACTTCAGAGAAAGTCCCCATCATACAGCAAAGATTAAAGACAGCCTTCAATAGACAAAAGAGCTATGTTGACCCTAGGAGAAAGGATGTATCCTTTATGGTTGGGGACATGGTGTTCCTGAAAGTGTCTCCAATGAAAGGAGTTATGAGATTTGGCAAGAAGGGTAAGCTAGCTGCTCGATACATTGGATCGTTTGAGATTCGGTCTAGAGTGGGTGAAGTAGCATATAGGTTAGTGTTACCATCGAAACTATCGAGAATCCTCCCTGTATTCCATGTGTCTATATTGAGAAAATACATTCCTGATCCATCTCACGTTCTACAACCTTAAGCGGTAGAGCTTAGTGATGATCTGACCTATGAGGAGTATCCAGTGGCGATTGTGGATCGCCAAATTTGACAGTTGCGTACTAAGGAGATACCGATGGTGAAGGTGCTATGGAGTAACCATTCTGCTGAGGATTGCACTTGGGAAACTGAAGCTGAGATGCGAGTTTCTTTCCCGTATCTCTTTCCTTCTTAAGCTTTGTAATCTTCTTTTCTTGAATTCGGGGACGAATTCTTATAAGAAAGAGAGACTATAATACCCTACATTTTTATTTAAATAAAGTAATTTTTCGATTTTGTTAGTAATAAATAATTTTAAATTATATTATACAATTGTTAATTATTTTGCTATTTAATTGAGATATATTTATGTTATTATTATTTTAGGGTTATTAATTGATGTAAGTATTGTATGTGAGTATTATTTTATTATTTAAAATGACATTGTTTATTTTTATCATTATTATTATTATTAATTTTTTTAAACTAAATTAATTTTGTGGTTATTTTATGTGTTACTATGTATGTATATATATATATACACACACACACACACACACACACACACACACATATAATTAGAGTTTAATTATTATTTTATGTGTGTGTATTAATTTATTATTGTTTATATACATGTATATATGTATGTAGTATGCTTGTGTGTGTGTGTATATATATATATATATATATATATATATATATATATATATACATGAAAGGAAGAAAAACTCACCCAAAGAAAAAAAAACAAAACAAACCCGACACACCCAACCAAAACACACATCCAAGCTACTGCCCCTCTCCGTCCACCACCATCACTGTCATTCCTCTCCCTCCGACTTGCTTCAGCCCTTCTCGGAGTAGCCATCACAACCAGCAACCTCCCTTTTTCTCTTCTCTTCCTCTGGTTGCTTTCTTCCTCAAGGTTTGAAGGTTTCTCACCTTTGCTGGAGCTAGATCGGTGCCACTATTGCTCCCTCAACCTTCCTCACCTCCTTAGGCATCGGTCGACGTCAAGCCTCACCTCTGCAACTCATCTCCGGCGCTAGAATCAAAGGTTGAAGGTGAGTTTCCGGGTCATTTTCTGGTTGTCTGAGTTGGTTTGTGTGTTAAACCTTAATTATTCTAAGTCAAATGATTAATTAAGCTAATTTAGAGGTTTAAATTTAATTTTATATATTATTTTAATTTTCTTGATTTTACAGAATTTTATTTGATTTTTATTTGATTTTTCTTTGAGTTAATTAGTGATTAGAGTAAATTATTGTTAATTATTTTTAGTATTTTGATTTTATTTAAGATTATAGAAAATTATTGAGTTAATTATGAATTTTGGGGTATTTTATTAATATTTTATTAATTTCAAAAATTAATTGTTAAAAATTAGGAAATTTTGATAATTGGTATTATTATTAGGTGTTATTAATTTTAGAATTTAATTTATGGTTTTTGTGTTTTTTATACTATTTTTATAATTATTTTTAAGTTTAAGTCAAATGTGAATAATTAGGATAAATTATATTTTGGAAGAAATTATTAGTCAATTTTATGTTTTTAATTATATTAAAAAGTTTAATGTTGAGAAAATAATTTTTAGGTATTTGTATAATTTTCAAGGAATTTTTGAGTACTAATAGTGTATTATGTAAGTTTATATATTATAGGGGTAGAAACGTAATTTTGTGTTAATTATAGTTAAATAATAAATTGTGGTTGGTTTTAATAATAATTAAGGGAATTAAAAGGATTTTTACAAATTATTTACTATCTTAGACTAATTAACACTAAATTTTTGAAAATTAATTTTAAATAATATATTAGGTATTATTTTTGAATATTATGTGTATTTTTTTTTATTATTATATGGGTAAATATGAAACTTTATGCTTATTATAGTTAAGTATATATTTTAATTGGTTTTATTAATATTTAAGAGGTTTAGAGGATTTGTATAAATTTATAGGTGTTTTTAATTAAGTAAAGTTAATTTTGAATATCATTTCCAAATGTTATATATATATATATATATATATATATATATATATATATATATATATATATATATATATATATATATATATATATATATATATATATGTTTGTGAGATTTTGTTATTAAGCTTTTAATGAGAGATGATTTTATAAGCTATGGCTATTTATATGAATAAGCATTTTTGAAAATAAATGATTTAATTTTGTGATGTTTTGGTTGAGTTGTGATTTCGGTCGGGGTAAAGTGTAGTTCTGGAAGCCCGACTCGAGCGTGAATGTCTGTGAATATTAGAAGTGTATTTTCTATGCAGGAATGACTCTACCTATGGTAGAGAGATGTCCGTTTTACAGAGGAAACTCTGTCGAAATTCGATAGATTTTCTCGTAAAACATGACATTTTCCATAAATTCCTAGCGTTAATTAGGGTCTTTCCCTATCTATCGAGTCAGTTTAGAATTTCGCTATTTCTGTTGATTTTCGATTTTTATTCCATAGACGTGTTCTTAAAATAGGTTTGTTAATTTCTTTTCTAGAGAATACTAAAGCGGAAGCTGTTGGATCGAGGCGGTCGTCAGCCTTTTCGCTCGTCCTGTAAGTTGATAAATTGATATGTGCGTGTGTTTTATTTAAAGATGCATGCATTCATATTTTTAATATTTATTATATGATTTATTTAATTTAAATGCCGCTATTTAAGATTTAAATGCATTTTATTCATTTAAACTTCATTTTGAGAAATTTTGGTATAATAGGCTACCTGGTGGGTTTCACCAAGACCGTGTGCATATGGTAGAGATTGAGAGATGGATTCGATATGTATATGACTTGTGGATATAAATTGGGACGGGTGCCTTGGTGGAAGCCTATGCTCTCGTGGACCGCCAGTGATTGGAAAGTTAATAATGGACTAGGATGGGTACCTCGGTGGATGCCTTAACTCTCGGGTACCACCAGTGCCATATGTTTGGATTAAGTGGATGACTGCGGCTTGGTGCCTCGGTTGATGCCTTTACTCTCGAGGACCGACAGTCTAGTTGGATTAAGTAGGCCTAGTTGGCCATTTAGAAATTTAGGTTTAGGGTTCTACCGAGATTTTTCAAAAGCTATATATATATACGTTATAAATTATTTTCACTATAACTATATGGTTTTCAAAAAATGTTTTCAAACCGTACAGCTTTATTTATTGACTTACTTAGTAAGGTATGATTCTCCTCAATTTATTTTTTTTCAGGAGCTTGGGAGTTCGACCTCAGACCGCCTCTACGCTGAATTTCTTCATCACCGGCTATATTATGTAGGTCTTTGTGAGTTGTACTGTAGTAGTGACTCTAGCATACTGCAGTAGTATGTGTACTATGAGTTTGTATGACTTAAATATATTTATGTATTGGAGTTTTAAAGAATCACGCTTATGTATAATGTTTAAGATTAATTTATGATATTTGATGATGAAGAACATTTTATAATGCGCATGATCTTGTTTAATTTTAGAAAAATCAGTTTAATAATGTGTTCTAGTATAGAATAAAGTTTTAAATTTGAAAGTTTTATTTTTCTTTTCTTTAAGGCTTATTACGGGTTTCGGGGGCCTTATGCCTACTCATTCCTTAGTGCCGGTCACGTGCCCTTGGGTTTGGTTCATGACAAAGCGATCGTCTAGATACCCAAACACGAAAACTCTAAGGTCGACCTCCCGGCCAAATCGGTAGTTGAAGATAATCAAGCGTTTAAGGGCCTGGAATTCACCGAAGCACTGACAAAACCCAGTACCGAGGACCCCGATATCATGGAAGTATGGGAAGTCTCAGAATGGATGCGATCGATAGTCCGATACTTAGAACACGGAACGCTTCCAGAAGATAAACTGAAGGCTCGAAAACTGAAGATGAAGTCAGCCATTTGCTCAAGTATACATAGTGCTGCATTTGCTCTTGGTTATGAGGTGTCCAAACTAGCATTTGGTGAATCCACTTCTGGTACTATATCTATAGAATGTGGGATTCAGGTAAAATATTTTTATTAATTTTTTTATTATTATCATCATCATCAACAAGAAGTAAAAATGTCAACAAGTAAAAAATGTGTAATGCCCATTGATGTTTTAATTTACATCAAGCATTGGTCAATTAGATTAATATCTAGTCAAGTATTAGTCTCAAATAAATACTATAGAATATGATATTAACCTAATATGATATTAATATAAATATAATATTAGCGTAATTTAAATTTTGATATAACAAACTACGTTGTTTTGAGTTTGATATCTAAAGATGTCTAAAATTATATCCAAAAATGCCCTAAATGTTTTTAATATCATAATATAACTCTAATATATAAATGTTAATATGAAAATTTAAATTAATATTAAATATAATTGAAATTACAAATTATACTTTAATTTATATAATATTATTAGAAAGCTATATTTATTTAAATAGTAAATACATTAAGTTTTATCATAAACCTAAACAAAACTTTGTAGTTTTACAAAAAACTACGTAGTTTTGAACTTTTAGTTTGTTTCTCGTATTAAAAGGGGGCTAGCTAGTCATTCCTTCTTTGCTTTCAAACTTCAAAGAACATTGCCCAACCACTCATTCCTTCCTTCTCTGTGTTCTCATTTTCTCATTGTTGTTCTCATTTTCCGTTGCCGCCCTCACCTCGTTTTCACCCTCGTTTTCACTTGATGATGATGATGATAACAACAAAATTAATAAAAATATTTTGTTAGTAATTTATTTATTATATTTTAAGCACAAAATATATTAGTTTTTATCATATATTATTATACATATATTATATAATATATATTGCTTAATAATATAATGAAAATATATAATTAAGTTTACTACTATTTATTCATACATATATTATTATTATTATTATTATTATTATTATTATTATTATTATTATTATTTAGTACTATATTTGGTTTTTGTTTCAGTATGGATCTCAGTCCAATTTTTTGTATTTAGTATCGTACTAAATTAATTATAAAATTTGATTCGGGGTTAAAATTATTCAATTCATTATAATTTTAATGTCTTTCAGTTTGATATTTCAGTTCAGTTCGATATTTTCTATGTGCTGTCCTAAAACTGTATAGTTTTGATGTCAAAACCTAAAAACACAAATAACCTTCATTTCACACGCCCCTCGTCCTTTGCTTTTGCTACTCCTACTCCCTAGGGTTATTTACCACATTATGGTAAAAAAAAAAATTTATTTCCCAAATTATGGTAGTTTTAAAAGTAATTCCCATTTTTGTAATGATTTGTGAAACTATTTTTCAATTTATGGTACTTTTGATTGAGGTGGAGAAGAGAGAAAAATTTGTTAAAATTTTTTGGATCATATTGTCTGTGTCAATGGGGGTATGACCACTTTTTTTTTTTTTTTAATCTTTTGGGGCCATACTGCCACTGACATTGGCGATATGGCCCCTTTTCATTTTTTCAATTTTTCTTTCATAATTTTTAATTTTTAACTTTTTATTTTAATTTCAAATTTTCAATTTTTATTTTTTATTGAATAATAATAATGTTAAAATTTTAAAAAATCATAATATTATTATAATTATGATATTATTTTTAATATTATTATAATTAATTAATTAATTATAATCATTATATAATTAAAATAAAAAAATTAGGCCATAATAGTCATTGCAATACATGTCAATGCATAAAAACCATAAACTTCAATTGACAATCCATGCACACACATGAAATAATAATAATAATAATAATAATAATAATAATAATAATAATAATAATAATAATAATAATAATAATAATAATAATAATAATAATAATGTTCAAATTAAAAAAAATAATATTATTATAATTATGATATATTGTTTTTAATATTATTATAATTAATTAATCATAATCATTATAAAATTAAAATGAAAAATTAAGCCATAATGGTCATTTCAACACATTTTAATGCATAAAAACTATAAAGGTCAATGAAAATCCATGCATACACATGAAATAATAATAATAATAATAATGTTAAAATAAAAATAATAATATTATTATAATTATGATATATTGTTTTTAATATTATTATAATTAATTAATCTTAATCATTATAAAATTATAATAAAAAATTAGGCTATAATGGCCATTTTAATACATTTCAATGCATAAAAGTCATAAAGGCCAATGACAATTCATGCACACATAAATAATAATGTTAAAATTAAAAAACAAAAAATATAATATTACTATAATTATGATATATTGTTTTTAATATTATTATAATTAATTAATCTTAATCATTATAAAATTATAATAAAAAATTAGGCCATAATGGTCATTTTAATACATTTCAATGCATAAAAGCCATAAAAACTAATGACAATTCATGCAAATTCATGCACACACATGTTAAAATTAAAAAATAAAAAATATAATATTATTATAATTATGATATATTGTTTTTAATATTATTATAATTAATTAATTATAATCATTATAAAATTATAATAAAAAATTAGACTATAATGACAATTTCAATACATTTCAATGCATAAAAACCATAAAGGCAATAGCAATCCATGCAAATTCATACACACATATGAAATAATAATAATAATAATGTTAATGTTAAAAATTATTTTATCATAATATTATTATAATTATTTTTATTATTATTAAATTTAATTAATCATAGTAATAATAAGAATAACAACAAATTGAAATTAAAATAAAAAAACAAAAAAAAAATCAGCTAAAAAAAAAAGAAAAAGGCCATACTACCACTGCTATTGGCAGTATGGCCCCAAAAGAAAAAAAAGAATAAATTGTCATTATTAATTAATTATAATAATATTAAATGATTTTTTTGTTTTTAAATATTATTATTATTATTATCCAATAAAATATTAAAATAAAAAAATTGAAATTAAAATAAAAAATAAAAAATAATGAAAAAAATTGGCAAAATGAAAAGAGGCCATTCGCAAATATTAGTGGCAATATGGTTAAAAAAAAAAGAAAAAAAATGGCCATATCGGTATTGTTATACACGACGGTATGTTCCATAGAATTTTAACAAAATTTTCTTTTTCCCCTATCTTAAGTAAAAGTACCATAAATTAAAAAATAATTTTACAAATTAACACAAAAAATGAAATTACTTTTAATGCTTTGGAAATAAAAATTTTGCTTAACATAATTTGGTAAATAACCCTGCTCCCTGCCCGTCATTTCCATCCCGCACCGGCACCACCATCTTCGCCCTAGCTAGCCGTCTTCATTTTACATCCCTCACCACCATCATCTTCACCCTAGCTCCTCTTCTCGTCTTCTTTGCATGCGAGATTCCGCACCGCACCGTACTCCTCTTCTCGTCTTCTTTTGACTAAGATCAAGCTGGGACAGGTCGAGCATAGTTTTGGAAGTTTGCCGGAATAAAACCATTCGGATTCAGCAACTCCAAGCTCTCAATCTTGCTCAGATCCTCAGGTATCTCACATCTTATCGTCACACTTTCTGTTTGATTCTGTGATTAAAACGATGGTCTTTTTGTTGTCTTAATTAAAGAGAATTTTAATTACTTTTTGGGTATTGTGTACAAAGCCCTTATCATGTACGAAAAAAGATCGAATTTTCATTTTTTTTTGTGACTTGCTGCTTGTTAAAGAACAAGCACATCCATTTGTGGGCTGTCACCAAACATTGAAAAACATAAGAATCTTATATCCAATAGTACATTGTGGTTATTGATGCTGTTTTAACAATCTTTAGATGGATATATGGTAGGGTGTAGAGCTTGAGTCAAGTTTTTCACCAAAATTTGATCTAGACTAATAGGTGTCCGGTATATGAATCCTCTTTAGCTTCTCATTTTTTTTGGGAAGTTTTCTGTCAGTTGATACTGGATAATTTCACCCCTTACTGCGCAGCAGTTTTGGTTTTTGTCATTATTGCTTTTCTGTTTCTTGTAGCTGTTTTTCCCTTATCCCCAATGCATCTATTGTGGCCAAACTGCTATAAATTTCAGCTGTATAAAATTTTATTTCAGGTATATTTCAGCTGAATAAAATGTTCATTAGGTTGCAGCTGAATAAAATTTTATGTCAAAAATTCCTCTGTTGGCTTTTGCAATCTTGTTGGTGTCATTCTTAATACTGCTCAAGATTTTGTCATACTTGTAATTGGTTGTGGTTATGATATAGAATTGTATACATAATATACACACACATTGTCAATTTGATAGCATTTATAGGGTTTGATGCTCAGATTGCTGATTTTTTTTTTTATTTGTTAATTGTTGTCATTTTTGCAGGATTAATAGGTTGTTGCAAGATGTTGTTATTTATTTGTTTTATCCATTTAAATCTAGAAGTTAAATTTTTTATTGGATTGTAATTTTCTGTTTCTATGTTGTTGTGTTTGTACTTCTTAGTTAGTTTAGATGGGTCATTGTAAGGTTTTTAATGTCAAACTGCTGTTATTTTTTACAATTTTCAAGCTTGTTAATAAGCTCAACAAGCTCAAAATCGAGTGCTAAATGAGCTCTCATTTTCAAGCCTTAAACGAGCTCTTGATTGAGCTTTTAAACGAGCCCGAGCTTTTAGACCTTTAAACGAGCCCGAGCTTTTAAACAAACGAGCTCCAGCTTTTAAACAAATGAGCAGAAAATGAACCGAATCTGAACTACCTGAGCTTCACAATCACGAGCTGAGCTTGAGCTCGAACATGAAACCTCCAAAATAATCGAGCTTGAGTAGAGCTTGAGCCTGCATCCAATAAGTTGATCCGAGCCCAATCTTCTCATTATTTGGCTCAACTCAATTACAACCCTACTTTTTGGCTCGTTTTTCTGATGCTGTTCCCCCAATGGCTCTGCTGCTGCTATTCAACTGTTGTGGCTGTTGTCTATTTTGCTTTTTCAAGTTTGGTGTTTGAAGGCATAATTTGTAGTTGCTGATTTCTCTTATTTCTGCGTTCTGGTTTGCTGTTTGTTTGCTTTTGTTTGGTTTTGCTCTTGAGCAAGTTTTGTTTGTGGCATTTTCTTTAGTTCACCGTTTTGAGATTGCAACTCTGTCCATGTTTGGTTGTCTGCTGCTGTTCTCTCTGTTTCAAGTTACAACTGCTTGTGGTTTGGATTCTAGCTACCATCTGGGCCATTGATTTCCTCTTCTGTAGTTCATATATTTGTCTCTGAACTGTTCATCTGGTTTGCTGCTGTTATACTGCTGTTTTGGTCTTTCTTTGTCTGTGTTCTTTGCTGCTGCTGCTGTATTCTGCTATTGCAGTTGGTTTAGGCCTTCGGCTTGCTGCTGCTGCTTTTTTTTTTTCCTCTATTTTTAGTTCTCCTCAGGTTTTCTTAGACATTCAAAACTGTATTTTCTTCTTGTTATTCGTTGGTTTTGTTTGGGTTTTCTGGTTTCCGTGTTTGTAATCTTTGAAACCTCATTAATTTTTATTAGTAGTTTCATAGGTATTAATTTGGTATCTAATCCTAGCATGCAATTTTGGAACTTAATATCATTTTCTTGAGTGAAAATTAACTTACACGATCATTTGTTGATTTTGGGATGTAATCTAACAGATTTGTTAACTCATTGTTGTTTTTTTGCTATGGAAAGGCAATGCTCTTTCAAATTCTAGGTTAATCTAAGTTTCAATTTGCTAGAACCAAAGGTATACAAGTTAATCGGCCATATGTACCCATTATTGTATTTGATTAACCATACTGTTCCATAGAAATTAAAATGTTTTTTGAATATCATGTTAATTGGGTCTGTTTATTTATAAAACCTTCCTTTCTGGTGCTTTGATTTTGATGTTTTTCGTTCTATGTCCTACAGAACCTCTCTTTCAACACTATGGGTGGGCTGCCTTTGCAAAGTGCTTCCTCTACCTTAACTTTGTCAGGATCAGAGCAAAATAAAGGATCTGTAATTACGACATCGGTATCGGAATCTAAGCCGAAGAAGAAGATATGCTGTGCCTGCCCTGACACGAAGAAGCTAAGAGATGAATGCATTGTGGAGCATGGTGAAGCTGCATGCGCAAAATGGATTGAAGCTCATCGTCTGTGCCTTCGCGCTGAGGGATTTAATGTTTGAGATTGAATAATATCGTTAAGATGATAAACAGATACTATTTTGAGGGTATATACTTTTGGGATTACAGATACCTTATAATAGTTTAATAAAGTAAGAAAAGGGTAGCTTTTCTTGACAACATTATTTATTTTACCCACTTATATTCTTATGAAATTATGATTCAGGATATTTGAAATGGATGTGTACATGTGAAAACATAATTTTTGTATTTGTCTCATCTTCTTGTCAGTGCTGTCCCTATGCATTTTGTAAGATGCCAATCTGCCATTTGCTCCCTTCTGGCCCATCATGTTAGATATTGTGCTTGTTGATCAAAGCTGTACTTATATGTGAGATCAAATGGCTCAAGGCAATTCAAATACATTGGTGAAAACTGAAAACTTAGGTTTTTGTTGCTGTCTTATCTTGCCATTCTGCAATTTGCTCCCTTCTGGCCCTTTATGTTAGATATTGTTCTTGTACTTGTATATTAGATCAAATGGCTCAAGGCAATTCAAATACATTGGTAAAAACTGAAAACTTGGGGTTTTTGTTGTTGTCTCATCTTTTTGTTGGTGTTGAACTTTGGTGTTGTATTTTATAGGATGCCATTGTGCTAACTGTCGCTATCGGGTCCTCCATGTTAGATATTGTTCTAGTTGGTCAAGATAACACTTGACCAACTAGAACAATATTTTAAAATAAATAATTAACTAATTATAGTAAAATAAAAACTATAAATTAATTAAATATAAAAGTTAGAACTTATTATTTTTTTTATATGCATGCTAATAATAATTATTGAGTGTACATATTATTTTTAATATGCATACTAATTAATAATTATTTTTAACATATATATTAAATGATATTTCATTTATAACACATAATTTAAAACTTAATTACTAATTGCTCATTTAATATATATTTTTAGGTTATAAGTACTAATTATATATATTTATATATAAAATTTTAGTAAATTATTGGTTCTTGTTTTGGTGAACTCATTTTCTAGACCTGCTCTATTAAAAATTTCCGAACCAATTCGGTTTTGATAAAGTCAAACAGTTAACGGGTATTTCGATTTTGGAGACTTTTGGTTCGATTTTTTGGGACGATTCGAGTTCTCCAGGACCCGTGCACAACTCTACTTATAACTACATAATGTTTATTTTATGAATTGTATAACATATAGCTTCATGTTCAATTCAATTTATTTTTATAAAATAAATACTATAGTTTAGATTCAAGCCCTTATGAGGGATCCAAACCTACATAAGGACTTGTTATTTGCATTGACCTAAATTTTGTAAAAGGATCATGAGTGGAATAGTTGTCAAGGCCGATTTTCACTTAAGAACAATCAGGTAGCTATGTTGAATGATTGAAGATTATACAGGGTAACGAAATTCATAAGATTTAACTCTATTTAAGAACACAATAACATTCCCATCTTTTATAGAAGTATTAAACGATGACGGGTTAGAGTTTGATAAGGACTCTACTTTTTTTTTTTAATAAATGGTTAAATTTTTATACCATAAAGGGAAGAAAATGAGAATAAATATGTGATCTCTACTCATTTCAATAAGATGTCGACACATCTTTTACTATTTAGCCTATTTATGATGGATGATAAGAACTCTACTTGCATTTTATCTTTAAATTTGATTAACTTTATTGTTTAAACTAGGACTCTTTGCTATAATATATATAGAGAGAGAGAAAGAGAAAGTCTACAAATTTGACACTGGGAGTGGCTCCCTGAAGTTTTATTTTCTTCCATTTTCCTTAAATCCACGATTGGATGAATTACACTTCATTAAAATTTATACAGTGGCTCATATTCATTTTCAAAGATAAACATTAAAAAAAGAAAAAAAACTATCTCCTCTTAACTCCTATTATTCCCGCCAAGGATGCGTCTATTAGTCTATTTCAATTTTATATTGTTGTCATCATTTTCATAAAAAAAATTATAATTACTGTATATATATATATAATGTTTTCATAGACTACTGAAAATATAACAATATTAAAAAGTTTGACACTAAAATCAATAATAATTACAACAGTAATTATATAATACTAAACTCTAAAATTATTACGTTTAACATAAGTAACTCTTTTTATAATTTAACATTTATCCCTAAACACTTATACGTTAAGTTATTAACGTTCACATTATTATTTTATAAAAAAATATTATCTTAGAATGTATATAATATTATTTTATAAAAAATATTATTTTAGAATACATATGTTCTTGAAAATGGGATCATATTTTTGAAAAAATGGTGTACGAAAACATTATATATATATATATATAGTAATCATATAATACTAAATTCTAAAGTTATTATATTTAAAATTTGACAAGTATTTCTCTTTATAATTCAACATTTACCTCTAAATACTCATGTGTTGAGTTGTTAACGTTCATAATATTATTCTATAAAAAATATTATTTTAGAATGTACATAATATTATTTTATAAAAAATATTATTCTTTCTTGTTACATGAACATTATCCTTTTCCTAAAAAACTAACTTATTAGGGTGTACAACGTCCACATCTATAAGTCCAAAAGCTTCCCCACAATTTTCCAATATGAGATTTGTGACATTCTCTCATTGCATCGGCTCCTTATCCAAGGGAGGAGAAGGACTCACTCGGTTCGGACCTACCTTAATCCTGAAGTCTCTCGTAAGGGCCTTACATTAGAGAAGAGTAGGGTTGACTCTAATACTATGTCATGACCCAAAATAGGGGCCATGACCGGTGCTAGGGAACGGAAATTCTTTCGAATCTGGAACCCGTAGCAAGCCTAAAAATAAAATAAAACATGCAATAATAACAATAACAGTAATATATATGCAGCGGAAATAAAAATCATAAATATAATAATAACATTCTCATCTCTGGATTTAAATCAAATCACATCTCATATATATAAATCTTTCAGTACAAATCCAGTTTCAATATAATACATCTCTTTAAATAAAATACATGAAATCCTACATTTTAATTCACAACTACCGCAGTGTCTAGATTATAAAAATAAGACTCAAGTAAATAATTTACACAAAGAAGCCGGGGCGGAAGAAATCCGGCGTACAGGCCTGCTACTGAGGTCTGAAGATGTTGACTCTCCTAAAAAATAGTCAACGGAGGGGAGTCATACCTCACTGAGTGAATTACTATAATATATATACATACACACTAAATGATAATGCATACAGTCAGCAGTATATAATATGAACCCTAAAAGGGATCAAAAGTGCCCGAATATGAAGAATTCAAGCTAATTAGCTTAATTTCCTATTCTGAAATTAATTAGCTTGATTGGACGAATTTTGCTTTATTTTCTTATTTTGGAGTCAATAAGGAAGATTCAAGAAGATTCTAGAAGATGTGAGAAGATTCAAGAATATTCCAAGTCAAAGTCAACAAGTCAAAGTCAAAGTCAAATAGTCAACAAGTCAAAGTCAATGGTCAATGGTCAACATATGACATGGCATGTGACATGGCATGCTTTAATGCTTAGTTGTCATGAGTTGTCATTTTGCTTAGTTGTCATGAATTGTAATGAGTTGTCAATTTTGACTTTTCAAAGATGAGTTGTCATTAGTTGTCATTAGTTGTCTTATTTTAAAGGAAATCTCCTTAATTAAGGATTTTCCTATATAGGTATCTTTAGGAATAAAGAATAAAACCTTTTCCTTCAAGGAATAGGTTGTTTACATGCCTATATAAGGGCTACAAACATGTAAAACGAATTTTAGAGAAAAAAAAAAGAAGATTGAAATATTAAAAGTAAGGTTTTTCCTTAAACTTTGTTCTTTTGAAACTTTGCAAGTTTACTTGAATTGTTTCACTTCTACCTTTCATTACAATTGCTAGGTTAGATTAAACTTAGAATTGTGTGATTGTTCATCTTATAATAGCTAAGTATCTTGCTTCAATTTAATAAGCAAGGGGTTTAGCTCCATCAACACAACTATCCTTGATGATCCTTGGGCTAATATTCAAAGTTGGATGCGCGTTCTATCTCTTTTATAGGTAGGGTTCGTATCAGTTTGGTATCAGAGCCAAACTTCAAGGTTTGGTTACGTATCCTTTTATTTTCTTGAATTATCTATTCTTTTCTTCTCAATTCTTCATAATTTGAAAAAAAAAAAATTTTTTTTTGAGTGAAACACGAGAGCATTCACATCCTTGAGTGTAAACACGTAAGGGAGTGCTTTGTGAGGACTTTTTTTTTCTTTCTATATCTTTTCAAAAAAATTATTTTTTAACATGGACATGCCTTATTTTCTTGGTGGGGATGATCCTTTTGTTTACTTAAAATGGGTGCAACAAATGGAGGAGATATTCGATTCTCTTAAGATAAGTGATTTTAAAAAGTGCAAACTTGCTTCTAATCAATTTGTTGGTCATGCTGCTATATGGTGGGAAGATTTGATGGTAAATGAGGTTAGAAATTGGGAGTTAATGAAAAGGTTAATGTCTAGATATTTCATTCCTCATGATGTTAGGAATAAATTTTATCTTAAATTAGAAAGACTTAAACAAGGGGATGTGTTAACTGTTGATGATTATGCTAAAAAGTTTAAGTTTTTTGTAATTGCAAGTGATTTAGGTGAATCTGAAGGACAAAAAATTACAAGATTCATAAATGGGCTTAAGAGTGAAATTAGACAAGATCTTATGTTTGTGGTACAATTGCAGCTTAATTTGTCTTTGAATGATGTAATTTCACTTGCTTTAGATAGAGAGAGTTGGAGTAATAAGGTTGATAATCAAAGTAGTGCTAATGCTGAAGTGGTGTTAAGTGATCATGAGAAGAAGCATGAGGATCAATTATGTGATCAAGCTAATAAAGTGGAGGAGAGCATTATTCATGAAGAGAAGCGTGAAAAAGAAGTGGCTATGTGTGAGGAGATCAAAATAGAGTGTGAATCCAAGAATAGTGATTTTGTTGAAGTCATTGTAGATAATAAGGAGTGTTTGCAAAGTTTTGAGCAATATAGTAAAGTTGTACAAGGATTAACTACTCAAGAAGTTGCTAAAAGTGCATCTTATGATCATGAAGAGTGCATGCATCATGAAGAGGAGTATCGAGAAGTTTGTACACAAAAGAAGGAGGAAAATAAAGAGTTGATTATTCATCATGATTATGCTAACAACTCTATTCATTCTTTTTCTAGTGTTTTGAAATTTTTTTTACAGATTTCTATGCCATACAAAGATCCCTTTGCTGATGTTATTAAAGTTCCTTATGTCCATAATGCAATCAATGGAATCTTCGCTTATACCAAGAAGAACTTGAGATATTCATGTTTCAAGTTTAGAAGGAAGCAACAAGAATACAATCCTTACAAGTTCATGGATGAGATTTTTATGTTCCACTTGTCCAATCACATTCATGCTATATTGAAGCTGCTTTTGTGGAGAATTACATTGAACGAGAAGTTTTCAATAAAGATGTTTGTATTTGACCCTGGAGGATTTGCACATTTATCAACTCTAGAAGATGGCTATGATTCGAGGGCGAATCATCTTCAAGAGAGAGGGAATAATATGAACCCTAAAAGGGATCAAAAGTGCCCGAATATGAAGAATTCAAGCTAATTAGCTTAATTTCCTATTCTGAAATTAATTAGCTTGATTGGACGAATTTTGCTTTATTTTCTTATTTTGGAGTCAATAAGGAAGATTCAAGAAGATTCTAGAAGATGTGAGAAGATTCAAGAATATTCCAAGTCAAAGTCAACAAGTCAAAGTCAAAGTCAAATAGTCAACAAGTCAAAGTCAATGGTCAATGGTCAACATATGACATGGCATGTGACATGGCATGCTTTAATGCTTAGTTGTCATGAGTTGTCATTTTGCTTAGTTGTCATGAATTGTAATGAGTTGTCAATTTTGACTTTTCAAAGATGAGTTGTCATTAGTTGTCTTATTTTAAAGGAAATCTCCTTAATTAAGGATTTTCCTATATAGGTATCTTTAGGAATAAAGAATAAAACCTTTTCCTTCAAGGAATAGGTTGTTTACATGCCTATATAAGGGCTACAAACATGTAAAACGAATTTTAGAGAAAAAAAAAGAAGATTGAAATATTAAAAGTAAGGTTTTTCCTTAAACTTTGTTCTTTTGAAACTTTGCAAGTTTACTTGAATTGTTTCACTTCTACCTTTCATTACAATTGCTAGGTTAGATTAAACTTAGAATTGTGTGATTGTTCATCTTATAATAGCTAAGTATCTTGCTTCAATTTAATAAGCAAGGGGTTTAGCTCCATCAACACAACTATCCTTGATGATCCTTGGGCTAATATTCAAAGTTGGATGCGCGTTCTATCTCTTTTATAGGTAGGGTTCGTATCAGTATATATCTAATATATATATATACAGACAAATTCACACAAATGCAGTAAAATCATTTTTATATATTTCTATTGAAAATCACAGTTTATGAAGGATCACATAGAACCCTAAGATATCGCAACCTCGGAAATAGTGTTAGACAACACTCTAGTCACACAGGCTCACTTATTCCAAATATATCCACTTAATCCATTTAGACAGTAGACTGGCCCCGAGACACTAAGTCAACCGAGCTCCAGCAGTCTGACTGCCAGTGTGATTGGCCCCGAGACACTTGGTCAACCAAGCTCCAGCAATCACACCTCCACCATATCTCACACATCAAATAATCATAATCAACCAATATCCACAAATGGTTAGTAATATAGCCTAAATACTATAGGCGTACTGGTACGTACTCGGTCTTAGTGCTGCCCACTAGGTAGCACGTTCTATCGATATCCTTCATTAATAAATATAAATCATTCATTCACACAAAAATAAATGATGCATGAAGTTCAATAAAATATCAACATAAACCATATATATACTAGAAATATACCAAAAGTAAACCAGGTATATTTTGAGTATATATATGTCAAATAAATCCAATCAAATTATAAATTAAACTAGAAATATATTTAAAAACATTTTAAATATATTTTATTTACAAAACATGCATATAATTTAATAAATACCAAAAATATACTTAAATACAAATCATATTATTTATACATTTTAATCGAAATAAAATATATATTTCTAAATCATGCATCCTAAGCATATATATATAATATAGTAACTCACCTAGTGCGCTCCACGAGACGGGTCCGACGGGCCTGATCCACTAGCCCTCGGTCTCGGCGCAACTAAACAAACAATAACGATAGACATTAGAATAATCCTAACAGAAATCCTAGAATTCGATCTAGAGTATTAAACACAGAATTGATATCAGGGTTCGACCAGATATCACGTTTTACGAGAATTTTATCAAAAATTCGGCAGAACCTCCCCTGTAAAACGAACATCTCTCTACCTGCAAAGAAATACACTTCGAAAAACAAGCTCAACACTCAACCACAACCCCTCGGTCGGACTCCAAATTACAGTCTACTGACCGGGGTCCACAAACACAGAACAATTTAGGAAATACCAAAAATATCCTTATAACATAGAAATTCATTTTATAAGTAGAAATTACATAATTAACCTTTAAACACATTAAAAACCAATAAAAACTCATTTTATTAGAAAAACCGTATATTATATATATAATTGAAAATAATTTACGAAAAATAGTTTTAATTAGTTAAAAATACTAAATAATTTGTAGAAATCATTTTTATACCTTAAATAACTATTAAAACCAATTAAATTACATTTTTAGCCAATTTAGGGTAAAATTACCAAAATACCCCTATATATATAAATATACTAAAATTACTTCAAAAATTCACCAAAAATAGTATAATTATCCAAAATTAATTTTCTCAAAATATTTATCAATAATATCAATAATTAAACCCAATTATCCAATTAATTTCAATTAAAAACATAATTAGCCCTAATTTCTCAAATTTACATAAACTTCAATAATTCAAAATAAATACTTAGAAATTCATAAAAATTCCAAATAAATTCCTATAATTCATTTAAACACCTAATTTAACCATAAACCCCAATTTCATAATTTAAATAATTAATTTCCGAAAATTAGAAAATAATATTAAAATATTCAAAAATACCCAAAAATCCAAAAAATCTCAAAAAATTCCAAAAAAATTCACACATGTAGATTGAACTACTAGGAACAACATTTGTGAAGGGAGTTTTCATGAATCAATCAATTCGAAACTCAAAAAAATCAAAAACCCTAATAGGCCGAAATTGAAAATTCAAAATCTAAGCAATTCTAGACCATTTAAGCTCAAACCAAAGCTAGAATCACACTCACCGGAGCTCAAGGAGAAGAAAGAGACCGGCGGTGTCAAAAATGGTGGCCGAAATCGGCGTGATCGACGGTGGCTCGACTTTCGGCTTCTCCGGCCAAAAATGGCTTCCAGGCGCCGGAAATGGCTGCTACAGGCGGCGAGGAAGGCTGGGGAAGGTGGTGGCACACCAATGGTGAGGAAACGGCATGACAGGCATCCGGACGGCGAAGGGAATGGTCGGGGAAGAAGAAGCTCACTCGGGGGCAAATGTGTAATTTTCTAAAGTTTTGGTTTTTTGATATATTATATGTATATATATATAGATTATACTATATATTAAAATAATATTAAATCACACACATTAAATATACACCACACACATAAAATCTAATATTTTAATAATTTATACTAAATAAAAATAATTAAATAACAATAAAACTAATAAATAATTAATAAAATATTAGGGTAATATTAAACCCTAATTAAATAAATATATACACACATAGGCCTTATTTAGTATTTTAAAAATACGTATGAGTTCATGCAAGTCTGAAAATATATTTAGAATAATTAATAATAAATTATTTACGTGAAAATTTCTCCGAAAATGAAAGTCCCGGGAAAATTTTACGTAAAACACTGTAAATAATACACAATAATTAAAATAGGTTTTAAATACATATCAACTCGTAAAAATATCATATATATATTCAAAATTTATTAACACTGCATATCCCGGTACAGTGTAAAAATATTTTAAAAACACGGGATATTATATATAACTTATCACGGGACTATTCCCTTCTCTCTAAAAGACTAACCTATTAGGATGTGTAACGTCTACATGTATGAGCCCAAGACATCCCCCATAACTTTTCAATATGGAATTTATGACATTCGAAAATGGGACCATATTTTTTAAAAAATTTGGTCAAATAACTGTGCTCCTGTAAGTATTCCAATAAAAATTGGAAAAATTATATAAAATAAATATAAATAAACTTATAAAAATAATAATTGAAAAAATTCATTTAATTATCATAATAATTGATAATTGAACTATATTCCCATAAGTGGAGGATATAGGCTCCAAGTATATGCATTAGATGCCCTATTGAGAAGTCCAATATTTGTAATGCCTATATATCTCATCACTATAAATTTCAATTGCTTTATGAAATTTCAAAGAGTTGTTTATGTTTATAATACCTTAATCAAAATTGATTATTTAATTGTGATTCAAACGGTTAAAAATTGTTTATTTTGTTACAACCGGCTTATTTTTGGTAAATATAAACAAAATTCAGAGAAAATTGTAGTTGCTTATGTTGTTAGGATAATTTTAAAGATGTGGGAAATTGTTTGTTGGGGTTTGTGAACGATGAACTAAACCTAGTAGGTGATTTTTTTTCACTAAACCTAATAAGTTTTTTTTTTTTCCTTCTAGAGTTATCTATTTTGATTTTAATAGGTCATTTTCAGCTATCTTATCCAAAGGTGGAATATTTGTTATTGTATTATATGCGAAACTCTAAATAAAGCTATTAGTTTCCTCTAATTTCATAATTATAATATAGTACGTTCGTAAATAGTATTAATTAAGGCCTAAATAAATAAATAAATATAGGTAATTAGGAATTAAAAAAAAAATTTCTCATCATCGGGTGTATTTTATTTTATTTTTATCTCGATGAATCACTCTAAACACAAGACTACGAACAATTATTGTTTTGATGTGTTTGAGCTTAATCATTGTTTTGACATGAAATGCTTTTTTTTCTTGTCTTTTTTCTTACTATTAGGTGAAAAGAACATTCAATGACTAACTAACATGAATATTGCAAAAATAAAAAGTATAAAAATAAATGAAACAAAAGAACATGGATAATTCAGCAATAACATTCTTATAAACATGAAAAAAAAGCCCATAAAGCCTAAGGGATTTTTTCATAAATACTTTAAAATATAACTAAAATAATAAAATTATTTCAAATTTTTATTAATTACATGTGTGTTAGGCGTCGCCTTAATACTAAGGCCTTACCTTTGTATGCTAAGAGGCGCCTTAATGTAGCGGGCGATTACCTTAATGACTGAATGGATTAAAGAAAAGGCTCCTTTTGGGCTTTCTCAGTATTAGGCTTTTAAGGAGAAAAAGATCATAACAAAACTTGTTGGGTTTATATAGTTAGGTTGTTTTCATTATCAGGCCTTTACTCGCGGGTTAGATAAAATTAGTGTTGACAAATATAAAATACTCTAATTTAATTACATTTAAAATATTACTATTTATTTAAAATATTAATTTTCATTTTCATAAAAAATAATGTCTTTTATTTTAACTCAAACATTTTATTATATTCAAATAAAAATACTTTTCTTTTTTTACCTAAAAATAAAAATATGTAATTTTTCACCCATTTTCTATATTTATTTTATTTATTCAACAATTATTATTAGGATGCATATTAAAAATAATATGTATTTTTAATAAAAAAATAATAAGTTCCAACTTTTGTATTTAATTAATTTATAATTTTATTTTATTATAATCATTTAATTATTTATTTTAAAATATGTATATTCCTTGCAGTGCGATTAGTTTGATTTAATTCCCAAGTGTTATCTTGACCAACTAGAACAATATCTAACATGAAGGACCTGATAACGGTAGATAGCACAATGGCATCTTATAAAATACAACAAAAGATCAACACCAACAAAAAGATGAGACAACAACAAAAACCCTAAGTTTTCAGTTTTCACCAATGTATTTGAATTGCCTTGAGCCATTTGATCTAACATACAAGTACTGTTTTGATCAACAAGAACAATATATGATATAAAGGGCCAGAAGGGAGCATATTGTAGAATGGCATCTTACAAAATGCATAGGGACAACACCAACAAAAAGATAAGACAAATACATAAATTATGTTTTCATATGTACACATCAATTTCAAATTGTTAATGCTGAATCATAATTTGATTTGAATATAAGTGGGTAAACTAAAGAATGTTGTTAAGAAAAGCCACCCTTTTCTTGCTTTATTCCCTCAAAATAGTATCTGTTTATCATCTTAACGATATTATTCAATCTCAAACATTAAATCCCTCAGCGCAAAGGCATTGACTATGAGCTCTAATCCATTTTGCGCATGCAAGCATTCATCTCTTAGCTTTTTTTTATGTCAGGGAAGGCATAACATATCTTAGATTCCGATACCGATGTCATAATTGTGGATCCTTTATTTTGTTCTGATCTAGAGAAAGTTAAGGTAGAGGAAGCACTTTACAAAGGTAGCCCACCCATAATTGTTGAAAGAGAGGTTTTATAGGACGTAGAACGAAAAATGTCAAGGTCAAAGCACTAAGGAGGAAGGTTTTATAAATAAACATACCTAATTAACATGATATATAAAAACATTTTAATTTCTATGGAATAGTGTGGTTAATCATATACAATAATGGGTACATATGGCCTATGAAGTTGAATACCCTTGGTTCTAGCAAATTGAAACTTAGATTAACTTAGAATTTCAAAGAGCATTGCCTTTCCATAGCAAATAAAAACAAAAATAAGTTAACAAAGCTCTTAGATTACATCCCAAAATCAATAAATGATCATGTAAGTTAATTTTCACTCAAGAAATTGATATTAAGTTCCAAAATTGCATGCCAGGATTAAGTACCAAATTAATACCTATGAAACTACTAATAGAAATTAATGGGGTTTCAAAGATTACAAACAAGAAAACCTAAACAACCAAAGAACAACAAGAAGAAAATACAGTTTTGAATGTCTAAGAAAACCTGAGGAGAACTAAAAATAGAGGAAAAAAAGCAGCAGCAACAAGTTGAAGGCCTAAACCAAACCATAATAACAAAATACAGCAGCAGCAAAAAGCACAAATAAAGAAACTATAAAACTGTGGTAAACCAGACGAATAGTTTAAAGACAAAATATATGAACTACAGAAGAGGAAATCAATAGCTAAGATGGTAGCCAGAATCCAATCCATAAATAGTTATAACTTAAACTAGAGAGAACAGCGGCATATAACCAAACATGGATGGAGTTACAATTTAAAAATGTTGAACTAAAGAAAACACCACAAATAAAACTTACCCAAGAGCAAAACCAAACAGAAGCAAACAAAACAGCAAACCAGAACACAAAAATAAGAGAAATCAATAACTACAAATTATGCCTTCAAACACAAAACTTGAAAAAGCAAAATAGATAACATCAACAATAGTTGAATAGCAGCAACAGAATCATTAGCGGAACAACATCAAAAAAATGAGCCAAAAAGTATTGGATGAGATTCATAAACAGTTGTCAAATAGAAAAAGAAAACCAACCTAAGAATCATCTAATCACCAACCACCCATTAAAGAAAGTAATCACAACCAACACCATATATCAAACATTATAATAAATCATTTACTCAGAAACTACATCTTATGAAAAAAAAATCACAGCAAACACCATATATTACTCTAATCTAAACAACAATAAAAAAAACATAAAAATCATCTAATTACCAACCACCCATCAAAGAAATAATCCTTACGAAAGAAGAAAAATTAAAAAAAACACAAGCACAGTAAAATGGTAAATGAAATTAACTACCATTTCAAGAAAAGCAGGTAAAAAGAAAGAAATTTTTATAAAGAAAAGAACAAAAAAAACAATGCTCATATGTGAACTTTGAAAAGTGGGGTTGAAGGAGGGGCGATGATCAGGAGGAACAACATAAATTGAGAGAAAAGAGATAAAGCATAACAAAAAAAGGATTTTTAATAGTTGAAGAGAAAAAGGCTGTGTTATGTCAGGTTTTTGAGATGATATGATGATGCTGACAGCGGAGGCAATGATTGACGATTGGTGGGGGTAATGATATAGATGGCAGCAATTAGGTGAGTGTGACAGAGGGAGGGTTGGGACTAAGGGGCAATGGGTAGGCAACTATTCAAATGAAAATTAAAGAGAAGTACAGAGAATAAGAGTGGTTAACGAGTTATTTATGTTAGATGTAAAAGTGAATTTTTTGCTAGAGGTATCTAATCATATGCGGTCATCTTATTGAAAGGGTGAAATGATTGTCTTGTACCATTATTAAGAACAGGCTACTATTGGCTGCGTCGAATCAATCCTATCATCAGTAGGGGCTTTTTCCTAATCTTCAACGCAAGTAAATTAATCGTATCAACCTTTCTAGAACTAATTTTTGTGCTGATTCTTGTAGTGCTTAAACATATTAGTATTGGCTGCTTCGAATCAATCCTATCATCAGTAGGGGCCTATTACTAGTCTTCGAGGCAAACAAATTAATCGTATCAACCTTTCTAGCATTAATCCTTGTGCTGGTGCTTAAACAGCTACTATTGGTTGCTTCGAATCAATCCTATCATCAGTAGGGGCCTATTGCTAGTCTTCGAGGGAAGCAAATCAATCGTATCAACCATTTCAGCACTAATCCTTATGCTGATTCTTATAGTGCTTGACTCAATCTCTCTGTCAGTCTTAAATCCGTCTTGTAGAAAATGTCGTAGTATGAAAAAAGGAAAATCCTTATACGGTGTGAAATTCTAAATTCCTCAAATTTCATAATTATAATATAGAATTAGTATGTTCGTAATTAGTACTAATTAAGGCATAAAAAGTAAGCATGTATATGTGATTAGGAATTTTAAAAATTTCTCAAGTGTATCTGATTATTATTATTTTTATCTTGATATGTCACTCTAGGTGCATGACTATGAATAATCATTGTTTTGATATGAGTTAGAGCCTAATTAGTATTGAGCATCGGACGGGCCAAAAGTGGTGGGTTACGAAACTGATTGGTTTTTAACAAATAAGATATTGGGTCTAACTAAACCGAATGGTTGTAGAAATTTGATATTTCAAATGCCAAAAATTTTCGTGTTGGGTCAAATCGGGCATTGGATTGGGCCAAAAATATAAATGGACCACAGTAAAAATAAACATAACAATATATCTTTTCTTTAATAATTTTAGGCCAAGCCCATATATTTACAGGATATCAAAAATATAAAACTTAATTAAGCTTAAGCGTTAAATTAATTAAGTTAAAAGCCCTTAATTTAGTTACAAAAAAATGTAGTTAGCTTAATACAAAAGAATAATTTATTAAAAAAAGAATATTGAGCTGCAAACATGCATTTGATACAATTCGGCAACTGCATACTCAAGAAAGCTATTTACCCTATGTTCAAAATGTACAAAACACAAGTGAATCAGAGATGATCGAAGCCAAAACATAAGAGATTGCAAAATCCAAAAAAAAAATGCAAAGCAAATCCATCCATCTATACAATTTTGATTCACTCGCACTTTTCATTAAAGATTGAAAGACATATTTTGAATTAGGACATATTATTACCAAGTTAAACTAAAGAAAAAAAAGAGCAGGCAACTTAAATGGCTTAGATGCTTTTATCAAATCATAATTAGAATGACACCCTATTTCACTGGCTGTTGAAAGAGCCACGTAGTGAAATTGAGGAATAATTCTAATACAACTCAAAATGCATTTAGGAGGGAAGCATCATCACTGCCCATTAACTAAACAAATGAAGCTAAGGATAAAGCAGTTTCAAGCACAACTAGAATGCAACCACATTTTTTATAACTAAACAAAGTCATCTAAGAAACTTAAGCATGCATACCTTTTACTCTTAAACTAGGTTAGAAGCATCATCATTGCCTTAATTAATATTTGCTGCTACAACTTAACACATGCACCTTAAGGCACAATAGGTTGGTCATAAGTAAACAAATGGTTCATATAGTACCTATAACTCAACATAGGAACCTCAAGGCAGAACAGGTTGGTCACAAGTAAACAAATGGTTCATATAGTAATAGAATACATCTCTAAAGAATAATTGCAATATGAATAATAGAGAATTCCATTGACTATGGCAAATAAGGGCCATTGCACACTAGTTCAAGTTCTGAAAAGAAGAAACATTAGATTGGAGGGAAGCATTGAATAAATAAACTTGAAAGATAAATAAAAATGAAAACATAAAAGAGCCATAACTTTTTTCAAAAGATTCTAAATCCTCCAATGTTTCTTCAACAAAAATTGGTTGGCTTGGCATTCTAAGCCAATCTTGAGTACAAATCAAAGCCTATATAATTTTTGGAGTTAATGAACTGTAAACACATCAAGAACATGACCACCAGTAGAGAATGCATATTCAAAAGCAACAATGGACACAGGAACAACTAAAACATCTCTAGCCATGTGAGATAGAATAGGGAACCTCTCAAAGTTCAGCTTTCATTATATTAGGATATAAAAAGTTCCCTCATCCTCCACAATAGCTTTAGTAAAATAAATATAAATTTTAGATAATTTATTGTCACTTGTTTAGAATTCTATTTTATACTTATTGAATCTGGCTTTCATTAAAGATATTAAGTTCCCAAGAGTTCGCAAAGGAGTATTAGAACTTGTCTGGATATTCTACTTACTCTAAGTATCAGAACCAGACTTAGCACTAGAAAAAGAAACATACACAAACACATAACCATAAAAAAGAATATTCAAATCAGATTTTAAATTCTCAAACAACTTGCTTCCACCTAGTTCACCATTCATTTAATTAACAGAGAATTCAATAAACTCAAGTTTATATCGAGGATATAAAATATTAGCAATGAATATTAAAGAGTTCATTTTTTATGGATCACGCTGGTACTTGTCAAACTTTTGTTTCATATTGATGCCCATGTTCATAATAGAGAGATCATAAGAAGGTTATAACTCATTGAACATAAAATTCAAATAAGAGATTTAAGAAAAGATTGCATTTGATAGGACAACAGAGAACAAAAAAATTATCAAAGTAATGTCATAAAAAAGCTTCAACATAGTAACCATCTGCCTATAACACTGCCAGTCTATAAAATCAGGAATTTCATCACCCAAGTCAGCTGTAAAAGATAATTTAGTGTCCTCATATTTTTCAAATGATTTGTCATGACAAAATTTGGTGTTCAATATAATGTAGGTGGAATTTCACCTAGTTGGGATATCAAGAGATAATGCAGATTTACACTTAATGCTTAGCATCTTTGAAATTTCTTTAAACTTCCTAAACCTTTGAGGAGCATTCTACATGTATCTAACTGCCTCCCAAACCTTTTAAACAAAAGAATTAACTTCTTTTAACCTATCACTAATAATTAAATTGAGGATGTCACCAATACACCTTATGTGTAAAAGTTGAACCCTAACAGAAAATGCCCCCCCAACTAAGTAATTTCTTTTTAAAACATCCTATCACAGTGTCATTAGACCTTGCATTATCAATAATTATTGTGAAAATATTTTTTATGCCCTACTCAAGCAAACAATTCTCTAATGCCTTTGAAATATATTTCCCCTCATGAGATATCATGGACATTGTAATATCCCGTGTTTTTAAATATTTTTACACTGTACCGGGATATGCAGTGTTAATAATTTTTGTATATATATTACGATATTTTCACGAGTTGATATGTATTTAAAACCTATTTTAATTATTGTGTATTATTTACAGTGCTTTACGTAAAATTTTTCCGGGACTTGCATTTTCGGGGAAATTTTCACGTAAATAATTTATTATTAATTATTTTAAATATATTTTCAGACTTGCATGAACTCATACATATTTTTAAAATTTCTAAACACCGTTTATGTGTGCGATATTTATTTAATTAGGGTTTAATATTTATTACCCTAATATTTTATCATTTTATTATTAATTGTTTATTTAAATTAATATAATAATATGTGGTGTATATTTTTCCCACATATTTTATTTATACACTATATTTTAATATATACATATTATTTTATTATTTCTTTTTTTTTCTTTTTTCTTTTTCTTTTCTTTTTCTTTTTTTTTTTCTCTTCTTCTTCTTCTTCTTTCCCGCGCGCCCGACTCTCCTCCATTTCCCTCTCCCCCGCTGCTACCCCGATCACCGGCCATCAAAGTGCCTTCCCCTGCATGCCGCCGTTCTCCTCTGCTGCCTCGCCGTCCCAGCCGTCTTCTCCGGCAGTGGCTTGCTCGATTTTTGCCATTTTTGGCCGAAATCCTTCTCCTCGTCGTTTCTTCCTCTTCCAGCCATCGTTTTCGACATCACCAGTCTCTTTCTTGTCCTTGAGCTCCAGTGAGTGTGATTCTAGCTTTGGTTTGAGCTTAAATGGTCTAGAATTGCTTACGTTTTGAATTTTCCAATTCGGTCACATTAGGGTTTTTGGATTTTTTTGAGCTTCGAATTGATTGATTCATGAAAACTCCCTTCAAAAATGTTGATACTAGTAGATTAATCTACATGTATGAATTTTTGTGGAATTTTTGGAGATTTTTTGGATTTTTGGGTATTTTTGATTATTTTATTATTATTTTCTAATTTTCGAAAATTAATTAAATAAATTATGAAATTGTGTTTTATGGTTAAATTAGGTGTTGAAATTAATTATAGGAATTTATTTGGAATTTTTATGAATTTTTATATATTTATTTTGAATTATTGAAGTTTATGTAATTTTGGGAAATTAGGGTTAATTATGTTTTTAATTGAAATTAATTGGATAATTGAGTTTAATTATTTATATTATTGGTAAATATGTTGAGAAAATTAATTTTTGATAATTATACTATTTTTGGTAAATTTTTGAAGTAATTTAAGTATATTTATATATATAGGGGTATTTTGGTAATTTTACCCTAAATTGGCTAAAAATGTAATTTAATTGGTTTTAATATTTATTTAGGGTATAAAAATGATTTCTATAAATTATTTGATATTTTTAACTAATTAAAACTATTTTTCGTAAATTATTTTCAATTATATATATAAAATACGGTTTTTTCTAATAAAATGAGTTTTTATTGGTTTTTACTGTGTTTTAAGGTTAATTATGTAATTTCTATTTATAAAATGAATTTCTGTGATATAAGGGTATTTTTGGTATTTTCATAATTATTCTGTGAATTGTGGACCCCGATCGGTGGACTATAGTTTGGAGTCCCACCGTGGGATTTTGATTGTACTCTGTGTAGTTTTTCGAAGTGTATTTCCTTGGAGGGTCGGCTCTACTCTTTTGAGTAGAGAGATGTCCGTTTTACAGGGGAGGTTCTGCCTAATTTTTGGTAGAATTCTCGTAAAACGTGATATTCGGTCGAACCCTGATATCGATTCTATGTTTAATACTCTAGATCGAATTCTAGGATTTATGTTAGGTTTATTCTAATGTCTGTCGTTATTTGCTTGTTTAGTTGCGCTGAGACCGAGGGCTAGTAGTCCAGGCCCATCGGATCCATCTCGTGGAGCGCACTAATTTATGAGTTACTATACTATATATATATGCTTTAGGATGCATGATTTAGAAATATATGTTTTATTTTGATTAAATATGCATAAATAATGTGATTTGTATTTAAATATATTTTTGGTTTATTTTTGGTATATATTAAATTATATGCATGTTTTATTAATAAATTATATTTAAAATGTTTTTAAATATATTTCTAGCTTAATTTGTAATTTGATTGAATTTATTTGACGTATATATACTCGAAATATACCTGGTTTATTTTTGGTATATTTCCAGTATATATATGTGGTTTATATTGTTATTTTATTTAAATTCATGCATCATTTAATTGTGAATGAATGTTTTATATTATTAATGAAGGATATCAATAGAACGTGTTACCTAGTGGGCAGCACTAGGACCGAGTACGTACTGGTACGCTTATAGCAGATAGGCTATATTACTAACCTATTTGTGGATATTGATTGGTTATGATTATTTGATGTGTGAGATGTGATTTGGGTGTGATTGCTGGAGCTCAGTTGACCAAGTGTCTCGGGGCCAATCACATTGGCAGTCAGACTATTGGAGCTCGGTTGACTTAGTGTCTCGGGGCCAGTCTACTGTCTAAATGGATTAAGTGGATATATTTGGAATAAGTGAGCTTGTACGGCTAGAGTGTTGTCTAATACTGTTTTCGGGGTTACGATATTCTAGGGTTCAATGTGATCCTTCATAAACTGTGATCTTCATTAAAAATATATAAAAATGATTTTTCTGCATCTGTGTGAATTTGCATGTATATATTTACATATTATATATATACTGTTGATTGCATGTATTGTCATTTAGTATGCATGTATATATATTGTAGTAATTCACTCAGTGAGGTCTGACTCCCCTCCGTTGATAATTTTTCAGGAGAGTCAATATCTTCAGACCTCAGTAGCAGGCCCATACGCCGGATTTCTTCCGCCCCGACTTCTTTGTGGAAACTGCTTCTCTGAGTCTTGGATTTATTTTATCTAGACACTGCAGTAGTCATTAAATATTTAAAGAGATATTGTATTATTTGAACTGGATTTGTATTAAGAGATTTATATATATGAGATGAGATTTGATTTAAATCCAGTTGATGGAAATGTTATTATTATATGTATGATTTTTATTTCCGCTGCAAATTTAATATTGTTATTATTATTATTGCATGTTTTATTTTATTTTTAGGCTTGCTACGGGTTCCGGATTCGAAAGAATTCCCCTTCCCTAGCGCCGGTCATGACCCTTGTTTTGGGTCATGACAAAGTTGGTATCAGAGCGGAGTTATGTGTCAGGGCTTAGTTATGTGAGTCGTGGCCCTAGTTTTAAAGTTGTGTTTTCTATTAAACTACTGCAGTGAATTAGGTTCGAGTATGTCTTGATAAGTATTCCTTGCTTAGTTTTCTGCGTTATTCCTCCATTGTTTATTTTGTCTGAATCTTTCCGTTTGTCTTTTCAGTATGAGGAGGCGAGCGCGTGTCGCTCCACCGATCGTTGAGGCCGAGGATGATGAGTCTTTTCAGGACGAGGTTTTACCTCATGAGCAGCCAGTTAGACGTAGAGGTCGTGGCAGGTCACTGCAGGCAGAGAGAGTTACAGGACGAGGAGCCTGTAGAGCCTAAATTTGATGTTCCTGTTCCTCCAGTTGTTCAACCTATTCAGCCTGCCTATCAGCAGGGTATGTCTGACCCTGAGGCAGCTTTATTCTATGCCCGAGTTGACAGGATTGCTTTTGATGGTACTTCCGATCTGTTAGATTTTTTGCATGTGATTGAGACTAGGACTCGGACTACTCATACCGAGTACCAGCGGATCATGATCGTCGAGTTGTCTATCGAGGGACCAGCCCTAGATTGGTTCATTCAGATGATCCAGCCCTACATGATGACGATGACATGGGCTCAGTTCCGAGAGCGATTTATGAGGAGATTCTATCCAGAGCCTCTTCGTTTGAGCTATCGTCTTCGATTGACCAGTATTTCTCGTGGTGATCGATCTGTAGAGGAGTATACCCGAGAGTTTCTTCGTTTGGGTAAATATGCTGAGGATCTGATGCGAGATCAGTATTTCATGGTTACTATGTATGTCATTGGTTTGGGTTTTGCTTTTGCTGGTATGCCTACAGCAGGCCTTACTTTGGAGTCTGTGATTGAGTTAGCCAAGGAGATTGAACTGAGGCTAGTTAGGCAGGGAGCGATGCCTGATTATTACCAGTTGGGAGTTCAGTCGAGTGGATTGCAGGCTACTTTGTATTCGAGTTTTCATGTTGGTTCGAGTAGTCAGCAGCGAGATCTGACTCAGCAGAGTCAGAGACAGCAGCAGCGAGTGCATCGGAGCAGTGGACATGGCCGTGGAGGTCAGCGTAGATCATTCAGATTTGGATCAGGTGCTTCGAGCAGCAGCAGTGGTCGTAGTTCTGGATCAGCGGCCAGTGTTTATCATACTTGCGGTAGAGTCCATCAGGGACCATGTTATCTGACACCGCTGACATGTTTCAGATGTGGGTAGACAGGACATTTTGCCAGATCGTGTCTTTATTCTGGGTATCAGCAGCAGCAGATTTCGTGATTTCCACAGCAGTCGATTGCTAGTGCTGCATCCGTGCCATTTTAGTTGCCACCAGCTCAGCATCAGAGTTCCACTCAGTTTGTTCCACAGCAGAGTCGTGGTAGAGGTACTAGAGGAGGTGCCAGAGGCGTTGGCCAGGCTTTTACCAGTCAGTAAGGAGGTCGAGGTCAGGCCAGAGTCTTCCATCTCACTCAGCAGGATGCTCAGGCATCTAATGCAGTCGTGGCAGGTATTGTTTCTTTTTATTACCTGGATGCTTGGGTTTTTCTTGATCCGGGTGCCACACATTCATTTGTTTCTCCTGTTTTTGCTTCTAAATCTTGTTGGTAAGCTTCGAGGATGGCTTTTCCTTTGTCTGTTGCCACTCCTCTGAGCGATTCCTTGGACACCGATATTGTTCTTTCTGGTTGTCCAGTTCTCGTGGGAGATAGAGAATTACCCGCTGATTTGATTTTGTTGGATGTGATGGAGTTTGATGTTATTCTGGGAATGGATTGGTTATCTCAGCACTTCGCCTTGGTAGATTGCAGGAATAAAGAGGTAACCTTTAGAATTCCTGGTGAAGAAGATTTTAAGTTTGTTGGTGATAGGAGTTCAACACCTCAGAATCTTATTTCTACTATTACAGCTAGGAAGTGATTGAGGAAAGGTTGTCAGGGATATTTGGCATTGGTCAGGGATATGTCAGTGGAGAAGTTGTCACTCACAGATGTTCCTGTTGCTTATGAGTTTCCTGATGTTTTTCCCGAGGAGTTTCCAGGTTTACCACCTCACAGAGAGATTGAGTTCTATATAGATGTGGTTCTAGGTACTACTCCTATATCTATGCCACCCTATCGTATGGCTCTTGCAGAGTTGAAAGAGTTGAAGGAACAGTTGTAAGAGTTGTTGGATAAAGGTTTCATTAGACCTAATGTTTCTCCTTAGGGTGCACCGGTCCTATTTATGAAGAAGAAGGATGGTACCCTGAGACTGTGCATTGACTACAGAGAGCTGAATAAGGTGACAGTGAAGAACAAGTATCCTCTCCCGAGGATAGATGATTTGTTTGATCAGCTTCAGGGTGCACAGTTCTTTTCTAAGGTCGACTTGAGGTCGGGTTATCATCAGCTGCGGATCAGTGAATCTGATATTCCTAAAACAGCATTCAGCACTCGATATGGCCGTTATGAGTTTCTGGTGATGTCTTTTGGTTTGACTAATGCACCAGCAGCTTTTATGGACCTGATGAATAGGGTATTCAGACCGTATGTGGATCAGTTTGTGGTAGTCTTCATTGATGATATACTGGTATATTCAAGGAGTATGGATGAGCATGTATATCATTTGAGGATTGTACTGTAGACATTGAGAGATCATCAGCTTTATGCTAAATTCTCGAAGTGTGATTTCTGGATGGAGATTATTTCTTTTCTTGGACATGTAGTGTCTAAAGAAGGTATTCAAGTTGATCCACAGAAGATTGAGGCAGTGTCTGAGTGGCCTAGACCAACTTCTGTTACAGAGATTCAGAGTTTTCTGGGTTTAGTCGGGTATTATAGGTGGTTTGTGCAGGATTTTTCCAGAATAGCAGCCCCTATGACTCGCTTGACTCAGAAGAATGTTAGATTCGAGTGGTCAGAAGCTTATGAGAACAATTTTCAGTTGTTGAAGGAGAAGTTGACCACAGCACCAGTGTTAGCTTTGCCTAATAGTGTGGATAAGTTCACAGTTTACTGTGATGCCTCTAGAATTGGTCTTGGTTGTGTGTTGATATAGAATGGAAGGGTGATAGCCTATGCTTCGAGGCAGTTGAAGAAGCATGAGCAGAACTATCCTACACATGACCTTGAGATGGCTGCAGTGATCTTTGCTTTGAAGATTTGGAGACATTATTTGTACGGGGTGACTTGTGAGATATTTACCGATCATAAGAGCCTTAAGTACATTTTCCAGTAGAGAGATTTAAATTTGAGGCAGAGAAGATGGTTGGAACTGTTGAAGGATTATGACTGTGAGATTCTATATCATCCGGGTAAAGCTAATGTGGTAGCAGATGCCTTGAGTAGGAAGTCCTCAGGCAATCTTGCTCACATCGATGTTGAGATGAGACCATTGATCCAGGAATTGCATCTATTGGTGGATCAAGATCTGATGATGAGGATCAGTAGATCAGGTGGACTACTAGCTCAATTTAAAGTACGATCTGTACTGAGGGATAGGATTAAAGCAGCTCAGAGCCGAGATCCTATTCTAGAAGAGCTTGCAGAGAATGTTTGAGCAGGGAAGTTCACTGATTTCACACTTGATGATGATGGTGTGTTGTGGATCAGTGGTAGATTATGTGTTCTTGATGTGGATGACTTGAGAGAGGAGATTTTAGAGGAAGCACATTCTACAGCCTACAACGTACATCCAGGTGTTACTAAGATGTACCACAGTATCAGAGATTTATACTGGTGGGATGGAATGAAGAAGGATGTCGCTGATTATGTTGCTAAGTGCTTGACGTGTCAGCAAGTGAAAGCCAAACATCAGAAGCCTTCTGGGAAGCTTCAGCCTCTTCCTATTCGCGAGTGGAAGTGGGAAATGATAGCTATGGATTTTGTGGTCGGATTACCTCGTTCTAAGGATGGATACGATTCAATTTGGGTGATTGTCGACAGGTTGACAAAGTCTGCACATTTCTTGCCTGTGAAAGCCACTTATTTAGTTGCTAGATTGGCGAAGTTGTATGTGAAGCATATTGTGTGCCTTCATGGTGTACCTGTGTCCATTGTGTCAGATAGAGGTTCAGTGTTTAGTTCTCATTTTTGGCAGAAGTTGCAGGAAGCGATGGACACTAGGTTGGATTTCAGTACTGCTTTTCATCCTCAGACAGATGGACAGTCTGAGAGGACGATCCAGACACTGGAAGATATGTTGAGGATGTGTGTCTTGGATTTGGGTGGTAGCTGGGATGATCATTTGTCACTTGTTGAGTTTGCGTAACAACTACCATAGCAGTATTGGCATGGCACCATATGAGGCGTTGTATGGAAGGAAGTGTAGATCCCCTCTGAGTTGGGATGAGATTGGTGAGAGAGCTTTGACTGGAACTGAGATGGTTTAGGATGCTGCAGAGAAAGTCATCGTGATTAAGCGAAGATTAGAGACCGCAGTTAGTAGACAGAAGAGTTATGCGGATCCTAGGAGCAGAGATGTGGAATTTCAGGTTAGAGATTTCATTTTTCTGAAGGTATCTCCGATGAAGGGTGTTATGAGATTTGGTAGGAAGGGTAAGTTAGCACCGAGATATATTGGACCGTTTGAGATTCTGGAGAGAGTTGGCACTGTTGCATATCTGTTGGATTTGCCTCCGAGTATGTCACAGGTGCATCCAGTATTTCATATCTCGATGTTGAGGAAGTATATCTCAGACCCTTCACACGTGTTGCAGCCCGACAGTGTAGAAGTGAGTGAAGATTTGACGTTTGTGGAAGAACCTGTGGCGATCGTTGATTATCAAGTTCGACAGTTGCGTTCGAAGCAGATTCCGATGCTCAAGGTTTTGTGGTGTAGCGATAGAGTCGAGGAGCATACGTGGGAGACTGAAGCTGAGATGCGAGCTTCTTACCCGTATCTCTTTCCTTCTTGATTATGTTTTCTAGAATTTGGGGATGAATTCTTGTAAGGGGGGAAGACTGTAATATCCCGTGTTTTTAAATATTTTTACACTGTACCGGGATATGCAGTGTTAATAATTTTTGTATATATATTACGATATTTTCATGAGTTGATATGTATTTAAAACCTATTTTAATTATTGTGTATTATTTACAGTGCTTTACGTAAAATTTTCCCGGGATTTGCATTTTCGGGGAAATTTTCACGTAAATAATTTATTATTAATTATTTTAAATATATTTTCGAAGTTGCATGAACTCATACGTATTTTTAAAATTTCTAAACACCGTGTATGTGTGCGATATTTATTTAATTAGGGTTTAATATATATTACCCTAATATTTTATCATTTTATTATTAATTGTTTATTTAAATTAATATAATAATATGTGGTGTATATTTTTCCCACATATTTTATTTATACACTATATTTTAATATATACATATTATTTTATTATTTCTTTTTTTTTTTCTTTTTTCTTTTTCTTTTCTTTTTCTTTTTTTTTTCTTTTTCTTCTTCTTCCCCGCGCGCCCGACTCTCCTCCATTTCCCTCTCCCCTGCTGCTACCCCGATCACCAGCCGTCAGAGTGCCTTCCCCTGCGTGCCGCCGTTCTCCTTCGCTGCCTCGCCGTCCCAGCCGTCTTCTCCGGCAGTGGCTTGCTCGATTTTTGCCATTTTTGGCCGAAATCCTTCTCCTCGCCGTTTCTTCCTCTTTCGGCCATCGTTTTTGACACCGCCGGTCTCTTTCTTCTCCTTGAGCTCCGGTGAGTGTGATTCTAGCTTTGGTTTGAGCTTAAATGGTCTAGAATTGCTTAGGTTTCGAATTTTCCAATTCGATCACATTAGGGTTTTTTGATTTTTTTGAGCTTTGAATTGATTGATTCATGAAAACTCCCTTCACAAATGTTGATCCTAGTAGATTAATCTACATGTATGAATTTTTGTGGAATTTTTGGATTTTTGGGTATTTTTGATTATTTTATTATTATTTTCTAATTTTCGAAAATTAATTAAATAAATTATGAAATTGTGTTTTATGGTTAAATTAGGTGTTGAAATTAATTATAGGAATTTATTTGGAATTTTTATGAATTTTTATGTATTTATTTTGAATTATTGAAGTTTATGTAATTTTGGGAAATTAGGGTTAATTGTGTTTTTAATTGAAATTAATTGGATAATTGAGTTTAATTATTTATATTATTGGTAAATATGTTGAGAAAATTAATTTTGGATAATTATACTATTTTTGGTGAATTTTTGAAGTAATTTAAGTATATTTATATATATAGGGGTATTTTGGTAATATTATCCTAAATTGGCTAAAAATGTAATTTAATTGGTTTTAATAGTTATTTAGGGTATAAAAATGATTTCTATAAATTATTTGATATTTTTAACTAATTAAAACTATTTTTCGTAAATTATTTTCAATTATATATATAAAATACGATTTTTTCTAATAAAATGAGTTTTTATTGGTTTTTACTGTGTTTTTAAGGTTAATTATGTAATTTCTATTTATAAAATGAATTTCTGTGATATAAGGGTATTTTTGATATTTTCATAATTATTCTGTGAATTGTGGACCCCGGTCGGTGGACTGTAGTTTGGAGTTCGACCGTGGGATTTTGATTGTGCTCTGTGTAGTTTTTCGAAGTGTATTTCCTTGCAGGGTCGGCTCTACTCTTTTGAGTAGAGAGATGTCCGTTTTACAGGGGAGGTTCTGTCGAATTTTTGATAGAATTCTCGTAAAACGTAATATTCGGTCGAACCCTGATATCGATTCTATGTTTAATACTCTAGATCGAATTCTAGGATTTATGTTAGGTTTATTCTAATGTCTGTCGTTATTTGCTTGTTTAGTTGCGCCGAGACCGAGGGCTAGTGGTCCAGGCCTGTCGGATCCATCTCGTGGAGCGCACTAATTTGTGAGTTACCATACTATATATATATGCTTTAGGATGTATGATTTAGAAATATATGTTTTATTTTGATTAAATATGCATAAATAATGTGATTTGTATTTAAATATATTTTTGGTTTATTTTTGGTATATATTAAATTATATGCATGTTTTATTAATAAATTATATTTAAAATGTTTTTAAATATATTTCTAGCTTAATTTGTAATTTGATTGAATTTATTTGACGTATATATACTCGAAATATACCTGATTTATTTTTGGTATATTTCCAGTATATATATGTGGTTTATATTGTTATTTTATTTAAATTCATGCATCATTTAATTGTGAATGAATGTTTTATATTATTAATGAAGGATATCAATAGAACGTGCTACCTAGTGGGCAGCACTAGGACCGAGTACGTACCGGTACGCTTATAGCAGATAGGCTATATTACTAACCTATTTGTGGATATTGATTGGTTATGATTATTTGATGTGTGAGATGTGATTTGGGTGTGATTGCTGGAGCTCAGTTGACCAAGTGTCTCGGGGCCAATCACATTGGCAGTCAGACTGCTGGAGCTCGGTTGACTTAGTGTCTCGGGGCCAGTCTACTGTCTAAATGGATTAAGTGGATATATTTGGAATAAGTGAGCTTGTATGGCTAGAGTTTTGTCTAACACTGTTTTCGAGGTTGCGATATTCTAGGGTTCTATGTGATCCTTCATAAACTGTGATCTTCAATAAAAATATATAAAAATGATTTTTCTGCATCTGTGTGAATTTGTATGTATATATTTACATATTATATATATACTGTTGATTGCATGTATTGTCATTTAGTATGCATGTATATATATTATAGTAATTCACTCAGTGAGGTCTGACTCCCCTCCGTTGATAATTTTTCAGGAGAGTCAACATCTTCAGACCTCAGTAGCAGGTCCATACGCCGAATTTCTTCCGCCCCGGCTTCTTTGTGTAAACTGCTTCTCTGAGTCTTGGATTTATTTTATCTAGACACTGCAGTAGTCATTAAATATTTAAAGAGATATTATATTATTTGAACTGGATTTGTATTAAGAGATTTATATATATGAGATGAGATTTGATTTAAATCCAGTTGATGGAAATGTTATTATTATATGTATGATTTTTATTTCCGCTGCAAATTTAATATTGTTATTATTATTATTGCATGTTTTATTTTATTTTTAGGCTTGCTACGGCTTCCGGATTCGAAAGAATTCCTGTTCCCTAGCGCCGGTCATGGCCCCTGTTTTGGGTCGTGACAAACATAAAAGAAATAATTTTTTTATTCAAATTCCACCCATCGTCAATTAAATGAGTAGTCACACATATGTCGTTAATGTGTTGGATAGATTTCCAAGAATTAGTTGTAATACTGATTGTTTAACAGTGTGACTCATAAAGTTTTTAAGCTTCCCCCTCTTATTAACAAGCAAAGTGTAACAGTCTCTACTTATGGTCCACCTAAAGGGTATTTTAAAATGAGGACAAGCAGTAACTAAAAACTTTTTAAAGCCAATACCTTCAGCAAATTTTAATGTCAACTCATCATGAATAACTAATAGCATATGTACATTTCTAAGAGAATCGTTTTCAAATTTCCAAGTGCCTAAGACACTAGACTGTGTACTATTAATGGCTTCCACTACAAAAGGTTGCAAGGTCAAAAGTGACTGCCTAGTATCTAAACTATGTGGAAATTTAGTACAATGCATGACATGTGTAGGCGACAGGGTTTAGCGTGCGCCCAAGATTTTAGCAACCGCGATACTGTTTGGGCTCAAGGCCTTAGGGAACACACTACTATGTCACAAAGACATAGTGTGGAGATAAGAAGTCACCGCCTAGGGTAATAACTGGGATAAATTGCAAGGTGGTACTAGATTCTCTAAAAGAAAGCTACACTACAACTAGGAGATTCTGGGAACAGAATACTAACTTCTTTCAGTTTTGTGTTTATTCAGAATTACTTTATAAATTACTATCTTATTCTTTAATAACATGAAATTTTATTTAAACCTAAATTAAACATCCATCTAACCCAAAAAAGGCAACAGGTTATAAAATTATATGTAAAAAATGCATATAAAATGCATCGTCCCTAAGTCTAAACTAGGTTAATTTTTAAAAGTTAGCTATTTCTACATATTTTTATTTACAAGTGAAATAGACTAGAAAAGACATACATTTTTAATTAATTTTAGTAAACTTAAGTTTATTTATTTTAATTTAACTAAGGGAATAGTCCTAAGTCTACCAAATTTTAAAGAAGAAATTAATTTAATAAGTGGGCCTAAGTCTAACTTGATTTTTAATTAAGTGATGTAATCCTAAATCTATTTATTTTAAAAGAAATGAAATTAATGGGTTGGGCTAAGTCTAAATTAATTTAATTAACCTAAAAATGGGCCTAAATTGATTTTAATTAATTAACCTAAACCATTTTAAGCCTATTTTTTATTTAGTGGGTTTGGACATATCGTGGGCTTGGGGCTCAAAGAACTAAAAAATCCAAAAACAAAACTCAAACAAAAATCATAACAAAATCAGATCAAACACATGATTTATGTGATTTTCTAAAAAAATCCTAAATCAATTTATATGCAACCCTAAATTAATCTACACCCATCATTGATTTTAATTGATTTTTACCCAATTGAACCTAAATTACTAATCAATTTTAGTGCAGAGAATATAAAATTCTACTATTTCCCACTATTGGGGTTATTACAAACTAATGTGCAAAAATTAAAATCAAATTAATTACAACTCAAAACAAAAACAAATTAAAAGAATGCAAAAATTATAAATCCTAAATCTTATGGGGGTTTTATAGATCTTAATCCATGACATTCCATGGATTCTTCAATGTAGTCATTGCCAAAATCTCATTTCACAAACCTTATCTCTAGAGTACCATAGAACATCAATAAAAAAAATAGTAATGAATCAATCAAAAAATAAAACAAAGAAATCAAATCAAAATAAAAGAAAAAAGAGTAAAAGATGCTGTGAAAATGCTGTTTGAATGCCCCTCAAATTGAGATATCACCATTTTGAGATTGACTTTGTTGTTTTTTCTTAATCTTCTAGACTTTAAAATCAAATAACATATTTTTTTGAAAGGTTTTTTCTTTTTTGCAATAGTTAATTAAGGTTTTTTCTCTCTAATTTTTTTTGCAGTTATTTTTCTAGGGTTTTTCTTGCAACTTTTTTTATTCACAATGATTGAGGGAGGTTTGATCACCATTCTTTATTCGCATTGATTGAGCGGTGGATGGACACTACCCATACGTTCCATACTCGTGTAGGTGAGTTGACTATTTCGCCTATGATTTTTTTTTTGCAATCATTAGGATTGCCTTTGGAGGGACTCCTATTTCCTTTGACATCAGTTATTGCAGTCTTCCTGAGCATGCATAGAGTCAGTATGTGAGAGACTTGACTGGATTTGTCCCGGCATGGAAGAACTGGAGGAACGTTGTTCTTTCATCATTGGTCAAGGGATTCAGATGTCTTCCCACCACCACACCTCGTCAGATTGCTCATAAGGTGAGGTGCTTCCTCTTAATCTTGCTTAGCACGACCCTCTTCTATGAGATTGGTCACGAGGTCAACATTACCCTTCTCAGCCCTCTTGAAGACTTAGATCGAGTTATCACCCTCGACTAGGGATCTGCAACGTTGACTTATTTATATTGCAGATTGGACACTGCTTGTAGAGGCGCTATCATCATGTGCGACTTTTGGCATGTCTTGTATATGAGTCTGTCCCCTTTTTATTTCTCTTTTTCTCCTTTCCTTTTCTTTCTTTTTGCTGACTTATTCTCTCTTTCAGATCTAGAACATAAAGATTAGGTTGATTCATGGCTTTGAGGCTATCAACTCTGACAGGAGTCTCCCCCTGATGCAGAGATGGGGCTCTTTCTATCTACCGAGTATTAGGAATACTTTGCAAACCTACCACGATCAACTGAACACCATCAAGTAGGACCTGGTAAGAAAATAAAATCATTAGTACTTCATGACTTAATACAAGTTAAACTTAATTAATCCTAATTTTGCAGATCTATTCTGATTGGCTAGAGGGAGCTGATAATGTCCAATGATATGATTTCATGGATGCCATGGTATGACTTAAAGAGATGAGGGTTTTGCTCCTTAGTTATGGCTGTCAAATATGGTATTTAGGAGAGCGGGTATATTGGTGGCGCTCTAAACCTTCTCGGCGTCATATTCCTATCGCTGTCCTTTGCTCGATGCTTTAGAGTTCTCATTTGATGGGTTCAGAGTTGAGAGAGGCATTATAAGGATATGATGCCACTATTTTTCTTGACCGATCTTGCCATTATCGGCAATTCATCCATGAGAACCTCTTGGAGCGGGTTCCTATTGATAAGGCTAAGGTAACTTTTAATCATTTCTTTTCTGGAACTCTCCAATCACTTATTCTTTTCTCATAGTTTACCTTTCATAGATTGAGGAGGTTTGCTCCCCTATTGATGAAGTGATGGAGGAGGCGGCTGGGGCTGATCAGGGGTTTGAGACTATATAGTGAGGCTACCCCTGAGCCTGAGATTACACCTAAGGTCCTTGTTACTAGTCCTGGTCATGCATAGTGCAATCAACATATTAGGACTAGCCATGAGGGAGCTTTTGCTGGCACTTTTTTTGGTGATGTTCCCCTTCTTGATAGATCCATGCTCTATTGGGCTCCTATTATTCATGCTCTTATTGAGCAGTAGATACATTTCGGTGATGTTCAGCTCCCCAGCTTTTCTCCAGCAGATACTTCTTATGTGAGTTTGTTTGACTTATTTCTTGTATTACCTGTACACTTGGTATTGATGTTAGTACAACTTTATAAAATAGGTCCCTCGGACATAGGTAGAGTATTTGCACGGACTTAACTCATCTCAGAGGTTATTTACCATGCAGGTCATAGATAGTTGGTAGGTAAGTATATATATACTTATTATGTAAATGTATGCATGGTGTGCATATGATATAATGCTTCCTATATGTGCAGAGTTATTCACGGGATTTGGAGTGAGAGATTAAGATGCTTCACCAGCGGTTTGTTAACTCAAGCCTGATCCCTAAGTGCTGTACTTCGTCTGCTAAACCTCTAGATACCTATCATCATGATGACTCTAGTAGAGGATGGAGCCCATGGCCTGATTTTGGAGCTCGAGATGACTGATTCCAGGCTATTTTCTATTTTATAGTTAAGACAATCAATTTTTGGACTGCTTAATTTCAAATTTCCCTTTCCTGAAATTAGAATTGGATGAATAGATGATCCTAAGTGAGTTAATTGATTTTTTTATGCCTTAACTTTTGCCTAAGCCATCCTTTCGAGTTTTCAACTTAACGGGCTTTCTTTTTTTTACTTTTTAAATCTGGGTCATGATACAAGCTACAGAGCCACCCAAATTTTCTAGATACAAAAGGATTCAAGGTTTACATGATGAATCTTAGAGGAAGAAGAAACAGAGGCACGAATAAAGCAAAATGGTCTCATAGAGATGATTTTAAGCTTTTATAGTCTGTTTTCCTTTCTGGTACTTATGCATTATAAATATGATAGAACATGCAATGTCATAAAAAAATTTCAATTTCAATAAGATTCATTAATTAGGGAAAAAATAAGTACATTTGCTACATCACATGACATAACTTTTATTATCAGCTAGTCCTTTCGGATTTTCTAACTAAATATTTTTTGCTCACATTTGATTTCCTTAATTTTTGCCTAACCAGCCCTTTGTAGGTTTTCTAATTTGTGGGACCTCTTTTATTTATTCCCCAGTTGTTGCCTACCAGCCCTTTACAGGTTTTCTAAACAGCGGGAATGTCCTAATTTTTGCTTGATTAGCCTTTTTAGGTTTTATAGTCAGTGGACTTTTATTTTCTTTATACTATTTTTATTTATTTTTATAGATAGTATTTCTCGAGGCGATGCAGGTTAACAGGCTCCATGAACTCGTGCCCTTCAAGATCAGATATCTTGGTAGCTCCCTTTGGTAGAACTGACTTGACTAAGTATAGTCTTTCCCATTTTGGTTTGAACTTTCCTCTTGGATCGAACACCACTGCTTTGGATTATTTTAGTACCATATATCTAGTTTTTATCTTCCCTAGTTTTACCTTCTTATTAAATGCCCTTGCTATCCTCTTCTGGTATATCTAGGTATAAAACAAAGCATTCATCCTCTTCTCATCTAGAGACACCAGATGATCACATCTTTTATGTGCCCATTCACTCTTGGACATTTTGGCCTCTATAACTACTCTTAGAGACTTTATCTCAGTTTTTATTGGCAAAACTACTTCTTGTACACTAGGGAGAATGGATTTTGGCCTATGGCAGTTCTGGCTATAGTTCTGTATCCCCATAAGGCAAAGAGAAGAAACTCAGACCAATCTTTGTAAGTTTTGACCATCTTAGAGAGGATTTTCTTAATATTTTTATTTGTTGCTTCCACTGCTCCATTAGCCTGAAGTCGATATAGTGAAGACCTATGATGCTTGATCCCATACTTCTGCAATAACTCTACCATTTATGCTTGAAACTGAACCCCATTGTCTATCACTACATGATGTGGAACCCCATATGTGTAAATAAGATTCTTCTCAATGAGCTGGGCCATCTGCTTCACCCTTAGAGTATTAAAAGATTCAGCCTCTACCCATCTAGAGAAGTAATCAATTACCATAATTATATACTTATGTCCATTCGATGTTGTCGGCCTTATTTCTCCTATGATATCAATCCTTCGTGCTACAAAAGGCCAAGGAGATGATAAACTATTCAACACTTTTGGAGGAAGATGGTTGAGATTCTCGTAGATCTAACACTGATGGCATTTCCTTACTATTTTAATGCAATCTCTTTCCATGCTCATCCAGTGGTCCCTTGTCTGATTATCTTCTTTACTAGGATTATTCCATTCATGTGAGAACTGCAAGCTCCTGCATGAATCTCCCTCATCACCTCTTCTTCTTAATCTTTCTTGAGAAATATGAGCTGTATCCCATTCGGCATTCTCTTATACAACACTCTATCATGACTTGCAAAATTACGTGCAAGCACACACATTACATATCTTTCTTTTGAAGTGGCCTCATTTGGATATTGTCCTTCCTCAATAAACCTCTGAACATTTTAAAGCCATGGCTTCTTTTGAGGCCCTATCTGAATTCCCATAATCTGCTTACCCCCATAACATGAAGCTTTTGATTTCATGATCACTAATGGCCTCATGGTTAACCTAGTCACACTATCCCACATTGAAGAGAGTGTTGCCAGTGCATATGCCATCTGATTGTCATCTCTTGATAGATGGATAAAGAGACACTTAGTGAAATTATTTATTAAAGCTTTCAAATAGTAGATGTAGGGTTCTAGCTTTTCCTCTTTCACTTCCCATTCTTTATTAGCTTGGCTGATAACTAATCTAGAATCCCCGTATACTAACAACTCCTTTGCTCTAGTTGCCATCGCCACTTCTACTATATGAATACATACTTCATACTCAACCATATTATTAGTTACTTTGAAATCTAGCTTCTTAGCCATTGGTATGGTTTCTCCTTTTGGTGTGACGAGGATCACTCTTCACCCGGCTCCTTTGTTGTTTACTGCACCATCAAAATAAAGCTTCTATTCCCGATGCTCTACAACTACTATATTCTCATTTGGGAATTCTAGGCTCCACTATTCATCACCCTTTACTACATTTTAAGCTAGAAATTTTGCTACTACCCTTCCCTTAATAACCTTCATGGTAATGTACTTTATATCAAATTTAGTTAGGAGAATGAGCCATCGAGATATCCTTCTGGTTAGAGCAAGTGACTATAGTAAGTATCTTAAGGGCTCTATTTTCGAAATGGCTTGAACCCTATAAGACTGAAAGTAATGCCTCAATTTCCTTATTACCTAGATCATTGTCAAACATGTCTTCTCAACCAAATCATACTTTTCTTTATACGATAAGAACTTCTAGCTGAGGTAATACACTGTATGCTCTATCCCTTCTAGCCCTTCTTGTGCTAACATTGCCTTTTCTTCTAAAGCCAAATATAGGATCAAGGGTTTACCTAGCTTCGGTGGTTTAAATACATATGGATTAGTGAGACACTCCTTGATCTTATTAAAGGCCCTTTGACAATCATCATTCCACTCTACAGGTTGATCTTTTCTCAAAAGCTTAAAGATTGGGGTCATAAATATTAGTAAGCCTTGTAATGAACCTGCTAATATACTGTAATCTACCTATGAACCCTCTCACATCTTTCTTTATCCTTGGTGCTGGCATTTCCTAAATGACTTTTAATTTATCTAGATCCACTTCAATTCCTCTACTACCGACTATATGCCCCAACAACTTCCTTGAAGTAACTCTGAAAATGAATTTCTTCGAGTTGAGTCTTAAACTATACCTCTCAATGCATGCCAAGAATTTGTCCAGTGCTTCAAAATTCCCCTCTCTTATTTCTGACTTGACCATCATATTGTTTATTTATACCTCCACTTCCTGATGCATCATGTCATGGAAAAGAATAGTGGCTACCCTTTGATATATTGCACTTGCATTCTTCAACCCAAAAGGCATAACCTTGTAGCAATACATCCCTCATTCTATGATGAAAGTTATCTTGATCTTATCCATAACTGCCATTATTATCTAATTATAAATAGAGAACCCATCCATGAAGGAGTACAACGCACTTGACGCTACACTATCCACTATCACATTAATGTGAGGTAAAAGGAAGTCATCCTTCGAACATACTTTATTTAAATCCCTGAAATCAACACACATTCACACCTTAACATCTTTCTTGGGTACTAAGACTATGTTTGCTAGCCATTAGGGATAATCTACTACCTTTAAAAAGTTGGCCTGAATTTTTTTAGCAATTTCTTCTTTTATCTTTTCAGTCCATTCTGGTTTTAATTTGTGCAATTTTTGTTTAATTGATTTTATTTTTGGATGAGTTGGAATGTGATGCTCTGTAATGTCCCTATCTAAACCTGGCATGTCTTCGTAGGTCCAAGCAAATACTACCTTTCTTTTTGTTAGTATTTTCTCAAAATTTTCCCTCTCTTTAGGAGTTACATCATGTGATATAGAAATATTCTTTGGATTATCATTTATGCCCATGTTAAATGAATAAAATTAATTTGAATTAATGTCAAACATGCATGAACAATCAAAATTATAACGCATAGAACTATCAGGATGCACATCACACAAGTAAGCAAAACTAGCATTCATATCATTGACTAAAGGAAAAAAACAGTTTTCATCCTTATAAAGACTGAACATTATTACATCAATTTCTTCATAAAAAACATTAGTAAAGCTATCACTAATAAGAGTAGCTAAATCCTGGGGTGGCTCCTCTTTAGGTGGTAGACATAATAGCTCTTTAACAATAGTATCCCTCATTCTTCTAGCTACTTGCTTCATCACTTCTTCTTTGTTGCTCTCGACTAAGTTTTCTATAATTTGGTCTTTGAAAATCTCAAACCTAGGAACATTTTTACTAGCAACATTAACGGACTCCTCAGTACCTAGATAGTACTTACCCTCTCATGGCTTGATGAAATTCTCACTTAACGGCCCAACTCTCCCTAGGGGCTTATTTATCTTGGCCTTCTCCTTCTTTCTTGCCTTTCTATTGGTAGATCCTGTCTCAACACACCCCAATCCTTTAGTGTCATTTTGACTTTTGAATTTTGGTAGCTTAGGACTTCCTTGCTCATTCTTGCCTAGCCCTAGTTCAGGTTGGTAATTCATGCTCTCCATCATTTTTACAACCCTTAGGTCTATCTTAGTCCTATCAAATATCCCAGCAATTTGAAAACTAGGAGGAACACACACTTGTTTCTATTTTTCCAGTATAGTGGCCATAGTTACATTGGTTCTTGCTTTGATTATCACTATATCTCCTTCATGAGGGAATTTTATCTTTTGGTGCATAGTTGAGGGTACCCCTCCCAGAGCATGGAACCATGGCCTTCCCAATACCAAGGCATAAGTAACTGGTATATCCAACACGGTGAACTCAATGGTTGATTCCACAGGTCCTGTTTTAACTAGAGCTTGGAATGTCCATTCCATATTCCTAATGCTATCATTATAGGCTATGATTATAAGGTTTGAATCTGTCAAGTCTTTAGCTTTCAAACCTAATTTAGGCAAGATCTTCAATGGGCATATATTAATGGCAGAACCATCATTAACCATTGCAAAATTGGTTCTTTTCCCTTTTACTTCAACTGGGATAAATAGTGTCTTATTATGATTTCTTCCTTCCAGAGGTAGGTCATCATCTGAGAAGGTTATCAGCCCGTGTTTCTTTTCTATAACCTTTGCTACCATAACTTCCGGTGTGGCTACTGTTTCAATGTTCATGTTAGACAGAGCTTTCACTAGAGCTTTTCTGTGACTGCCTGAGTGCATTAACAGTTCCTAGATACTGACATTTGCCTTAGCCTTCTTTAGTTGTTCTAGAATCAGGTCTTCCTTTTCCCTTTCTTCTATTTATGCATCATCTGTCTCTTTTCTTTCTACAACTCTCTTAATCTTCTTTTTTATTGCCTTATAATTCCTCCTACTTTTAGTGACATGATTCACTTTGAGGTCATCGCTCCACACATCCAAACCATTGGGACTCTCTTCATCAGAGTCATACTAGATGTCTATAACTCCGATGATTATGTCCCTCTTTCCATCCTTCCATACTTCTACTATGCACATTTCCTTTCCCTCTATGCTAAGCTTTCCCAAATGTGCTATTAGTAATTACTTAATCCCCTGTTCGGGAGTTATAAACTCCTTATTCTCTTCTTTCATTGGCCCATCACCAAATTCATCACCCCATCCTGAGGGCACAATCCCCTCAAGAGGTGTATCACTAAAAGTAGGCTTTGAATAAAACACCCTATAATCAAATTTGCCTGAGGGCTACCTGAATAAATCCTCAACTCTTGGCTATTATGGGGTTTTGGATTCTTTCTCATCATTAAACTCATCACCCCATCTTGAGGGCACAATTGATTCAACTAGGATATCTGTGATGGGCGGTTTGGAATAAAACACCTTATAGTTGAATTTCCCTAATGGCTGCCCCAGTAAATCCTCAACTCCTTTAGAGGCATCGGGAGATTCTCTATTAGCTATAGGGTTTAGGTTTTTAAAGAAATTTAGCATTTCTTCTTCACTCACTCCTGAGTTAATCATCATGGTGGTCGATGGTGGTACATTTCGGTAGTCAGGGAAAGGATTATTTTTAGTGTTTGGGTTGGAGTTGGATTTTTTAGGGTCTTTGATTTTTTCAAAGTTTGGTTTTGGATCTCGTGATTGAGGTGAATACAGGTGTCTACGGAGTGACCATCTACTTGGTGAAACTTGTAGTAGCTATTGGGTTTGTAGCCTGGGACATTCAGGTTAGGTGGTTTGGAGAAGGTTAAAGGTTGAAGTAAGCCTTTCTAGATCAATCGTTCTAGACTTTGGAGAGTGGTTGATTCAAATTGGAGAATCTTCGAGGTTGCTGAACTGCGCACGCCTCCACAACTTGGCTAGTACTTCCCTGTTATGTGCCCCCAGTTGGGTAGTTTTGGGTTCTAGTGCCTCTAGATCTTCTTTTCTTGTCATTCTTAATCTCTTCTGCTTGCAGACCATCATCATATAGGTCTATAAAAGTTTTGGGGTTCATCATCTGTAACCTCTCGACTAGATTAGGTGACACATTCCAAACTATCATCCTAACATGATCCTTCTCGGCTAGCTTATTCTTCATCAGCCCTGTTTTATTCATGAATTTGGTAAGGAAATCAGAGAAAGATTCATTGGGTTTCTACTTTTTCAGTTCTAGATCTCTGATGGACACTTCCAACTGGGTGTTATAATTATATTTTCTTAAAAAGGAAGTACATAGTTCTTTCTAGTAAACTCTCATAGATTTTTCTAGCCCATAATACAAGTTTATAACCATTCCCTCTAAGGATAGTACAAATAACCTAGTGATCACTTCTAATGGGGCCTTAGTAGTGCTTATAGTTGTTATATACTGATTGAGATGAATCCTAGGATCTCCAGTTCCATCAAACTTCTGCAGCTGAGGCATTTTGAACTTCTCAGGTAGTTTATTACCCTCTGTTAGTAGCATATCATCAAAGTCAAATGAATATCCCATGCCTTGTCCTTTAAGCAACTCTTCCATCTTAGACATTTTCTGGGTCAGTGCTTGCATCTTCTTAGACTTGTGGTCGTGTACCAATTCAAGGGATTCTCTCTTTGCTTTTTCTATCATGTAGTTCTTAGCATCCTCAAGCTTTACATTAATAGCTGGTGGGTTTCTAGCAATAGGTTGCCCCCTAGAATTATTAGCAGTAGGTGGAGCATTTGCAATAAATGGGATAGCTGCAGTAACAGGTGGTTGATTAATTACAGGTGATGGTATAACAATAGTAGTAGGTTACATCATTTTAGATAAAGCCAGTCTCAGTTCATCTTACATCATAGCCCTCATGTCATCCATTAAAGCTCCCTTGATGTCTTTCAAGGTCCAGTTCGCTCCTTGTTATTGTTCCATGTCTATAGGTTCAGGTGTGGTTGGTTTAGCTTCCAAGTAAAATAGGTTGATAGGGCTTTTTTTCCAGTCTATCCAGTCTGTTCAAGATTTCCTTTGCTAAGGCTTTAGGACTTTGACTTGTTCTTCTTAGTCTGCCTCCTCATTGTCCCCAAATATGAAGAGACCCTGATGTACATATGATGGCTACAAAACAAGGTGTTAGTATGTTGAATGAGATGCATATATGCATGTATGCATGATGCACGTGCTATGCAACAAGTAGCAAGTATCAATCAAGTGTACAATATTCATTCTTCTAAACTTATTCCTCCTACATTCGTGTTTAATGGCAAGTCTCTTATCCTAAGATTTTTGGTCTTGGTCTTAATATCAATGAGGGATATTAGGGATCGACTTGAATGCCAGATCTCTTTTAAAGCAGTAAAGCATAGAAACAACATTTCTAGGTATAAAGGTCTAGCCTAATCTTCATTACCCAAGGGGCTTAAAAAGTATGGGCCTGGGCTTTTATAGATAGAAATACCTTATGGTAAAAATTATACAAGAAATTTGGGTAGATCCTAGGGGAGGTAACTAAGCCATTATATGTGGTTAGAGTATGGTGAAAAGTCAAGGTTCCCTTAGCAAGATGCCCTCCTTTAAGACTTCAGTTACAGGCCAAGGTTAGAGGGGCCTAACATCCTTTGAAAACTCGAGAGAAGACTACCCCCTTTAGGACTTGGGTTACAGAATCTGGTTAAATGAGCTCGATAATCTCTCTTGAACTAAGTTAAGGCTAAAACTGATGGTTAGCCAATTTATAACTCTATGAAGCTAGTGGAATTATGGAATCATAAACCAACGCCATCGGTTTAATAGGGACATGCAGAATGAATGCAATAATAAAATAATAATTAATAAAATAATTCTAAAGAACACAAGTAGAATCAGTATCTCTTATCCTTAGTGGAGTCGCCATTGTAAACGGTGGGGCTTAGAACGCGTCCAAGATTTTAGCAACTACGACACTGTTTGGGCTTAGGGCCCTAGGGAACACACTATTATGTCATAAAGACATAACGTGGATATGAGGATTCACCACCCAGGGTAATAACTGGGACAAATCAAAAGGTGGTACTTGATTCTCTAAAAGAAAGCTAGCACTATAACCAGGAGATTTTGGGAATGAAATACTAACTTCTTTCAGTCTTATATTCATTTAGAATTTCTTTATGAATTACTATCTTATTATCTAATTACGTGCAATTTTATTTAAAGCCAAATTAAACATCTATCTAACCCAAAAAAGGCAACATGTCATCAAATTACATGTAAAAAATGCACACGAAGCGCATCGTCCTTAAGTCTAAACTAGGTTAATTTTTAAAAGTTAGCTATTTCTACATATTTTTATTTACAAGTGAAACAGACTAGAAAAGCCCTACATTTTTAATTAATTTTAGTAAAGTTAAGTCTATTTATTTTAATTTAATTAAGGGAATAGTCCTAAGTCTACCAAATTTTAAAGAAGAAATTAATTTAATAAGTGGGTCTAAGTCTAAATTGATTTTTAATTAAGTGATGTGATCCTAAATCTATTTATTGTAAAAGAAATGAAATTAATGGGCTAAGCTAAGTCTAAATTAATTTAATTAACCTAAAAATGGGCCTAAGTCCAAATTAATCTAATAGGCCTAAATTGATTTTAATTAATTAACTTAAACCATTTTTAAGCCTATTTTTTATTTAGTGGGTTTGGACCTATCATGGGCATGGGGCCCAAAGAACTAAAAAATCTAAAAATAAAACCCAAACAAAAATTATAAAAAAATCAGAACAAACACAGGATTTATGTGATTTTCTTAAAAAAAAACCCTAAGTCAATTTACATGCAACCTTAAATTAATCTACACCCATCATTGATTTTAATTGATTTTTATCCAATTGAACCTAAATTACTAATCAATTTTAGTGCAGAGAATATAAAATTCTACTATTTCCCACTAGTGGGGCTATTACAAACTAATGTGCAAAAATCAAAATCAAATTAATTACAACCCAAAACAAAAGCAAATTAAAAGAACATAGAAATCATAAATCCTAAATCCTATGGGGGTTTTACAGATCTTAATCCATGGCCTTCTGTGGATTCTTCAATGTAGTCACTACCAAAATCTCATTTCACCAACCTCATCTCTAAAGTACCATAGAATATCAATCAAAACAAAAAAAACAAAAAAATTAATCAATAATGAATCAATCAAAAAAATAAAACAAAGAAATCAAATCAAAATAAAAGAAAAAAGAGTAGAAGATACTGTGCAAATGCTGTTTGAATGCCCCTCAGATTAGGATTTTCACCTTTTTGAGATTAACTCTATTGTTTTTTCTTGATCTTCTGGACTTTAAAAGCAAAGGACATATTTTTTTAAAAAGATTTTTTTTTGCAGTAGCTAATTAGGGTCTTTTTCTCTCTGATTTTTTTGCAGTTCTTTTTCTAGGGTTTTTCTCGCAGCTATTTTTTTCCATCTCGTAGATTTTGTCTTTTGGCTTTTAAAGCCTAGCCTAGCAACCCCAGCTCTTGTGATCATACAGGGAAGTTGCATGATAATTGGGAGCGAGATCAAGAGTCTCTGCCTTTTATTTTTTGAATTTTCAAAATCAAGATAATGAGATGATAAGCGATAAGGTTTTGAAAAAATCAAACATGTGGTGTCTTGGACTAATGAAAAAAATTGAAAAATGACAAAATTAGCGTAAAAAATTGCGTAAAAATCACTTTTTAGCAAAAATCGGCATTTCAGAATGCCAATTTTCACCCCATAATGCCAACTGGCATTACCTAATGCCGACTGTCATTATGTAATGCTGGTTAGCATTAAATAATGCCAGGTGGCATTAAATGCCAGCTGACCATTTTTTTAATTAAATTACAAAAAAGGTGCTTGGAAGTTTCTAATTTCTGTAATCAAATCCCTAAAAAAACTAATTTTACAATTAAATCCATAAAACATTGCAATTAGTCCTTTAAATCGTAAAACTCGACACTAGAGATCAATTGTCAATTAGATTTTCATCATAGGGGCTTTCGTCACACAAGTGCACAATTGCATCATGAAATTGGTGTTGACAACATGATTTTTCAAAGAAGATGTGCCATGTTTTTTACTATGACAGTTATATGTAATAGCATAATAGATACATTTATCCTCAATGATGACACTATATTCATTTTTTATTCTCTCAAAATACTAAAAAACAACAGATTTCAGTCCAGTCTCTTTTTTTTTATAGCAACAAGCTGAGGCTGCTCTATAGGTGTAGCAGGGACTATAGGGGGGCTTCCATCTCAACATTAGAAGCAATGGAATTAGTATAGCCACTGGTATTTTCCATTTACATAAATGATAACAGAAAAACAAAGATGAAATATTATCAGTAAGCAGTCACACGTATCACATTAAAAGATCATTCAATTCATAACTTAATAAAAATTTTGAAAACATATTTTAAAATTATACCTCTGTGTTACTATACAACAAATAAAAGATCGCAGTGACCCAGATAGTAAGCAAACCAAGCTTCAAAGCCTAGTCTAACATAAGCTTCCTCCCTTTTTGAAGATCTAAAGTTATAACTTTAAGCTTCCACCCTTTTTTGAAATTTTACTTTTATAACTTTAAGCTTCCAAAACACAATACTTAATTAATTAATACATTTTCACAAAAAATTGGTTGCTTAAATAAATAAAATTTAATAGACATTTATGTTAAAAAAATGAGTAATCAAATATTATTATATATATATTTGATTGCCAAGATTGCATGCCAAGATTAAGTACCAAATTAATACTTATGAAACTCTAATAGAAATTAATGAGGTTTCAATGATTACAAAAATAGAAACCAAAAAACCCAAACAAAACCAAAGAACAACAAGAAGAAAATATAGTTTTGAATGTATAAGAAAACTTGAGGAGAACTAAAAATAAAGAAAAAAACAACAGCAATAGTAAGCCAAAGGCCTAAACTAAACCATAATAGCAAAATACAATAGTAGCAAATAACACAAACAAAGAAGACCAAAGCCAGAATATAATAGCAACAAACTAGATAAATAGTTTAGAGATGAATATATGAACTATAGAAGAGGAAATCAAAGGCCAAGACGGTAGTTAGAATCCAAACCATAGGCAGTTATAACTTGAAATTGAGATAACAACAGTAGACAACCAAACATGGATGGAGTTATAATAAAAAAATGCTGAACTAAAGAAAATGCCACAAATAAAACTTGCCCAGGAGCCAAACTAAACAAAAGCAAAAAAAAAAAAAAAGCAAACTAGAACACAAAAATAAGAGAAATTAACAACTACAAATTATGCCTTCAAACACCAAACTTGAAAAAGAAAAATAGAAAATAACAAAAAAACTATTAGGGGAACAACATCAGAAAAATGAGCCAAAAAGTGTTAGATGAGATTCATAAATAGTAAAAGAAAACCAACATAAGAATCATCTAATCACCAACTACCCTTTAAAGAAAGTAATCACAACAAACACCATATATCAAACACCATAATAAATCATCTAATCAGAAACTACATTTTATTAAAAAAAAGAAGAAAATTCATAGCAAACACCATATATTACTCCAATATAAACAACAACAAAACTTAATAATCATCTAATCACTAACTACCCATCAAAGAGATAATCCTAAAGAAAGAAGAAAAAGATTTGAAAAAAAAAACATTAGTACAGTGAAATGGAAAATGAAATTAACCACCATTTTAATAAAATCATGTAAAAAGAAGGAAACTTTGATAAAGAAAAGAAAAAAAAAATAATGCTCATATGTGGACCTTTAAGAGTGGGGTTGAAGGAGGGGAGATGATTAGGAGGAACAATAGAAATTAAGAGAAAAGAGACAATGCATGAGAAAAAAAAGAATTTTTAATTGTTAAAAAGTAAAGGTTGTGTTGTGTTAGGTTTTTTAGACAATTTGATGATGCTAAAAGCGGAGGCGGTGATGGACGATCGGTAGGGGTAATAGTATGGATGGCAGTGAATGTGACTAAGGTGTGAGATGATTAGATATGAATGACAGAGGGAGGTTTAGGACTAGGGGGCAGTGGGTAGACAACTATTCAAGTGAAAATGAAAGAGAATTATAGAGAATGAGAGTGGTTAACGAGTTATTTACATGAGATGAAAAAGTGAATTTTTTTGCTAGAGTTATGTAATCATATATGGTTGTCTTATCAAAAGGTTGAAATATTTGTTTTATGCTATTAATATTGTACTAGTATATGGTGTGAAACTCTAAAGAAACCCTTAAACAATGTATTAGTTTCCTCCAATTTCATAATTATAATATAGTATTAGTATGTTCGTAATTAATATAGATGAAGACCTAAAAAATAGCATGTATAGGTGTTTAGGAATTTAAAAAAAAAATCTTAAATGTAACTTATTTATTTTATTTTATTTTATCTTGATGAGTCACTCTAGGCATATGACTATGAACAATCATTGTAAAGAGCCTAATTAGGATTGAGCATTGGGCGAGTTGAAAGTGGTGGGTCATAAAAACAATCATTTTTTAACAAATAAAACATTGAGCCAAACATAATTGTTATAGAAATCCAATATTTTGAAAGCCTAAAATTTTCCGGTTGGGTCAGATCGGGGCTCAAATTGGATTGGGCCAAAAATATAAATGGGTCACATTAAAAATAAACATAACAATATATATTTTTCCTTATTAATTTTGGGCCAAGCCCATATATTTACCAATTATAAAAAATATACAACTTAATTAAACTTAAGCGTTAAATTAATTAAGCTAAAAGCCCTAAATTAAGTTATAAAAAAATGTAGTTAGCTTAATACAAAAATAATAGCTTAATACAAAAAGACTATTAAGCTGCAGACATGCATTTGATAAAATTTAGCAACTGCAGGCTCAGAAAAGCTATTCACCCAATGTCCAAAGTGTACAAAACATAAGTAAATCAGAGATGCTGAAGGCAAAGCATAAGAGATTGCAAAATCTAAAAAAAAAAAAAAAAACTATAGAGCATATCCATCCATCTATACAATTTTGATTCACCTGTATATTTCATTAAAGATTGAAAGACATATTTTAAATTAAAACAAATTATTTCCAAGTTAAACTAAAGAAAAAAAGAAGTAGCAGGCAACTTAAATGGGTCAGGTTGCTTTTATCAACTTATAATTAGAATGGCACCTTATTTCACTGGTAGTTGAAAGAGCCATCTAGTAAAATGGGTAATAATTCTTTTACAACTCATAATGCATTTAGTGTGTGATAATATAAAGAAGAAGAGAAAATCTGTACATATTTTAATCTATAGAAGGTACATGCTTATATATACAACCACTACTCTGCTTTAGGAAAGAATAGACTAATTACTTTAGGAAATATTAGACTAATTCCTTTAATTAAGTTATTCCTATTTTACATATTCCTATAATTAAGAAATTCCTATTTTACATGTACAATTCTATAACACTCCCCCTTAAGTTGGCGCATGGATGTTAATCATGCTCAGCTTGCTGTAGATGTATTATATCCGAGTTACATTTAGCGCTTTTGTAAACACATCTCCTAGATATTCTCCAGTCTTCACATACTCTATGGATATCAAGTTCTGTTGTATTTTCTCTTGAACAAAGTGATAATCAACCTTTATATGCTTGGTTAGTTCATGAAAGATAGGGTTAGAAACAATATGTATAGTAGCTTAGTTGTCACACCATAGTTTAGCTAGTATTAGCACCTGAAAGCCAACTTCTGTCAATAGTTGATAAATCCACACCACTTCATAAACTGATTATGCCATCGCTCTATATTCAGATTCTGCACTTGAGTGAGAAATAACATTTTGCTTTTTACTTTTCCATGATACTAAGTTTCCTCCAAAGAAGACACAATAACCTTGTAATATCCCGTGTTTTTAAATATTTTGACACTGTATCGGGATATGCAGTGTTAATAATTTTTGTATATATATATTGATATTTTTACGAGTTGATATGAATTTAAAATCTATTTTAATTATTGTGTATTATTTTAAGTGCTTTACGTAAAATTTTCCCGAGACTTTTATTTTCGGGGAAATTTTCACGTAAATAATTTACTATTAATTATTTTAAATATATTTATGGACTTGCATGAACTCATACATATTTTAAAATACTAGATAACGTGTATATGTGTACTTATTTATTTAATTAGGGTTTAATTAATATTACCCTAATATTTTATTATTTATTTATTAATTTTATTATTATTTAATTAATTTTATTTATTATTAAATTTTAAAATATTAAATATTAAGTGTGTGGTGTATATTTAATGTGTGTAATTTAATATTATTTTATTATATAGTATAAAGTATATATATATATATACACATTATAAGTCAAAAATCAAAACTTTTGGAAAATTACACATTTGCCCCCGATTTCTTCTTCTTCCCTGATTGCCTGCCTCCAGCCGTCCGGTCGCTGCAATTGTTGATTCCTTGCCTTTGGTGTGCCGTCCGGTGTGCTACCACCTTCCTCAGCCTTCTTCGTTGCCTGTAGCAGCCGTTTTCGACGTCTAGAGATCAATTTTGGCCGGAGAAGCCGAATTCCTCTTCACCATCGATCACGACGTTTCCGGCCACCATTTTTGACACCGTCAGTCTTTTTCTTCTCCTTGAGCTCTGGTGAGTGTGATTCTAGCTTTGGTTTGAGCTTAAATGGTCTTGATTTGCTTAGGTTTCGAATTTTCGATTCGGCCATATTAGGGTTCTTGAATTTTTTGAACTTCGAATTGTTTGATTCATGAAAAGTACCTTAACAAATGTTGATCCTAGTAGCTTAATCTTCATGGGTGAATTTTTGTATAATTTTTGGAGATTATTTTGATTTTTGGGTATTTTTGAATATTTTAATATTATTTTCTAATTTTCGGAAATTAATTAATTAAATTATGAAATTGTGTTTTATGATAATTATAGGTTTGAAATGAATTATAGGAATTTATTTGGAATTTTTATGAATTTCCATGTATTTATTTTGAATTATTTAAGTTTATGTAATTTTGGAAAATTAGGGTTAATTGTGTTTTAAATTGAAATTAATTGGTTAATTGAGTTTAATTATTGATATTATTGATAAATATGTTGAGAAAATTAATTTTTGATAATTTTATAATTTTTGGTGAATTTTTGAATGAATTTTAGTATATTTATATATATAGGGGTATTTTGGTAATTTTGCACAAAATTGGCTAAAAATGTAATTTAATTTTTTTTAATAGTTATTTAAGGTATAAAAATGATTTCTACAAATTATTTAGTATTTTTAACTAATTAAAACTATTTTTCGTGAATTATTTTCAATTATATATATAATATACGATTTTACTAATAAAATGAGTTTTTATCGGTTTTTACAGTGTTTAAAGGTTAATTATGTAATTTTTACTTATAAAATGAATTTCTATGATATAAGGGTATTTTTGGTATTTATGAAATTATTCTGTGATTGTGGACCCCGGTCGGTAGACTGTAGTTTGGAGTCCAACCGAGGGGTTATGAATGTAATTTTGTGTTTATTTTCAAAGTGTATTTCTTTGCAGGGTCGGCTCTACTCTTTGAGTAGAGAGATGTCCATTTTACAGGGGAGGTTTTGCAGAATTTTTGGTAGAATTCTCGTAAAACGTGATATCCAGTCGAACCCTAATTTCGATTCTGTGTTTAATATTCTAGATCGAGTTCTAGGATTTTCTGTTAGGTTTATTCTGATGTCTATTATTTATTGTTTGTTTAGTTGCATCGAAACCGAGGCCTAGTGGACCAGGCCCGTCGGACCCATCTCGTGGAGCGCACTAAGTGTGAGTTACTATATTATATATATATGTTTAGGGTGCATAATTTAGAAAAATATGTTTTATTTTGATTATTTATGCATGAATAATTCAATTATTACCTAAGTTTATTTTTAGTTTATTTTGGTTTATTTCCTGTATATTTTGAATTATATGCATGTTTTGTTAATAAATTATATTTAAAATATTTTTAAATATATTTCTAGCTTAATTTGTAATTTGATTGGATTTATTTGACGTATATATACTCGAAATATACCTGGTTTACTTTTGGTATATTTCCAGTATATATATGGTTTATGTTGCTATTTTATTTAAATTAATGTATCATTTATTTGTGAATGAATGTTTTATATTTATTAATGAATGATATCGATAGAACGTGCTACCTAGTGGGCAGCACTAGGACCGAGTACGTACCGGTATGCTTATAGCATTTAGGCTATATTACTAACCTATTTGTGGATATTGATTGGAATTGATTTTTCTGATGTGTGATGTGATTTGAGTGTGATTGTTGGAGCTCGGTTGACCAAGTGTCTCGGGGCCAATCACACTGGCAGTCAGACAGCTGGAGCTCGGTTGACTTAGTGTCTCGGGGCCAGTCTACTGTCTAAATGGATTAAGTGGATATATTTGGATTAAGTAAGCCTGTATGGCTAGAGTGTTGTCTAACACTGATTGAGGTGTAATATCCCGAATTTTTAAATATTTTTATACTGCATCGGGATATGCAGTGTTAATAATTTTTGTATATATATATTTATGATATTTTATGAGTTTGTTGTTTGTTTAAAGCTAATTTTAATTATTTTATATTATTTTAAGTACTTTACGTAAAATTTTCCCGAAAATTATATTTTCGAGGAAATTGACACGTAAATAAATTAATACTATTTATTTTGACTAGTTTTATGAATTTGCATGAACTCATATATAATTTTAAAGTGCTAAAATAAAATGTATATATGTGTATTTTTTTAAATTAATTAGAGCTTAATTAATTTCCTTAATTTTATTATTTAATTTTTGTATTAATTAATTTTAAGTTTATAAATTATTAAAAATATTAAAATATGTGTGTGGTGTATATTTAATATGTGTGAAATTTTATATTATTATAATTTATAGTGTAAATATATATATATATATACATATATACATAATTTTTTTATTAAAAAAACCAAAATTTCCATTTATTTACAGTTTTGCCCCTCCTTCATCTTCTTCCTCCCAAAACGTTTTCTTCCATTTTCAGCCACTTTCAAGCTGGTTTTCTTCCTGTTACTATGACTCTCAGCCTTCCTCTTCCACCTCCAACCATTTCCACCACCTAAAACACTTTTTTTCCGGTGAGTTTTGGCCGGATTTTCTTTAAAGAGTCAAAAATTAACTTAACTCTGACCAAGCACTTTCCGGTCACCAAATTTGATGCCGTCAGTCTCTATCTTCTCCTTGAGCTCTGGTGAGTGTGATTCCAAGCTTTGTTTCACTTGATTTGGTCTAGAATTGCTTAGGTTTCAATTTCTTCAAATCAGCCATTTTGGGTTTCGAATTTTTTTAGCTTCAATTTGATTGATTCATGAAAGCTTCCTTCACAAACTTTGTTTCTGGAAGCTTAATCTACATGCTGTAATTTTTTTAGAATTTTTAAAATTTATTTTAATTTTTGTGAATTTTTGATTATTTTAATATTATTTTCTAATTTTCGGAAATTAATTATATAAATTATGAAATTTTGTTTTATGGTGATTATAGGAGTTGAAATGAATTATAGAAATTTATTTGTAATTTTTGTGAATTTTTATGTATTTATTTGGAATTTATTAAGTTTATGTAATTTTGAGAAATAGGGTTAATTATGTGTTTAATTGAAATAAATGAGTAAATTGAGTATATTTATTGATGTTATTGAATTATATGTTGAGAAATTAATTTTTGAGTAATTATATAATTTTTGGTGAATTTTTGAACATTTATAGTGAATATATATATATAGGGGTATTTTGGTAATTTTACACTAAATTGGTTAAAAATGTAATTAAATTGATTTTAATAGTTATTTAGGATATAAAAATGGTTTCTGCAAATTTTTAGTATTTTTAACTAATTAAAACTATTTTTCGTAAATTATTTTCAAATTATATATAATATACTATTTTTCTAAATAAATGAGTTTTTATTGATTTTTAATATGTTTTAGGGTTAATTACGTAATTTGGATTTATAAAATGTATTTTTATTATATAAGGGCATTTTCGGTATTTTATAAATATTCTGTGAATTATGAACCTCGGTCGGTGAATTGTATTTTGGAGTCCGACCGAGGGATTTTGATTGTAATCCTGTGTTTATTCCGAAGTGTATTTCTTTACAGGACCGGCTCTACTCTTTGAGTAGAGAGATGTCCGTTTTACAGGGAAGGTTCTGCCGGATTTTCGATAGAATTCTCGTAAAACGTGATGTCCGATCAAATTCCTATTCTAAAGCTGTGTCTAAAATTCTAGATCGAGTCTTTAGAATTTTTGTTAAATTTATTCTGATTTCATATTGTCATTTGTTGTCTAGCTGCGCCGAGAGCGAGGCCTAACGGATCAGGCCCACCGAGTTTGTCTCGTGGAGCGCTAACATGTGAGTTATTATACTGTATATATATGCACTGCATATAGGGTGCATTATTTAGAATTTTTCATTTTCATTGTATGTTTTAAAAAATGATTTAAATTATAATATTTTTTGGTATATCTAGGGTTGCATTCTTATATATATGCATATTAAATAATTATGCATATTAGTTTGATATATGCACATTAAACAATTAGGTTTAGGTTTAATACATTTGAGTAATATACACATGTTTTAAAATGTACACTTAGACATAATTATTTTATTAAATGATTAGTATACTTTAGGTATAGTTTCAGTAGATTTTAGGTTTATTCTTAAATAATTGCATGTTAAATTATAAACCTACACTTAAATTATTTTTAAGTTTATTTTTGGTATATTTTTTATTTATTTCCGAATAAATAAATATTTTATTATTAAATTAAACCGAACACATTAGTGGTATATTTAGGGTTTATTTCTGATATATGCATGCTAGATAATTAGGTTTATTTTTAGTATATCTGTGAATATATGTTAAACACAAACACGTATTTAAATGAATATTTATACATAAATGGTTTATTAAATGATTTGAGTACTTATGGTATATCTTTTGCATATTTAAGTATATTTTTAAGATAATGCATGTTATATTATTGTTACTCATTTAAATTGTTTTTAACTATATTAATGATTTATCTTTAGTTTGTTTCATATTTTATTTGACTATATATATATATATATATATATATATATATATATATATATATACCTGAAATATACTGGGTATATTTTAGGTATATTTTTGGTATATATATATATGGTTGGTTTTACTATTATGAATATTGTTCTACATTAATTATTTTTCGAATGAATGGTTTATTCGAAGTGAAGGATATCAATAGAACGTGCTTCCTAGTGGGCAGCACTAGGACCGTGTACGTACCGGTACGATAGATAAGGATTGAGTGAGAGTTAAAATTGGGTGATTATAATTGATTTAATTGATTTGACTAAGATTAATGGTATGTTAGATAGTGTGATTGCTGGAGCTCGGTTGACTAAGTGTCTCGGGGCCAATCACACTGACAGTCAGACTGCTGGAGCTCAGTTGACTTAGTGTCTCAGGGCCAGTCTACTGTCCATAAGTGAATTGAATGATCTATTAGGTTGATTGAGATGTGAGGTGATGGATAGTGTGATTGCTGGAGCTCGGTTGACCAAGTGTCTCGGGGCCAATCACACTGACAGCCAGACTGCTGGAGCTCGGTCGACTTAGTGTCTCGGGGCCAGTCTGCTGTCCAAATTGGAATAAGTGTTCTATTTGGAATCAAGTGAGCCTGTATGGCTAGAGTGATGATGGGATTGTTTGAGGTTGTTATTATTTAGGGTTCTATGGATCCTTCATGAATTAAAACAAACATTTTCTACATTTAGTATATTTATAAAAGCAGAGTTTGACATTTATGTGAATTGTGTGTGTATACATACATATATAATAATGCCTGATTGTTATGGTTTAGTTTGCATGTATATATAGTATAATAATTCACTCAGTGAGGTCTGACCCCCCTCAATTATTTTTTTCAAGAGATTCCATATCGTCAGACCTTAGTTGTAGAGTTCCTCGCCGGTGTTCTTCAGTCCCGGCTATTTTATGCAAATGTATATTTTGAACTTTGAATTGTATTCTAGAAACTGCAGTAGTAGTGTTATTATATTGGAAGTGTATTATTTTGTTTGGATATTATATACTCTGAGAATTTGTATTTGAACATTGTACGAATATGTATTCATTTATAAAAGGATTTGGAGTATTTATTTTATATATTGATTCAGAAAAATTTTAATTTGGTCGTACTTTTATATAATTATTGCATGATTTTATTTTCTAAGGCTTGCTACGGGTTCCGGATTCGAAAGAATTCCCGTTCCCTAGCGTCGGTCATGACTCCTAGTTTGGGTCGTGACATGAGGTTTCGATATCATAGGGTTCTATTTGATCCTTCATAAATGATGATTTTAAATAAAATATATAAAATGATTTTTACTGCATCTGTGTGTATTTGCCTGTATATATACATATTAGATATATACTGTTGATTGTATGCATTGTCATTTAGTATGCATGTATATATATTATAGTAATTCACTCAATGAGGTCTGACTCCCCTCTGTTGACCATTTTTCAGGAGAGTCATCGTCTTCAGACCTCAGTAGCAGACCTATACGCCGGATTTCTTCCGCCCCGACTTTTTTGTGTAAACTACTTCTCTGAGTCTTGAGTTTATTTTATCTAGACACTGCAGTAGTCATTAAATATTTAAAGAGATGTTGTATTATATATATTTGAACTGGATTTGTATTAAAAGAGTTTATATATATATGTGATGATGAGGATTTGATTTAAATCCAGTTGGTGGAAATGTTATTGTGATATTTATGATTTTTATTTCCACTACCTTATGTATTGTTATTATTACTATTGCATGTTTTATTTTATTTTTAGGCTTGCTATGGGTTCCGAATTCGAAAGAATTCCCGTTACCTAGCGCCGGTCATGGCCCCTATTTTGGGTCGTGACAAACTTGTGGTGTATCTCCTATCCACTTTGGATACAACCTAATCTGCATAAAAAAAAACACTCAATGTAGTTATGTCCATGATTTCCATAAAGTATTGCTCATCCTAGAGCACCCTTTAAATAATAAAGGATTTGCTCTAGAGCCTCCTAATAATGAACTGTGGGTTTTAACATAAACTGGCATACAACATTGACAGAGTATGCAATATCAAGGTGATTTATCGTGAGATAGTTCAACTTTCTAACTAGTTGTCTATACCTCTTAAGATCTTCAAATAGCTTTCCTTCTTTTGTAAGTTGTATATTAGGAAGTATTATTGTATTACATGGTTTAGTCCCTAATTTTCCTATTTCTTTTAATAGATCAAGAACATATTTTCTCTAAGATAAGAAAATACCTTTCTTACTACGTAGTACCTCAATCCTTAAGAAATACTTCAACATACCTAAATCTTTAGTTTGAAATTGGGTGTGAAGATAGGATTTAAAAGTCGAGATACCTATACTATCACTCCCAGTAATCATAATATCATTAATATATACCACAAAAAGAATAATACCAGGTAAGATTGTTTATAGAAAATTGAGTGGTTAAATTTGCTCTTCTTGAGCCTAAACTTCTTAACCACTTAACTAAACTTCCCAAACCAAGCCCGAGGACTCTATTTTAGCCCATACAATGATTTTTGGAGACAAAAAACCTTACCAAATTCCCCTAAGAAATAAACCCAGGTGGTTGCTCCATATACACCTCTTCCTAAAGATCGCTTGCATAAATGCATTCTTAATATCTAACTGATGGAGAGGCCAGTCATGGGTGGCTGCCAAAGAAATTAATAAGAAAATAGAGGTGAGTTTTCCTATAGGAGAAAATGTATATGAATAATCTACCCTATAAGTTTGAGCATATTGTTTGGCTAGTAAACGAGCCTTGAGACGGGCCATTGATGTTAGCATAGGTGGTATGCCTTAGAGGTCAATCACATATTTAACATTATAAATTATCCTAAATGGCAATAAAATAATATTCTATTATTTAAAGTATTTATTTAATTGAATATTTATCCATTGGCATAGTATTAAATAAATTTATTATCAAGAGTTGATAATATGAGCTGCAAAATTATTTAGTACATATGCCATAAAATTGTTCATAGTCGATTGATTAATATTTGGGTAATATTAATTAGACTATCACTTCTATCTATTTTCCTTGATTAATATATGACACTAATAGTGGGAGGTAATGAGTCTCATACTACTTGATATAAGATATCAAAATAGACATATGGATACTCATGTGATGGGTGGATCGAACATCACATTAGATTTGTGATTGCATGGATATTCTCTTATAGTCAACAATCACAATCTAGGTCATGATGGTGCATATAGCCTTTGACCTAAGGTGACACGGTCATCCATATTTAAGTGGTTAGGGTTTATTATTGCTTACATGCTTGTGTTAATCATAGATGGATATATGGCTTATGGTGGCTCTAGTTGATTAAGTGTAGGGATGAGTATTTAGCCAAGATAGGATTCATTGCCTAGAGTGAACTGGGATAAGATGCTATGCTATCTAAGTTCTTTCTTGATCAATAAGTTTATGGCCAGGACAAATATGACACGAACTAAAAGAGTTTCAGTGTTGGTTATATTTTATCAAGAATAGAACTTGAGATGAGGTCATATGATATAATAATTAGAGTTTGACTAAACCATGAATCTAGGCTATGTTAGGATCTTCTAAAGAAGGGATTTTAGTGCATGGTAATTATGACCAAAAGGGTTTGTGTAAATCAATACATGCATTCATTTCTAATTAGGTAGTTATGATATCGATACTAGGGGTCACTCACAACTTATGAGAACTAAATGTGCATAATTAGGATTTTCACATTTAGACTTGAAAAGAGTTTCAAATAATGTCAGGTGTTGATATTATCTTCTCATTGCCAAATAGACATGAACCTAGTAAGTCACACCTAAAAGAGTTTCACCAAATCATCATTAATATTACTCTAATTATTGATTAAAGTGTTAATCAAATAATTAAGATTAATGGAATTGAATTTATGCTTTAAGCAATGATTCTAGCATATAATGAAATCCAATTCAAGTGAATGGTTTAATTATTAATTTATATTTAATTAATATAAGATATTAATATGAGATATTAATTAAGGTATTAAATTAATAATATGTTATTTCTAATTGGACTTGGATTAATAGCCTAAGTTGTTTGGGCCTAAGCCCAAAAGGGTTTTAGACCTAAGATTAATCCAATATGTTGAGAAAGCCCAAGACCATGTATATGTGAATGGACAAATTTGTCATGTTAGGCATGTATTATCTCTTATGTGTATAATGTTGACTATGATAACTGATAAATATTAAGCTTGGCTTATTAGGCACATTATCCTTTAAGTGTATAATGTTGACAATGGCCTAATCAATATTAGCTTTCATGATTATGTGTAAAGAATGAATGTAGACAAATACATAAGAAGCATTCAATCTTTACATACCTTTTATGATGTACTTATCTCTTATACAAGTTGTATACTTATTATGATGAGTTGTATATATGTGATGTAAGAGATGATCTCATTAGGGTTTGCTTTATATATATATATATATATATATATATATATATATATATATATATATATATATATATATATATATATATATTAAGGAAGTGTTTCTTTAGAGAGGTTAGAGGCTTTGTGTAGAGACATAAAAAAGGATAAAAGAGAGAAACATATACATACTAAAACCCTAAGTTTTCTTACAAGGAGATTAAATTGGTGTAATTTTATAAGGGTCACTAGAGAGGTCTCTTGCCACTAATCCATTCTAAGCAAGAAGGTGAATTGGTGGAGCTTTGGTTTTTTAAGCTAGAGGCCTAAAACTTGGAAGGCTAAGTATTTAATTCAAGAGTTGAACCAAAGAATTCAAAGCTTGTAGAAAACTTGTGGTCTACATCAAACTTAGCAAACAATAAGTATTCCTAAACTTAAACTTCCTAGGTTTTTTTTACATATATTGATGTGCAGATTAACTATATGTAAAATGCAAAATGAATCTATAGGAATGGAAATCTTCATGTGATGAAGGGTTATGTAAGTGAAATTTTTAAAATTTCACCCTATCTAAGGCATGTGCTCACCACACTTGATTATTGCATAATCGTTTCCTTTACTTGGTATCAGAGCTTTTTTTTGCACTTAACACATGCTAAATTGATTGATAATTACATGTGTTGGTTATACTTGATGTTGGTTATGGTGTTGTGGCCTAACATGCTTAAAATGGTGTGTTTTTATGTTTTGGATAGCCTGTGACATAGTTGTGTCAACTTCTATCCTAAGAGGCAGAATATTACAGGCCCTATAATATGGCCATGTCAGCTTTTATCCTGAGAGGCAGAATTTTGCACACCCTGTGACATGGCTATGTCATAACCATGTCAGCTTCTATCCTGAGAGGTAGAAAGTTGCATAGCTTGTGACATGGCAGTGTTTAGGCCATGTCAGCTTGACAAACCTTGTGACATGGCCGTGTCTAGCATGTGTCAGCATATGAACAACATATTTTTCCTTGTTTTGTATGTTTTGCAAATTGTTTGTAACATGTAAGAGTTGTATTTTATTTGATGTTTGCTTATTTTACATGCAAAGAATGATCATGGACTTATGTTACATACTATGGTTTGTAATAATAATTAATTTTATTATTTGGTATGTAATTAAATGTTAATTACATAGAGTTAGGATGTAATATTTGCCTTGGTTTGCCAAGGATTAAATGTAAATCACAAGAGTTATGTTTGGAACTTAGAGTGTTCAAGATTGGAGATCCATGGAGATGGTGGAACCATTTTCTAACTTATTTTTATGAGTTAAAGTAGGTTTAGGAAAGTCCTATGATCACTCCTTATTTATGCATATATTTTGCATGTTCTATGTATATACATGATATATGTCTTGTAACATGCTATATGTATATATGATGTATGTATATAAATGGATGTTATGCCATGCATATATATGATATATATAATTGGCTAATGTACAAAGTGAGACCTTAATTAATGACCTAAAAATCTTCCAAACTAAATTTAGGTCTTGGCTCTCCATTGGAGCAATAGCTTGTATAGTTTTGGGATTTTATGCATTGGCTATGGATACATAGGTGTGTATATAAGGCCTAAGACATTTATGTAGTGTTATTGTTAAGCATGAGATGTTATGGGTGTATGGATATACTGATATGAATCCAAGTTCAAAGCCTAAAGAGATCCAAGATCCATTAATAGTACAAGAAGGCCCAAAAAGAGGAAATTCAAAGTCTATCTTAGTATCTTTATCTTTGTTGGTAAAGGGGTTAAGTAGCATATATATTCTTACTTCAATCTTTGAACGATCTGAATTTCTGGATTAAATTGGTAATTTCTAGTTTTCTTATACTATTAATGGATCTTGGATCTCTTTAGGCTTTGAACTTGGATTCACATCATATACTATAGGCCAAGAATGACAAATAGGAGTACCTGAGGTTTGTAGTGTTCAAATCCACTAATGTAAAGAGGTCAAGAATGACAAAGTGTACCTGAGATCTCTAAGCATTAGGAGCCGGATTGATGGAACCCACATAAGATGTGATGAACAAGAGTTGTCCACTTAATGAGAACTACTATTCCAAGAATGGAAAAAGTGTACTTGAGGAATATTAGTAACCCATTAAGAACTCCATCACCCATTAAAAATCCATACAATAAGGGATTTTCATTTTCTACTTTGGAAGTGTAGGATTTGCCAAGCCAGTGGGAGACCATTATAATTAATGTCCAAATCTAATGGTAATATTATCAATGTTATTATACCTAATAATCTAGTTATATTTTGCTATAATTTGATAATATGAGGTCATCAAACCCACTAAGCATCATTCTCAAAAACCATGGACTCATTGGACTTAATTTTATTGATTGGCTACAAAATCTAAAAGTTATTTTAGCCTCTGAATGTATTTTATATGTTTTGGAACAAAGTCCTCCTGAATCCCTTCCACCAAATGCTATGCAAAAAGAATGTGACACTTTTGCAAAATGAAAGATGATGACTTACAAGCATGTTGCATTATGTGGGCTTCCATGAGCAATGAACTTCATAGGCAACATGAGAAGTACACTAATGCAAAGGAAATCCTACTTCACCTATAAGAGTTATTTGGTGAACAAAGTAGGACCGCTAGATATTCATCAATTTCATTTTTTATGCTAAAATGAAGGAGGGTGAGGATTTTGGAGCTCACGTGAATTTTATGATTCATTCTATTAAGGAACTTAAGAGTTTAGATTTCATGATGGATGCTAAACTCCAAAAAGATTTGATCTTACAATCTATTATGGAGTCATTTAGGCAAACCATGCCAATTTCTATATGAACAAAATTGAGTGCACACTTGCAGAGTTATTAAATATGCTTATGATAGCCTAAAAAGCTATTCATAATGAAAAAGGGAAGGAGGTTGCTTTGATTGCCTCTTTTAGTAAGAATAAGGGCAACAAAAGAAAGAAAGCTAAGGAAAGAGTTCCTAAAGCTTCAAGAGGTGTAAGAAAAAACAAAGGAAAAAAAAAAGGTTAAGAACAAAAGCAAAGGAAAATGTTTCTATTGCCAAGGAGATGGACATTGGAAAAGAAATTGTCCTAAGTTCCTTGAATCAATAAAAGGAAAGGACAAGATTAGAGAGGGTAAAATGTTTTCTAATTTATCTATTTCTAAATGTTTTAAAAGCTCATATAATGTAGGGGTATTGAATATCGGTGCTAGTTCTCATATATGTTCCTCCTTACAGGATCTAGCAAGTGAAAGAAGGTTAGGGTCAAATGAGGTGACTTTAAAGCTTGGAGATAGAGCAAGTGTTGCTGCTAAAGCTATGGGAACCACCTCTATTGATTTAAATGATCATGTTTTGCTATTGAATAATGTTTTATATGTACTTAATGCTTATAAGAACATCATCTCTATTTCTAGTTTGACTAGAAAAGGTTATAAATTTTTATTTGAAAAGAGATGTATGTACTGTCTATTTTAATAATGAGATAGTTGACATGGGCTATGTATTACGTGGTCTTTATTATATTGATAATGAATCCAATAAAAAAATATCCAACTAATGTGAATATTGTGAATACAATGCTAATTGATAATGCTTCTAAACCAAAATATCTACGGCACTTAAGACTAAGTCATATTGCAAGTGATAGAATCATAAGGTTGGAAAGATTAGGAATCTTGAGTACTCTTGAAACCTCAAGCAATCCAACTTGTGAAACTTGTATCCAAGGTAAGATGACTTGATCACCATTTATTGGAGAAATGGCAAGAATTAATGAAATTTTGGAAATAATACATAGTGATGTATGTGGGCCATTTAATCAAATGGCAAGAGGTGGGTTTTTCTACTTTATTACCTTTGTAGATGATCTATCAAGGTATGGATATTTATATTTAATGAAATATAAAAGTAAATCCTTTGAAAAGTTAAAGGAATTCAAGGTCCAAGTAGAGAACTAAACAGGAAAAAATATTAAAATCCTACAATTAGATCAAGGAGGTGAATACTTAAGTACTGAATTTATTCAATTCCTTAAGGATCATGGCATTATTTCGTAACTAACTCCACCCGACACACCTTAATTAAATGATGTATCCAAAAGGAGGAATCAAACTCTATTAGATATGGTTTGATCAATGATGACCTATACGAATTTGCCTACTTTCCTTTAGGGTTTTGCATTACAAAATGCTACTTACATTTTGAATCATGTTCCATCTAAGTCTGTTTCTACAACACCATATGAGATATGGCATGGTAAGGCACCAAGTCCTAAGCATGTTAAGATTTGGGGATGCCTGGTTGTAGATGGTAGGGTTTAGCGCATGTCCAAGATTTTAGCAACCATGACACTGTTTGAGCTCAAGGCTATAGAGAACATACTAACCACTGTCATAAAGAAATGGCATGGAGATGAGGAGTCACCACCCAGGGTAATAATTGGCATAATATTGAAAAGGTGGTACTTGATTCCCTAAAAAAAGCTAGCACCACAACCAGGAGATTCTAGATACAGAATACCAACTTCTTTCAATCTTGTGTTCATTTAGAATTATTTTATGAATTACTATATTATCCTCTATTTACATGGAATTTCATATAAACCCTTATTCTAACAATTAACTCCAAGGCGAACCAGTCATGAAAATATAAGTAAATAATGTATTCATTCAAACATATAATCCCTAAGTTAGTCTAGTCTACATTGATTTTAATTAAATGAGTTAAATCTACATATTATTAACTTATAAGTGAGCTAAAGACTAATGGGCCTACTTCCTTTTAATTTTAATTAAATGACCCTAGGTCTATTTATTTTAATTCTAAAAATGGCCTAAATCTACAAATTATGAAGTATTTAACTTAGTGGGCCTAATTCTACATGTTTTAATCCTAAGGTGATCTTAAATCTACAAGTTATGAAAATGGCTTAAATTAAGTGGGCTAAGTATAAATTACTTCATTATTTACTACATAGGCTTAAGTTATCTATAACCTAAAAATCTAATTAATTATGGGCTTAAAATGCATTTTAATTAATTAAACCTAAACAAACCTAAATTTTTTTAAGTGGATTAGAATCTAATATGGGCTTAAGGCCCAAAACACACAAAAAAAAAGCCCAAAAACAAATAAAACATATCTCAAAACAATTAAATTAAATATCAAGCAACCAATTAATTATTCCTTCTAAAACCCTAATTTTAATTAACATGAAACCTAAATTAATCTAATTCCACCATTGATTTTAATCCATTACCCAATTGAAACCCTAATTTTACTAACCAATTAATCAACATAAACATGCAATCACACACATAATTCCACTATTCCCACTATTGGGGCTATTATAATAATCTATTGAAAATAATAAAAAAAAATTAATACAACCCCAAAAAATATAAATAAAATAAAGCAATAAATAAAAACCCTAGAAACTATGTCTCTACAAGGTCTTATTCATGGCATTCCATGGACTTCTCATGGATTCAATCCTCCAAACATGATCATCATGTATTTTCCTCCATAATCACCATGAAAAAAGAAACAAAATTATGATTAGTGAATTAATTATAATAATAATTTAAATAAAATTAAAACTCAATAAAATAAAATAAAAAGAAAGAAATAAATCAAGTAAAATATAATAAGGAGAAGGTGATGCTCATGGATGATTTTAATGGAGTGCTCCTCATATTTTATAAAATTACCGTTCTTGATAGGTTTTTGAATCTTGTTCTTCAAAAATCCTATAAAAATCTTCAATTAATCAATTAAGCAAAACAGAATTTTTGTAGAGAATGCTTTTCAAAACAATTAACAAAGGAAAATAGTCAAGAATGCTTTTTCCTAAGAAAAATCCATAAGCCCAAAGATAATTTGACGTAGAGAATGCTCTTCAAAATATTAAAATAAAATATGTGAATAAGGGTACTGCTCCCCCCAAATGCTATTAATGCCTCTAAAGGAGCCAACACACCTCCTTTTATAGTGAAACAACCCTTAAAACCCTACGTATAAATTGATTCCTAAAAGACTTCTATTTTTTAAAAAATATTAGATAAATATTAAAAATAACTTTAAGAAAATTTTATACGAATCAGGATTCTAGAAAAAGATATTTTTATTTTCTGAAAAATCTAAAAATAGACGGAAGAGGTCTAATTCCGATCGAAATTACATAATTCCAATTGGAATTATAGAATTCTGACCACTTTTTTTTAAAATTTTAATTATAAAAAGGTCCTTGAAAGAATTTAAGTTTTTGCAATTAGGTCCTTAAAAAGAATTACAATTTAGTCCATGAAAACATTAAATCCTTTCTTTGAAAAATGTACTTAGACCTCTGAAGTTTCAAAGTTCCAGTATTGAAGACCTATTCATGACATTTTCATCATTGAAGTCCTTTGTCGCATCCATAACTCATCATCCTTAAATTGGGTGCTTATAGTTGCCCCCCTTTGTCGTTGTTTACTTGAAAAATTATGGCAATGCAAACTAGCACTCAATTTCTGAATGGAATGTTAGGATACTTACCTATGTTCCATGAAGTGTTTGCCTATGAACTTGCTATACTCGGACATACAACATTGATTTGAAATGACATATCATACTTGGTTGTATGATATTGGCTATACTCAGTCGTATAGTCTCGTGTGAAAGGGATACATTGTACTCGATCGTACAATGAGGACTATACTTGGACGTATAGTCTAAATGGAAGGATACACCACACTCGGTCATACGATGTTGATTGAAAATATATTGTACTTGGTCGTACAATGTCGACTACACTCAGACGTATAGTCTAATTTGAGATGATACATCACACTCGGTTGTATGATGCCGATTATACTCGGTCATATAATCTTGATTGAAAATACATTGCACTCGGTTATATAATGTCGACTAAACTTGGACGTATAGTCTATATTAAAAAGAAAATCATACTTGGTCGTATGTTGCTGATTATAATCGATCATATAATCTTGATTGAAACTACATTGTACTCAGTCATATAATGCTGACTATACTCGAACATATAGTTTGAATTGAAAATACATTGTACTCGGTCGTATAGTCTAAGTTGAAAGTACATTGTACTCAGTCATACAATGCTGACTATACTCAGTTGTATAGTCTGTATTGAAAAGTTACATCACACTCAGTCATGTGATGCTAACTATACTCAGTTGTATAGTCTGAATTCTCTTATGTGACTATGTTGTAGTCCATAACTGCTCGCGATTAGCTGTAACCCTTTTGTTCCTAGTCAATGATGCTACAATCCAGAATTGCTCGCTATTAGCTGTAACTCTTTCATTACTCACTAATGATGCTGTAATCCATAATTGCTCATAAATTGACTGCAATCCTTTCATTGCTCACCTTTGATAATGCTACAATCTATAACTGCTTGCGAACTGCTATCCGTTCATTGCACACTGATGATGTTGCAATCTATAATTGCTCATGATGAGTTGTAACCTTTTCTTTGCTCACTAATGATCCTGTAATCCATAATTGCTCGCGATTAGCTACAACCCTTTCATTGGTCACTGATGATGCTGCAATCCAGAATTGCTCACAATTTTGATCTTTGGTTGTTTCAGTTGAATGCTTTGAATTCTTTGTGCTGACTGACTTTGAATTTTGCTATCTGACTTTGAATTTTGATGTGTTAGCTAACTCTATAACTTGGGTGCACTTCCTTCTGAATTTGCAATTTCTATATACTTGTTGGAGTTAGTTTCAGCCATGATAAATATACAAAAGTACATTATAATGTTGAAAATTTATGGGAAAATTCATCACTTTTCATAAGATAGCATGCACTCAACACATCTCATTATTTTTTATTTTCATAACTATCATTTATTTGCCATTTGCAAAGGTTAGAGCCATAATTAACCATCTTATGTTGAGAGCAGATCTTTTACCAAGTGAAGAGCTTACTTCCACACTTAATTTCAGGGAGAATTTGCTAAAAAAAACTCACGGAAATTGAGCATAAAAAGATCCAATTATGAGTATCAATATAGCCTTTGAATTATTTGTTGTGCTTTCCTTCCTTATCTGAGTATTCCCTCGCCTTTTTCATAGTATTCAGCATGGATACCATTAGAAAGGTCCTTTGGATACTCATACTCTTATAAATAATTGGAGTAAATATAGCAGTTTTTGGCATGGTCCTCTTTTAGTATTCCCTTTCCTTTATTGTATTACTCAGTATGGATACCGCCAGAGGTTTCATGTTGATACTCTTACTCATTTCTGAGCATTAGAGTAAATTATGCTTGCTCTTATTTCGATTCTCCTCTTAGTGTTTCCCTACCTTTCTCGTATTACTCAGCGTGGACATCGTCAAGGGATTTTGTACTCGTACTCATTTTTGAGTATTAGGGTAGATTATATGCACATTTATCATTTGAAAGACTGAAATGATACTCTAAAATTCAAGCAATTTATGCTTCATGTCCATAGATTTTTTTTTTGCATTTTCTTCCCCTTGTTTGGGTGTAAAGTAAGCACTATATTGATAAGAGTTTATAAACTCTCAGCACAAAACTGTTACCGACTCATCTAAATTCTACAAGGCTAATAAAAGAAGCCACTATAATCAAAAGTCATGAGATAAGCTTTTCGCACATGATCTAGTGAAGTGGATGAATTTACTTTCAATTTATGAATTTTAAGATGGTTCTTTATTACAGAATCTAAGGAAATGGAGTTTTGTTACTTTCCTTTATTATCTTAATGGGTGTTTGCCTTGCAAGATGATACTTTTGATGAATGATTAACAGTTGCAACCTTTCCCATTCTTATTGATGTATCGGTTCCTTTCATCTTCTTCATTCTCTTTTGTTCTTCCCTGCACAAACAACCATAAGTTAGTATAGTCTATTCGCAAGTGAAGAAATTTTATCAAAATGCAATGTTATTCTTTTTTGCATTCTTCCCTTTAGATTTGTCTCTGATCATAAGGTCATGATACTCCACCATTGAAGTTGTGGTTTTAGGTTGCATTTGTATTTCCGCCATTCCATTAATGCTATGGTAGAGGGCTTCATTCCTCTTCTTGATATCTCCTGTAAAAAAAAGGTTCAGGAGTTAAAGATCTTATTTCATGATCAAATAATTTTTTAGAGTGCATTCATTTTAAGTTTTGAATGCATTCTTCCCTGTTTAGGGTCGTTGAATGTATTATTGACATGTTACCATATTCGATACCCTACACTGGTCTAACTATTGTGGAGAGATATTCCAAATAATGCTTCAAATGAGACTATATAGATGGATGTTAAGGAGCTTGAGCATTCTATTTAGCCTCTTGAGATTGCTAAGATAAATTTTCTTGATAATGTTGCTCTTCTTATTTTAGTCTTTCAGATTCTTCACATGTAAATACTATGACTACTTTCCTGTACTTTCAAAACACTAATTTCAAATGTTAGTAGCAGAGTATCTATACAATCTTTTATAGGCTCAAAGACTTTTATTATACAAGACAAGTATTTCATAAAAAAAAAAATGTATGCAAGTGTATGCATGCTATGTATGATGTGCATGATCCTAATGGGTCTTATGTTTGGAACAAAGCTATGTTCGTAGCTTGGATTACGAGAATGAGATGCCTCATTAACAGCCTATATGTTTAAGCGTTGAATGCTTCACTATTAGTACTTCTAATGTTAGACCTTTAGATATAGTTCATCAAATTGATAAACTAGGCTAGCAAGTGGAGTCTGTGGCTTTACATTGGAGCTCGTGATTGACCGATGCACTATTGAACTTTTCTTTTTGCTATTGCTTTTGCTATATAATAACTGATGTATTAGCTGTTATGCTTGTTTTACCCGAGTTCTTGTATACTGGCTCTTATATTTCAGTGTTCCATCTTTACTATTTGAATGAAGACTCAATTTGCCCCAGAGCTACATTTTGCCTCCAGTTCCATTCTAGATTCATTCATGCTATTCTAGCAGTCTTTTTTCATTTTCATGTGTAACAGACCTAGTTCGTTCACTATTGTTATTAATCCTTTGACTTACTAACCCTATTAGTTATAATCTCATGCATTGGAGATGTAGAGGAATGGGAAAACTAACTAAAATGAGTTATTGATGATGAAATCAACTAGACTTGCACTTTAAAGAACTCTTGAGCAAAATATGAGGCTTGATGCTGATGTAATAATTGATGACAAGACTTGCAATGCAAGTTACTGAGACACTTAAATTCTTAGGTATAAGGGGATGCTAGGCTTATAAGGAAAATTATAAAGGGGTGGCAAAAAAGAAAACTTAACTAAAATAGTGATCTCATAGCTCTAATTTAGCTTTCATTATGTATTATATTTCCATTCAGATACTTATGTAGTATGATATAAACGAATATGCGATATTTGAATAAAAATTTTAAATTCAATTTTAATCATTCATTAGGGAAAAAATAAGAACATTCATTACATCTTATGATACAATTCCTATTATCAGCCAGTCATGAATTTTTTTTTCTAATTTTTACCTTACTGTTATTTTCTCTTTCTTTTTCTCTCACTTTATTCTTTCTCTTTTTTATCATTCTTTTTATTTTTTCTCAAATTTCCTATCTTCAAAAGTTACATCATGTGATATATGAATGTTCTTTGAATTTACATTTATGCCCATGCTGAATGAATCTAATTGAATTGAATTTATGTTAAACATGCAGATGCGATCAATATCATAATGCACAGTACCATTAGGATGTCAATACATAAGTAAGCATGATCAAAATTCATATCATCGATCACTAAAATAAAAAAGTTTTAAAGAAACTAAAATTTTATTCAAAGAAGACAATAAGAAATTTTATTTCCTATTCTAGATGCTAGGGATACTGAGTCTTATAGTGGCTATCCTTCAGGTGACTGACATAACAATTATTCTTGCATCTTCTTGCTTCTTGTCTCCATGACTTCATCTTTCTATTCCTCAAATATGCATTTTTCTTTCTTGTCTAGAAACTTCTCATAATCAAACTCATCGTCCCATCCTATAGGCACAATTGACTCGAAGGATATGTCAAAAGAAGGTGGTTTAGTGTAAAACACCTTATAGTCAAACTTGCTGAAGGCTAACCCAATAAGCCTTCTGCTCCTTCCTTATCTTTAGGGGCATTAGGAGATTTCTCATTGATTTTAAGGTCTAGGTCCTCAAAGGAGCTTAGCACTTCTTTCTCACTAACTCCTGAGTTAATCATCATGGTAGCTGAGGGTGGCTCATTTTGGTAGTTTGGGAAAAGATTATTTTTGGTTCTTGGGTTTTCAGGGCCTGTGATTTTTCCAGAGTTTATAAGATTTTGGATTTCATGTTTGAGGTAGATGCAGTTGTTTGTGGAATGGCCAATAACTTGGTGGAATTTGCAATAACTATTCGGGTTATAGTGAGAGACATTTGGGTTTGGAAGTTTGGAAAAGGTGAGTGGTCTGAGCAAGCCCTTTAAATCAGGCGGTCTAGGACTTTGGATAAGGGTTGGTTGAAATTGGAGAATCTCCTTGGTGTTTGTACAACATGCACTTTAATAGCTCGACTAGTGCTTCCTTGCTATATTCCCCTAGTTGGGTAGTTTCTTGCTCCGGTGCTTTTAACAATCCTGTTTTTCTCATTCTCAATCTCCTCAGCTTGCAACCCATCATCATAAAGGTCTAAAAATATTTTAGGGTTCATCATCTGCAATCTTTCAGCCAGATTAGGTGACACATTTTGGACTATCATCCTAACCTAATCCTTCTCAGCCATCTTGTTCCTCATTAATCCTGCCTTATTCATGAACCTGATAAGGAAATATGAGTGACTCATTGGGCTTTTGTTTGGTGAATTCTGGATCCCTTATGGACACTTCGAGCCTAGTATTATAGTCATATTGCTTTAGAAAAGCAGTGCACAACTCTCTCCAGTCTGCTTGGATGGACTTCTTTAACCCATGATACCAATTGATAACCATACCCTCCAAGGATAGCACAAATAGCTTGGTAACCATAAACAAAGAAGCCTTAGTGGTGCTCATGGTAGTTGTATACTGACTAAGGTGGATCCTTGGATCTTTAGTACCATCAAATTTCTATAACTGTGGCATCTTAAACATATTAGGCAGCTTATCTTCCTCAAATTGCATCACATCATCAAAATCAAATGAGTATCCAATGCCCTGTCCTCTTATCAATTCATCCATCTTGGACATTTTCTAAGTTAGTGCTTTCATCTGGTTGGATTCCAACCCTTGAACTTTCTCAAGTGATTCTCTTTTTGTCTTTTCAACCATATAACTCTCGACATCCTCCAACTTCATTTCAACAGCAGGTATGTTCCTAGCAGCATTTAATGGTTGGCCCCTAGTAGGTGGATCTTCCCTAATAGCAGCAGGTGGTGCACCCACAATAGGTGGATTGGTTGCAATTGAATTTATAGCAGCAGGTGGTTGGCATTAATGTAACCAGAGCTTGTCATAGTTCATCTTGCATCATTGCTCTCATGTCATCCATTAATGCTCCTTTGATGTCCTCTAGGGTCCAGTTTCCTCTTTATTATTCCATCTCTTCTATTTGAGTTGGTGTAGCTTCTAGGTAAAGCGGGTTAATAGGGCTCTTTTCCAAACTGTGAAGGATCTCTTTAGTTGTTGATTTTGGACTCTAATCAGTTCTCACTAATTTGCCACTACTCCATTTCCAAACATAAGAAGACCTGAATGAATCTATGATGGCTATAAAAGAAAGTGTTAGTATGATGCATGATGCATATGCTAAGCAACAAGTAACAAGTATCAATCAAGTCAAGTATATACATCCTTCCAACCTTATTCCTCCTACACATGTATTCAATGGCGAATCTCTTTTCCTAGGGATTTTGGTTGTGGCCTTAATATCAACAAGGGATATCAAGAACCAATGCGCATGCCAAATCTCTTAAAGTAATAAAATATAAAAACAGTATTTCTAGGTATAAAAGATTAGCCTAATCTTTATTAGTCCAAATGGGCTTTTAAAGTATGAACTTGGGCCTTTACAGATAAAAATACCTCATGGTAACATTTACAAGCAATTTGGGTAGATCCTAGGGGAAGTTACTAAGCCATTATATGTAGTTAGGGTCTGGTGAAAAGTCAAGGTTCCCTTAGTAAGATGACCTCCTTTAAGACTTGAGTCACAGGCCAAGGTCAGAGAGGCCCGACATCCTTTGTAAACTTGAGAGAAGACTACCCCCCTTTAGGACTTGGGTTACAGAGTCTAGTAAGATGAGCCTGGTAATCTCTTTTGAACCGAGTTAAAGCTAAGAGTGATGGTTAGCCAATTTACAATCCCATGAATCTAATGGAATATGGAACCATAAATCAATACCATCGGTTAATAGGGACATACAGAATGAATATAAGAATAAAATAATAATTAATAAAATAATTTTAAAGAACACATGTAGAATCAGTATCTCTTATCCTCAGTGGAGTCGCTACTGTAGACGACAAGGTTTAGCATGTGTCTAAGATTTTAGCAACCGCGACACTGTTTGAGCTTAGTGCTCCAGAGAACACACTAACTACTGTCACAAAGACATGGCATGGAGATGAGCAGTCACCACCCAGGGTAATAATTGGCACAATATCGAAAAGGTGGGTACTTGATTCCCCAAAAAAAAGCTAGCACCATAACCAGGAGATTCTAGATACAGAATACCAACTTCTTTCAGTCTCGTGTTCATTTAGAATTACTTTATGAATTACTATATTATCCTCTATTTACATGAAATTTCATATAAACCCTTATTCTAGTAATTAACTCTTAGGCAAATCAATCATGAAAATACAAGTAAATAAAGCATTCATTTAAACATATAATCCCTAAGTTAGTCTAATATACATTGATTTTAATTAAATGAGCTAAATATATATGTTTTTAACTTACAAGTGAGCTAAAGACTAATGGGCCTAATTCCATTTAATTTAATTAAATGACTCTAAGTCTATTTATTTTAATTCTAAAAGTGGGTCTAAATCTACAAATTATGAAGTATTTAACTTAGTGAGCCTAATTCTACATGTTTTAATCCTAAGGTGATCTTAAATCTACAAGTTATGAAAATGGCTTAAATTAAGTTGGCTAAGTCTAAATTACTTAAATTAAATTAGGTGGACCTATGTCTAATTTACTAAATGGGCTTAAGTTATCTCTAGCCTAAAAATCTAATTAATTATGGGCTTAAAATTCATTTTAATTAATTGAACCTAAACAAACCTAAATTTATTTAAGTGGATTAGAATCTAATATGGGCTTAAGGCACAAACACATAAAAATAAATAAACAAACCTAAAAATAAATAAAACATATCAAAACAAATAAATTAAAGATCAAAAAACCAATTAATTATTCCTTCTAAAACCCTAATTGTAATTAACATGCAACCTAAATTAATCTAATTTCACCGTTGATTTTAATCCATTACCTAATTGAAACCCTAATTTTACTAAACAATTAATCAACATAAACATACAGTCACACACATAATTTCACTATTCCCACTACTAGGGCTATTACAATAATCTATTGAAAATAATAACAAAAATAATTAATATAACCACAAAAAATATAAATAAAATAAAGTAATAAATAAAAACCTTATAAACTATGTCTTTATAAGGTGTTATCCATGGTATTCCATGGACTTCTCATGGATTCAATCCTCCAAATATGATCATCATCTATTTTCCTTCATAATGACCATGAAAGAAGAAACAAAATTATGATTAGTGAATAAATTAAAATAATAATTTAAATAAAATTAAAATTCAATAAAATAAAAAAAGAAACAAATAAATCAAGTAAAATAGAATAAGGAGAAGGTGATGCTCATGGAGTGCTCCTCAAATTTTGTAAAATCTCCATTCTTGATAGGTTTTCGAATCTTGTTCTTCAAAAATTCTCCAAAAATCTTCAATTAATCAATTAAGCAAAAGGGAATTTTTGTAGAGATTGCTTGTTTAAAACAATTAACAAAGGAAAAAAGTGAAGGAGCTTTTTCCCAAGAAAAATCCATAAGCCAAAAGATAATTTGGCATAGAGAATGCCCTTCAAAATATCAAAATAAAAGTTGTGAATAAGAGTATTACTCCCCCTAGATGCTACTGATGCCTCTAAAGGAGCTAAAACACCTCCTTTTATAGTGAAACAACCCTTAAAACGCTACATATAAATTGATTCCTAAAAGACTTCTATTTCCTTAAAAATATTATATAAATATTAAAAATAATTTTGAAAAAAATTTCAGACCAATTAGGATTCAAGAAAAAAGATATTTTTATTTTCTGAAAAATCTAAAAATAGACGAAATAGGTATAATTCTGACCGGAATTACATAATTTTGATTGGAATTATGTAATTCCAATTGGAATTATAGAATTCTAACCACTTTTTTTAAACTTTTAATTATAAAAAAGGTCCTTGAATGAATTTAAGTTTTCGCAATTAGGTCCTTAAAAATATTGCAATTTAGTCCATGAAAGCATTAATTCTTTTCTTTAAAAAATGCACTTAGACCTCTAAAGTTTCAAAGTTCCATTATTCATGACATTTTCTTCATTGGAGTCCTTTGCCGCATCTATAACTCATCATCCCAAAATTGGGTGCTTACACCAGCTTATATTAAAAAGTTGAATACAAACAAACTGGGATGCCAAGGTCAATTCAAGGTAGATTTATTGGATCCTAAAGATAGTTTAGGATATTATTTTTAACTTCATACTAAATAAGTTATTGTTGTAGATGCCATATTTCTTGAGAAAGATTTTCTTCAAGAAGGTGGTAAAGGAAGAAAAATAGCATTAAAAGAGGAGTCTTTTAATAAAGCCAATCAAGTTAATCAAATGGATGTTGATTAAGAGTCTAAAAGATCTACTAGGGTATCTTCATTTGCCAGAGAGATACAATTTTCTATATGATATGCAAGAGTTTCATATTCATAAAGAAAGAAATTGTAATAATGATCCTACTACATATGAAGAAGCTTTATGTGATAAAGATTCTTCAAAATGACTTGAAGTAATGAAAGTTGAAATGGATTCCATGTATGCAAACCAAGTCTGGACACTTATTGATATACCTAAAGGTATTATACCTATAGGTTGTAAATCGCTCTTTAAGAGAAAGATTGGTGTAGATGGAAAGGTTGATACCTATAAAGCAATGCTTGTAGCGAAAGGTTTTTGCCAAAGGCAAGGGGTTGACTATGAGGAAACCTTTTCATCAGTAGCTATGCTCAAATCTATTCGAATACTTCTTGCCATAGCTGCACACTATGATTATTAGATTTGGCAAATGGATGTCAAAACTACTTTCCTTAATGGTTTTGTTAAGGAAGAAATATATATGGAGCAACCCATGGGTTATGAGTCTAAGAAAGCTTCCAAAGTGTGCAAGCTTAATAGATAAATTTATGGTCTAAAGCAAGCTTCAAGGAGTTGGAATCATCATTTAATGAAGCCATTCAATCTTTTGGTTTTATTAAAAATGAAGATAAGCCTTGTGTATACAAGAAGCTCAATGGGAGCCAACTCACTTTCCTAGTACTATATGTTTTATTAATTGGGAATAATGTTGGTATGCTTACAAATGTGAAACTATAGTTATATAAAACTTTCTCTATGAAAGACTTAGGGGAAGCTACCTATATCTTGGCATTTAAGTCCATAGAGATAAATAAAAATAATGATATGTTTATCCCAAAGTCTTTACTTGGAAAAGGTGTTAAAGAAGTTCAACATGCTTAGTTCTAAGAGAGGATTGTTACCATTTAGGCATGGTATCCATTTATCCAAGGGTATGTAACCCAAAACACCTAAGGAATTGGAGCAAATGGCTAAAGTTCCTTATGCTTCAGCTATAGGAAGCTTGATGTACGCTATATCGTGTACTAGGCCTGATATTACCTATGTTGTTAGTATGACTAGTGGGCTTCAATCTAACCCAGGTATAGAACACTGGATAGTTGTTAAGGCAATCTTTAATTACTTGAGAAGAACTAAAGATTTGGTTTAACTTATGGAGGAAGTGATACACAAATAGATGGTTTCACAGATTCTAATTTTTAATTAGATGTTGATGATAGAAATTCTATATCTAGGTTTATGTTTACGTGTAATAGAGGAGCAATGAGTTGGAAGAGTTCTAAGTAAGGTGTCACAGCTAATTTCACTACAGAAGCTAAGTATATAGCTGCATCAGATGCTACTAAAGAGGTTGTTTGGATTAAGAAGTTCATTACTGAGCTTGGAATTATTGCTTCCATTGAGTCCTCGATTCCTCTCTATTGAGACAATAATGAAGTCGTTGCTTTGGTAAAGGAACTGAGGTTTCATAAAAAATCCAAACACATGGAAAGATGTTTTCATATTATTAAGGAACTTATTGGAAAAGGTGATATCATAATGCAAAAGATAGCTTCGACTGAAAATGTCACTGATCCATTGACTAAAGCATTAACGCAACTACAACTAAATTGACTTCTAGAGAAGATGGGTCTAAAATACTGTAGTGATTAACTGTCGTGCAAGTGGGAGATTGTTAGCTTAGACGGTATGCCCTAGAGGCCAATAACATATTTGACATTGTAAATTATCCCAAATGGCAATATAATAATATTCTATTATTTAAAATATTTATTTAATTGAATATATATTCATTGGCATAATTTTAAATAAATTTATTGTTAAGAGTTAATAATATGAACTACAAATTTATTTAGTACATATGCCATAAAATTATTCATAGTCGATTAATTAATATTTGGGTAATATTGATTAGACTATCACCTCTGTTTATTTTCCATGATTAATATGTGATACTAATAGTGAGAGGTAATGAGTCTCATACTACTTGATATGAGATATCAAAATAGACATGTGGATACTCATGTGATGGGTGGATCGAACATGGCATTAGATTTGTGATTGTATGGATAGTCACTTATAGCCAATAATTACAATCTAAGTCATAATGGTGCATATAGTCCTTTGACCTAAGGTGACATGATCATCCACATTTAAGTGGTTAGGGTTTGTTACCGCTTACATGCTTGTGTTAATCATATATAGGTATATGGCATATGGTGGTTCTAGTAGGTTAAGCGTAGGGATGAGTGTTCAGCCAAAACGGGATTCATTGCCTGGAGTGAATCGAGATAAGATCCTATGCTATCTAAGTTCTTTCTTAATCAATAAGTTTCGAGCCAAGGCAAACATAACACGAACTAAAAGAGTTTCAGTGTTGGTTATATTTTATCAAGAATATAACTTAAGATGAGGTCATATGGTATAACTATTAGAGTTTGACTAAACCATGACTCTAGGCTATGTCAGGATCTTCTAATAAAGGGATTTTAGTGCATGACAATTATGACCAAAAGGGTTCATGTGAATTAGTACATACATTCATTTCTATTTGGGTAGTTATGATATCAATGTTAGTGGTCACTCACAACTGATGAGAACTAAATGTGCAACATTGAGATTTTCATAGTTAGACTTGAAAAGAGTTTCAAAGAATGTCAAGTGTTGATATTATCTTCTCATTACCAATTAGACATTAACTTAGTAATTTACACCTAAAAGAGTTTCACCAAATCATCATCAATATTAATCTAATTATTGATTAAAGTGTTTAATTAAATAATTAAGATTAATGGAATTAGATTTATGCTTTAAGTAATGATTCTAGCATATAATGAAATCCAATTCAAGTGAAGGGTTTAATTATTAATTTATACTTAATTAATATGAGATATTAATTAAGGTATTAAATTAATAATATATGTTATTTCTAATTAGACTTAGATTAATAGCCCAAGTTGTTTGGGCTTAGGCCTAAAAGGGTTTTGGACCTAAGATTAATCCAAAATGTTAAGAAAGCCCATGGACCTAATCCAAGCCCATTTGTTACATGGATTGGGCTTGGGCCAAGAGTTGGCCTAATTATTAAGCCCAAGACCATCTATGTGTGAATGGACAAATTTGTCATGTTAGGCATGAATTATCTCTTATGTGTATAATGTTGACTATAATAAATGATAAATATTAAGCTTGGCTTATTAGGCATATTATCTCTTAAGTGTATAATGTTGATAATGGCTTAATCAAGATTAGGTTTCATGATTATATGTAGAGAATGAATGTAGACAAATACATAATATGCATTCAATCTCTACATACCTTTTTGATATACTTATCTCTTATACAAGTTGTATACTTATCATGATGAGTTGTATAGATGTGATGTAAGAGATGATATTATTAGGGTTTTCTTTCTCTCTCTCTCTCTCTCTCTAGATATATATATATATATATATTAAGGAAGTGTTTCTTTAGAGAGTTTAAAGACTTTGTGTAGAGACACAAAAATGGATAAAAAGAAAGTGTTCTTGTAAGGAGATTAAATTGGTGCAATTTTGTAAGGGTCAATAGAGAGGTCTTTTGCCACTAATCCAATTTAAGCAATAAGGTGAATTGGTGGAGCTTTAGTGTTTCAAGCTAGAGGCCTAACATTTTAAAGGCTAAGCATTTGATTCAAGAGTTGAATTAAAGAATCCAAAGCTTGTAGAAAACTTATGGTCTACATCAAACTTAGGAAATTGCAAGTAATTCTAAACTTAGACTTCTTAGGTTGTTATTTTATACATTGATGTGTAGTTTAGCTATATGTAAAATGCAAAATGGATCTATAGGAATGAAAATGTTCATGTAATGAAGGGTTATGTAAGTGAAATTTTTGAAATTTCACCCTATCTAAGGCATGTGCTCACCATACTTGATTGTTGCATAATCGTTTCCTTCAACTGAACCATTTGGATTAACCTTAATTGAAAATGCCCATTTACAACCAATAGCTTTCTTTCCTATAAGTAAGGTTACTAATTCCTAAGTACCATTAGTATTTAAAGTAGTAATCTCCTCTAGCATAGCATCACGACAACCAAGATAAGATAAGGCCTCATGAATAGTCTTAAGTAAGGAAACAGAGTTAAGGGACGTTAGAAAAGCACAAGTTTTAGGAGATAAATGGTTTAAAGAAACAAAAGACAAGATGGGATATGTGCAATTATGTTACCTTTTCGAAGAGTAATGGGAAGAACAAGATCAATGGATTATGGACCTGATGAGGAAAAAGAAACTAATGGAGGACATGAAGCGAGAGGCTCATTACATCTAGAGTAGACCTATAGAATTGGTGGTGGTGGGTGTGCAGTATGGGGAGCTTGTGTTTTGACTGCATAGACTAGATCATCCTCTTCTTCCAGAATTAGGGAAGGAGACGATGAGGAAAAGAAGGGGGTGTTCTAAAAAAAGGTTACATTAATAGAAACATTGTATTTATTAAGACTAGGATGGTAACACCGGTAGCCCTTTTAAAGGTGGGAATATCCTAAAAAAATACACTTAAGAGACTTAGGGTCTAACTTAGTGATCTAAGGACTAACATCTTGAATAAAATAAGTACTTTAAGAGGACACTAAAGGGAGATGCACCTTAAAGAATAGAAGAAGGAAGACGATTAATCAAGAAGCAAGTAGTGGAAACTGCATCAGCCCAAAAGTGTTTAGGAACATGCATGTGGAATAAGAGTGCTCTAGTTATCTCAAGAAGATGCCTATTATTTCACTCAACTTCCCCATTTTAGGAAGGTGTATCAACATAAGAGGACTGATGAAGGATGCCATGTTGAGTCATATATGTCTAAAAAAATATGAGAGAAATATTCTTTGTGTCACGACCCAAAACAAGGGCCATGACCGGCGCTAGGGAACGGGAATTCTTTCGAATCCGGAACCCGTAGCAAGCCTTAAAATAAAATAAAAACATGAAATAGTAATAATAACAACATAATTAAGTAAAATATTATGCAGCAGAATAAAATCATAAATATCAAAATAATATTTCCACCAAATAAAATTAAATCAAATCCTCATCTCATATATAAATAAACTTTTAATATAAGTTTTAGTTCAAATATTTAAAGTACATATCTCATATAAATATAATACAATAATCTCACAATCGACCATAACTACTACAGTGTCTAGATTATAAAATAAAACTCAGATAAGCAGTTTACATAAAGAAGCTGGAGTGGAAGAAATCCGGCATACAGGTCTGCTACTAAGGTCTGATGAAAATGACTCTCCTAAAAAATAGTCAACGGAGGGGAGTCAGACCTCACTGAGTGAATTACTATAATATATATACATGCATACTAAATGTCAATGCACACAGTTAAAAGTATATATAATAAATATATATACAAGCAAACACACACAGATGCAATAAAATCATTTTTATATATTTTTATTTAAAATCACTGTTTATGAAGGATCAAATAGAACCCTAGAAAATCGCAACCTCAAAACAGTGTTAAACAAAACTCTAGCCATGCAGGTTCACTTATTCCAAATATATTCACTTATTCCATTTGGACAGTAGACTGGCCCCGAGACACTAAGTCAACTGAGCTCCAGCAGTCTGACTGTCAGTGTGATTGGCCCCGAGACACTTGGTCAACCGAGCTCCAGCAATCATACTCCCAAATCATATCTCACATCAGATATCAAATCGAATCAATATAATCAACATCCACAATTAGGTTAGTATTATAGCCTAAATGCTATCAGCGTACCGGTACGTACTCGGTCATAGTGCTGCCCACTAGGTAGCACGTTCTATTGATATCCTTCATTAAAATATAAAATGTACATTCATAAAAATAAATGATGCATGAATTTAAATAAAATAGCAACATAAACCATATATATACTAGAAATGTACCAAAAGTAAACCAAGTATATTTTGAGTATATATACGTCAAATAAATCCAATTAAATTACAAAATAAACTAGAAATATATTCAAAAACATTTTAAACATAATTCATTAATAAAACGTGCATATAGTTTAAAGTATACCAAAAATAAACAAAAAATAAACCAAAAGTAAACTAAAATAAACTCAAGTACTAATTAATACCATTATGCATTTTTAGTCAAAATAAAACATAGATTTCTAAAATCATGCACCCTAGAGCATATATATATATAATAGTAACTCACAATTATTGCGCTCCTCGAGATGGGTCCGATAGGCCTCGGTCTCGGCACAACTAAACAAACAAAAATGACAGGAATCATAACAAATCTAAGAGAAGTTCTAAAGACTCGATCTAGAATACTAGACACAGGATTAAATCAGAATTCGACCAGACATCACGTTTTACGAGAATTCTATCGAAAATCTGTCAGAACCTCCCCTGTAAAACGGACATCTCTCTACTCAAAGAGTAGAGTCGGCCCTGCAAAGAAACGCACATCGAAAATAAACACAGAACACAACCACAATCTCTTGGTCGGACTTCAAACTACAATTCACCGACCAAGGTTCACAATTCACAGAGTATTTACAAAATACCGAAAATGCCCTTATATAATAAAAATACATTTTATAAGTAGAAATTACGTAATTAACCCTAAAACACAGTAAAAACTGATAAAAACTCATTTTATTAGAAAAATCGTATATTATATATATAATTGAAAATAATTTACGAAAAATAGTTTTAATTAGTTAAAAATACTAAATAATTTGTAGAAATCATTTTTATACCCTAAATAACTATTAAAACCAATTTAATTACATTTTTAGCCAATTTAGGGTAAAATTACCAAAATACCCCTATATATATAAATATACTAAAATTAATCTAAAAATTCACCAAAAATAATATAATTACTCAAAATTAATTTTCTCAACATATATTTCAATAATATCAATAAATATACTCAATTAACCAATAAATTTCAATTAAACACATAATTAACCCTATTTTCTCAAAATTACATAAACTAAATAAATTCAAAATAAATACATAGAAATTCACAAAAATTCAAAATAAATTCCTATAATTCATTTAAACACCTATAATTACCATAAAACACAATTTCATAATTTAATTAATTAATTTTCGAAAATTAGAAAATCATAATAAAATAATAAAAAATACCCAAAAATCAAAATAAATTCAAAAAATTCTACAAAAATTCCCACATGAATATTAAGCTACTAGAATCAAAGTTTGTGAAGGAATTTTTCATGAATAAATCAAATTGAAGCTCAAAAAAAATTAAGAACCCTAATACATCGAAATTGCAAAATCGAAACCTAGGCAAATCTAGGCCATTTTAAGTGAAACAAAGCTTGGAATCACACTCACCAGAGCTCAAGGAGAAGATAGAGACTGGCGGTGTCAAAAATGGTGGTTGGAATCATGTCGATCGACGTTAGCTTCAAGTTTCAACTTTTCGACCAAAATGAGCTCCTCCGACGCCGAAAACGGCTGTTGCAGGTGGTGGGAATGGCTGAGAAAGAAGGTGGCATGCCGGGAGGCACACCGATGGGAAGAAAATGGCATGACAGATGGTGGAACGGCGATGGGAGGTGATCGGGAAGAAGGAGAGGAAGCCGGGGGCAAAATGGTAATTTGGCAAACTTTGATTTTTTTGACAATATTTAATGTATATATGCATATATATATATATATATATATATATATATATATATATATATATATATATATATATATATATATATATATATATATATATATATATACACATACATACTCACACTATATATTATAATAATATGAATTTTCACACATATTAAATATACACCACATACATATTTTAATATATTTAATAATTTATACACTTAAAAATAATTAAATAATATTAAAAATAAATAATAAATAATAAAAATTAAACCCTAGTTTAATTTAAATATATACACTTTATTTTAGCACTTTAAAAATATATATGAGTTCATGCAAATTCATGAAATTGTTTAAAATAATTAATATTAAATTATTTACGTGTTAATTTCCCCGAAAATAAAATTCTCGGGAAAATTTTACGTAAAGTACTTAAAATAGCATAAAATAATTAAAATCAGGTTTAAATAAATATCAAACTCATAAAAATATCATAATTATATACAAAATTATTAATACTGCATATCCCGATGCAGTTTAAAATATCTTAAAAACTCGGGATATTACACTTTAGCATTGTCACTTCTTAAGATTTGTACAAAAACATTAAACTGTGTTTTAATTTTAGCATAAAAAGCACCAAACTGAGAAAATAACTCAGAACAATTTTTCATTAAATAAAGCTAAGTCATGTAGGAATAATCATCAACAAGTGTAAAAAAATATCTAAAACCTATTTTAAATAGAATTGGACATGGACCCCAAAGATCATAATGAACTAACTCAAATGGAGAACTAGCCTTTTTATTAACTCTAGGACTTGAAGACAGACGATGATGTTTAGCAAACTGACAGACGATGATGTTTAGCAAACTGACAAGACTTGAAGACAGACGATGATGTTTAGCAAACTGACAAGACTCACAATCCAAAGTAGATACATTATGAAACAGGGGATATAATTTTTGAGTAAAGTAATAGACGGATGTCCCAACCAACAATTAACTTCAAATGGTGTTAAGATACTAGAACATGCAATAGGTCTTGGATTGGACTGTCTAGAACATAGAGACCACTCAATTCATGTCTAGTACCAATATTCTTCTTCGTCATTAGATCTTGAAATACATAGTAATCATGGTAAAATAAGGCACAACAATTTAATGAATGAGTGAGTTTGCTAATAAATATTAGATTGAATGAAAATTATTGTAGACTAAATACAAAAGATAACAAAACTAAACAAGTTAGGTTGACTGTGCTAGAACTAAGGACCTGTGAGGTAGATCCATTGGCTATTGTGACATAAGTGGGAGAAGAAAGGGGTTGAAATGTAGAAAAGAGATGTGAATTACCTGTCATATGATCGGTTGCACCCAAATTAATGATCCATTTAGATGAGGATGAATGAAGACATGTAGGAGATTTACCTAATTTAATGATAGCAGTGATAGTAGGAGATGAGGACTTTAGTGCTTCTTGATACTGAGTGAACTTCGCAAACTCATCTGTAGAAACAACTATTGTTTGTTTGGATGGTGGGTTAATTATTGCAACATAGGCCGTTGGAGAAGTGTGAGGCATGTGGAGTAAGTTTCTATATGTTTTTTGAGTATGACTTAGCTCATAATAGTAATAATAAACCACTCCCCTTGACACTGAATTCTGATGGTCCCGAGTATTAAATCCTTTACCTCGACCTCTGCCCCGATTAATAGTGTTATGACTAATAAGTGCACTGGAAGGGAGAGAAATAGGAGCACTAGTATCTGTCCTGAGAAAACAAGTGAATGTCTACAAGAGGGATAAGATTTTGGTGTTGGAGAGGATATGTGATTTGGTAGGTTCAAATTAGGAATTAAGCCCAGCTAAAAAACTCATGATAGCCATTTATTCTCGTTGTGCTTGCTAAACTTTTACATCAAGATTAAAAGGTAGTAATACATTGAGCTCCTCATAAGTCCTTTTAAATTTCATAAAGTATGCCTGAAGAGTCTGATCTTGTTGGTCAGCTCGATAAAATTCTTTATAGACTTTATAGACACAAGATAAATTACCTTTCCCAGAATATAAAAACTCTAAGTACTTCATCAATTCTTTGACATATTCATAGTGACTTATTAAAGAAATAATCTAAGTGTCAATAGAGTTTTGAATTTGAAAGAATAACTGAGCATCATCTCTGAGCCAAGTTTGTCTAGTATTATCTATGGGTGGTGCATTGGTAAGGTGAGCATCCATATAAATGCTTTTTAAATAAATCTGAACTATTTTAGACCAGGTCAATGATTAATTTGAATTGATTAATTTATGGTCGATGATTTTGAACATCACAGGAATAATATCAATAATGCTCTTTTGTTCTTTCATCATATTAATAAACCAATCAAAGAGAAAAATTATCATGCACGATCAAAATTATCATGCACAAAACTATCAGGATGCACATCACACAAGTAAGTAAAACCAATATTCATATCATTAACCATGGAAAAAACACAGTTTTTGTCCTTATAAAGATTGAACATTATTACGTCAGTTTCCTCATAAAAAACATCCCTAAAACTATTACTAATTATAGTAGCTAAATCCTAGGGTGGCTCCTCTTTAGGTGGCAGACACAACAACTCTTTAACAGCAGTATTCCCCATTCTTCCAGCTACCTGCTTCATTACCTCTTCTTTGATATTCTCTACTAGGTTCTCTATAATATGCTCCTTGAAGATTTTGAACCCAGGAATATCTTTTCCAGCAACATTGACAGATTCCCTAGCACCCAGATAGTACTTACCTTCCCTTGGCTTGATAAAATTCTCACTCATCGGCCTAATTCTCCCTAAGGGCTTATTCATCTTGGCCTCTCCCTTCTTCCTTCCTCTTTTGCTACTAGGTTCTATCTCAACTCACCCTAACCCCTTAGTATCACTCTAACTCTTGAACTCTGGTAGCCTAGAGCTTCCTTACTCATTTTTTCCCAGTCTTTATCCAGGTTGATAATTTATGCTCTCTATCATCTTCACAACCCTTGGGTCCATTTTAGTTCCATCAAATATCCCAGTAACTTGGAAACCGAGAGGAACACACACTTGCTTTTGTTTCTCCAATATGGCAACCACTGCTGCATTGGTTCCTGCTTCTATAGTCACTACATCTCCTTTATGAGGGAATTTTATCTTCTGGTGCACAGAGGGTACTCCTCCCAAAGCATGGAACCATGGCCTTCTTAGTAATAAGGCATAGGTGACAAGGATATCTAGCACAATGAACTCAACGGTGGATTCCATAGGTCCTGTTTTAACCAAAGCTTGGAATGTCCCCTTCACATTCCTAGTGCTATCATCATAGGCTTTGATTATCAGGTTTGAACCTATTAAGTCATCATCTTTCAAACCTAAATTAGGCAGGATCTTCAATAAACACACATTAATAGCAGAACCATCATCAACCATTGCAAAGTTGGTTCCCTTCCCATTCACTTTAGCTAGGATAAATAATACTTTATTATGATTTCTTCCTTCCAAAGGCAAATTATCATCTGAGAATGTTATCAGCCCATGTTTCATTTTTGTAATCTTTGCTACCATATTCTTAGGTGTAGTTGTTATTTTAATGGTCATGTTTAATAGAGCTTTGACAAGAGCTCTTTTATGACTACCTGAATGCATTAGTAGCTCCTAAATGCTGACATTTGCCTTAGCCTTTTTTAGTTGTTCTAAAATCAGGTCTTCTTTTTCTCCTCCTTCTATTTTTGAATCCTTTACTTCTTCTCTTTCTGTGACTCTCTTAATTTTCTTTTCTGCTGCCTTGTAATTCCTCCCACTCCTAGTGACATGATTCACATTGGGGTTATCACTCTATACGTTAAGACCTGCGGGACTTTTCTCATCAAAGTCATACTAGATGTCTACAACCCTAATAATTTGGTCCCTTTTTCCATTTTTCCACACTTCCACTATGCATGTTTCTTTTCCCTCTATGTTAAACTTTTTCAAATGCTCACTTAGTAGCTCCTCGATCCCTTGTTCAAGAGTTAAGGACCTTTTACTCTCCTCTTCGAACTCATCACCCCATCCTATAAGCACAATCTCCTCAAGGGGTATGTCACTTGAAGCTAGTTTGAATAGAATACTCTATAATTAAATTTGCCTGAGGGCTACCCCAATAAATCCTCAACTCCACTTTATGGCTATTTTAAATTTTTGGCTTCTTTTCTTCTTCTTTTAGCTCATTATCAAACTTGTCACCCTATCTCGAAGGCACTATTGATTCAATAAGGATATCAACAGAGGGTGGTTTGGAGTAGAACACTTTGTAATCGAATTTGCCTGAGGGTTGTCCTAGCAAATCCTTAAATCCACTAGAGGTATAAGGAGATTCCTTATTGTCTATAGGGTTTAGGCTTTCAAAGGAGTCTAGCCCTTCCTCCTAACTAACTCCTGAGTTGATCATCATGGTGGCTAGTGGTGGGACATTTTGATAGTCTGGGAAAGGATTGCTTTTAGTGTTTGGGTTAGGATTGGAGTTTTTAGGGTATATGATTTTTTGGAGTCTATCAGGTTTTGGATTTCATGTTTGAGGCAGATACAGGTATCTGTACAATGACCAACGACTTGGTGAAACTTATAATAGATGTTAGGGTTATAGCTTGGGACATTTGGGTTAAGTGGTTTGGAAAAGGTTAAGGGTCAGAGTAGGCCTTTCTGGATTAATCGGTCTAGGAATTTTGAGAGTGGTTGATTGAAGTTGGAGAATATTTTAGGCAGCTGAACTGTGCGCACCTCCATAACTCGGCTAGTGCTTCCTTATTGTGTGCCCCCAATTGAGTAATTTCAGGTTTTGATGCCTCTAAAGCTTTTCTTCTTTTCATTCTCAATCTCTTCAACTTGTATACCATCATCATATAAGTCTATGAATGTTTTGGGGTTCATCATTTGCAATCTCTTAACTAGATTAGGTGATACATTGCAAACTATCATTGCCAACTTATTCTTCATCAGTCCTGCTTTGTTCATAAACCTACTAGGAAAATTATAGAATGATTCATTAGATTGATGCTTTGTCAATTATAAATCTCTGATGGAAACTTCTAATCTAATGTTATAATTATACTGTTTTCAAAAGGCAGTACATAATTCTTTCTAATCAACCTTGACAAATTTTTCTAGCCCATGATACTAGTTTACATCCATCCCCTCTAAAGACAACATAAACAACCTTGTGATTACTGTTAACGAGGCCTTAGTAGTACTCATAGTGGTTGTCTATTAATTGAGATGAATCCTTGGGTGTCCTCTTCCATCAAATTTGTGCAGCTATGGCATTTTGAACTTCTCATGTAGCTTATTACCCTCTGTTAGCAGCATATCATCAAAGTCAAATGAATATCCCATGCCTTGTCCCCTAATCAACTCCTCCATCTTGGACATCTTCTGGGTCAGTGCTCGTGTCTGCTTGGACTTATGGTCTTGTAGCAATTCAAATGATTCTCTTTTTGCCTTTTCCACCATATAGTTCTTAACATCCTCAAGCTTCACATCAACAATAAGTGGCTTTCTAGTAATAGGTTGCCCCCTAGCATTATTGGCAGCAGGTGGAGCATCTGTAGTAAGTGGGATAGCTGTAGCAGCAGGTGGTTGCTCAATTACAGGTGGTGGTATGATAGCAATAGTAGGTTGCATCAATCCAGATAAAGTTTGTCTCAGTTCATCTTACATCATAGCCCTCATGTCATCCATCAAAGCTCCCTTGATATCTTTTAAGGTTCAGTTCCCTCCTTGTTGTTGTTCCATCTTTATAGGTTTAGGAGTAGTTAGTTCAGCTTCCAAGTAAAACAAATTAATAGGATTCTTCTCCAATTTGTGAAGGATCTCTTTTGTTATGGCTTTAGGAATTAAATCTATTCTTCTTAGTCTGCCACCATTCTGTCCCCATATACGAGAAGACCCAAGTAAATCTCTGATGGCTACAAAATAAAGTGTTAGTGCGATAGATGAAATGCATGTATGCATGATGAGCTCAGTAATCTCTTTTAAATTGTGTTAAGGCTAAGAGTGATGGTTAGCTAATTTATAACTCCATGAAGTTAGTGGAATCATAAACCAACGCCATCAATTTAATAGGGACATGCAGAATGAATGTAAGAATAAAATAATAATTAATAAAAAAATTCTAAAGAACACAAGTAGAATTGGTATCTTTTATCCCTAGTGGAGTCACCATTGTAAACGGCAGGGTTTTGTGCACACTCAAGATTTTAGCAACCATGATATTGTTTGGGCTCAAGGTTCTAGGGAACACACCATTATATCACAAAGAAATAGCATGGAGATAAGGAGTCGCCACCTAGGGTAATAACTAGGACAAATCAAAATAGTGGTACTTGATTCTCTAAAAGAAAGCTAGCACCACAACTAGGAGATTCTGAGAACGGAATACTAACTTCTCTTAGTCTCATGTTCATTTAGAATTACTTTGTGAATTACTATCTTATTCTCTAATTACATGCAATTTTATTTAAACCTTAACTAAACATCCATTTAACCCAAAGGCAATAAGTCATAAAATTACATGTAAAAATGCATACAAAAGGCAGCGTCCCTATGTCTAAATTAGAATAATTTTGTTAATTAAAGTTAGCTAATTCTACATATTTTATTTACAAGTAAAATGGACTAAATTTGGGCCTACATTTTAATTGAATTAGTGAGACTAAATCTACTTGTTTTAATTAACTAAAAAAATAGGCCTATTGTTTATAAATTTTAAAGAAGAAATTAGATTATTAAGTGGGCTTAAGTCTAACTTAATTTTAACTAAAAAAACAGAGCCTAAGTCTATTTATTTTAAAAGAAATGAAATTAATGGGTTGAGCTAAATTTAAATTAATTTTAATTAACTAGAAATGGGCCTAAGGTCTAATTAATTTTAAAAAGAAATAAAAATACATTAGTGGGCTGAACTAAAGTCTAAGTTAATTTTATTAATTGAAAGTGGGCCTAAATCTAATTAAACTAAATGGGCCTCAATTAATTTTAAATTAATTAAAACCTAAAAACCATTTTTAACCCTATTTATTAAATGGGTTAGAACTTAACGTGGGCTTGGGGCACAAAAGGCATGAGAACCAAAAAAAACAAAACCTAATTCAATAAACAGACCAAAAATAAATTAAAAAAAATTTACATGATTTTTCTAAGAAACCCTAATTCAATTTCATGCAACCCTAAAATACCATCATTGATTTTAATTGAATTTTACCAAATTGAGCCTAGATTAATAATCAATTTTTAGTGCAGAGAATTAAAATTCCACTAATTTCCCTCTATTGGGGATATTACAAACTACAGTGTAGGAAATTAAAGCAAATTAATTACAGCCCAGTAAATTCTAAATTCTATGAGGATTTCACAAAATTTAGTTTATGGCATCCCATGGATTCTTCAATGTAGCCACTGCTAAAATCTCACATCACCAGCCTCATAACTAAAGCACCATAGAACACCAATCAAACAAGAATTTAATTAGTAATAACTCAATCAATAAATAAAACAAAGAAATCAAATCAAAATAAAAAAAGGGATAGAAAAAGGTAAGGTATGCTATGCAAATGCTGTTTGAATGCCCCTCAGATTAGGATTGTCACCATTTGGAGATTGACTTTGTTTTTTTTTCTTGATTTTTTGGACTTTAAAAGCAAAAAACGTATTTTTATTGATTTCCTAAAGGTTTTGAAAATGAAAAATAAAGAACTAATGTGTGTGGCTTTCTGCACAGTAAAGAAAATAACCAGGGTTTTATTTTTAGACTCAAAATTTTTTTTCTCTTTCCTTTCCTCTCTGATTTTTCTTTACAGACTCTACCTCTCTAGGGTTTTTTGTAGCCTCCCCCCCTTTTCCTCTCTACCTTTTAGCTTTTAAAGCCTGGCCTAGCAACCTCCAACCCATATGATCACGCAAGGAAGTTGCATGATATTGGGAGTGGGAGGAAGAGTCTTGGTTTTTTTTTTAACTTTTAAAATCAAGATAAAAATATGGGTGATAGAGTTTTGAAAAAATCAAAGATTCACACATGCAGGGACACGTGGTGTTGTGGACCAATAAAAAATTAAAAAATGATAAAAAAAATCAATTTTCAGTGTAAAAAATCAATTTTTAGCAAAAATTGGCATTCTAGAATGCCGATCGATGTTCATAATGCTGATTGGCATTGCTTAATGCCAGTCAGCATTACATAATGCTAATCGGCATTAAATGTCGGCATCACATGTTTTTTTAATTAAATTACAAAAAAGGTCCTCAAAGGTTTTTAATATTTGCAATTAAATCCCTAAAAAATCAATTTTGCAATTAAATCCACAAAACATAGCAATTTAGTCCTTTAAATTGCAAAAATCAACACTAGAGATCAATTCTTAATTAGATTTTCATTATAGGGGCTTTCATTGCATGCATGTACAATTGCATCTCAAAATTGGGTGCTTATAATTAGTATGTTTGTAACTAGTATTAATGAAGGCCTAAAAAAAAGAAGCATGTATAGGTGATTGGGAATTTTAAAAAAATTCTCTAGTTTATCTTATTTTATTTTATTTTATCTTAATGAGTCACTTTAGGCATCTGACTACGAACAGTCATTATTTTGATATGAGTTGGAGCCTAATTAAGACTGAGATTGGGTAGGTTGGAAGTGGTGAGTCATGAAACCAATTAGTTTTTAACAAATAAAACACTGGACTAAACTAAACTGAACTGAACCGAATTGTTATAGAAATCCAATATTTCGAAAGCCTAAAATTTTTAGGTTGGGTTGGATTGGATTGGGCTAAAAATATAAATGGGCCATATTAAAAATAAACATAACAATATATATTTTTCCTTGGGCCAAGCCCATATATTTACAGGTATAAAAAATATACAACTTAATTAAGCTTAAACATTAAATTAATTATGCTAAAAGACCTAAATTTAGTTACAAAAAAATGTAATTAGCTTCGTATAAAAAGAATAGCTTAATACAAAAAGAATATTAAGCCACATACATGCATTTAATAAAATTCAACAACTGCAGGCTCAAGAAAGCTATCCACCCAATGTCCAAAATGTGCAAAACACAAGTGAACAAGAGATGATTGAAGCCAAAGCATAAGAGACTATAGAATCTAAAAAAACTGCAGAATAAATCCATCCATTTATACAATTATGGTTCACTGACACATTTCACTAAAGATTGAAAGACATATTTTGAATTAGGAAAAATTATTACCAAATTAAACTAAAGAAAAAAAATAAAGCAATAGGCAACTCAAGTGGCTAAGGATGGTTTAATCAAATCATAATTAGAATGACACCTTATTTCACTAGCTATAGAAATAGCCACCTAATGAAATTAAGCAATAATTCTAATACAAATCAAAATGCATTTAGGGTGGAAGCATCATCACTGCTTAATAACTAAACAAATGAGGCTTAAGATAAAGCAGTTTCAAGCATAGCCAGAATGTAGCCATATTTTTTATAGCTAAACAAAGTCACCTAAGAAAGTTGAGCATGCATTCCTTTTACTCTTAAATAAGGGTGGAAGCATAATCATTTCCTCAATTAACATTTACTTATGTAACTTAACATCGGCACCTCAAGACACAATAGGTTGGTCACAAGTAAACAAATGGTTCACATAGTAACTGCAACTCAACACAAGAACCTTAAGGCATAACAGGTTAGTCACAAGCAAAAAATGGGTTCATATTGTAATAGAATACATTTCTAAAGAATAATTCAATATGAATAACAAAGAATTCCATTGACTGTGGCCATGAAGGGCCACTACCCATTGGTTTAAGATTTGAAAAGAATAAAAGAAGAAATATTATATTAGAGGGAAGCATTGAATAAATAAACTTGAAACATAAATAAAAATGAAAAAATAAAAGAGCTATAACCTTTTTAAAAAGATTCTAAATCCTATAATGTTTCTTCAACAAAAATGGTCTAGCTTGGCATTTTAAGCCAATACTAAGTACAAATCAAAGCCTCCACAATTTTTAGAGTTAATGAACTCCTAAACACATCAAGAACATGACCACTAGTAAAGAATGTAGATTTACAAGCAATAGTGGACACAAGAATAGCTAAAACATCTCTAGTCATATGAGTTAGAATAGGGAACCTCTTAGAGTTTAACTTCTATTATCTAATGATATCAAAAGTTCCCTCATCCTCCACAATAGCCTCACTTAAATAAATATTAATTTTAGATCGTTTACTAGCACCCAATCCAGATTCCATTTTATGCTTATTGAATCTACCTTTCATTAAAGATATTGAGTTCCTAGGAGTTGGTAGAGGAGTATCAGAACCTGTCTGGATAGTTTGCCTACTCTGACTACCAAAATAGACATAGCACCAAAAGAAGACCCATAGATAGACATATAATCATAAAAAAGAATATTTAGATCAGATTTTAAGTTCTCAAACAACTTGCTTCCACCCAGTTCACCATACATTTGATTAATAGAGAATTCAATAAACTCAAGTTTATATCAAGGATCTAGAATATTAGAAATGAATATCAAAGAGTTCCTTTTTTTATGGATCACCCTAAGACTTGTGAAAATTTTATTTTATATTGATGCCCATGTTCATAATAGAGAGATCATAAGAAGATTGCAACTTATTGAGAACACAATTCAAATTAGAGATTTTAGAAAATAATGCATTTCATGTGACATATAGAGAACTAGAAATTCTTAAAGTAATGTCATAGGAAAGCTTCAACATAGTAACCATCTGCCTATAACACTGCCAGTCTATAAAATCAAGAATTTCATCACCCAAGTCAACTCTAAAAGATGATTTAGTGTCCTTATATTTTTTCAAATGCTTTCTCATAACAACATACAATGTTTAGCATAATGTAGGTGGAATTCCACCTAGTTGGGACATTAAGAGATAATGCATACTTACACTCAATGCTTAGCAGTTCTAAGATTTCTTTAAACTTCCTTAACCATTGAGGAGAGTTCTGCATGTATTTAATTGCCTCCTTAATCTTTTTAACTGAAGAATTAACTTCTTTTAACCCATCATTAAAAATTAAATTAAGGATGTGAGTAATACATCTTATGTGTAAAAATTGAACCCTGACAGAAGATGCCCCCCCCAACTAATTAATTTCTTTTTAAAATAACCTATTATAGTGTCATTAGAGCTTCCATTATCAATAGTTACTGTGAAAACATTTTTTATGCCCCACTCATGCAAAAAATTCTCTAATGCCGTTGAAATATATTCCCCCTTATGAGATGTCACAAGCATAAAAGAAATAATCTTTTTAAGCAAATTCCACCCATCATTAATGAAATGAGCAGTCACACACATATAATTAATACGTCAACTCATTCTTAGACAATGTGACTTTAAAAAGTTTTTTAGCTTCCCCCTCTCATTAAAAACTAAGTGTAATAGTCTCTACTTATGGTCCACTTATAGGTTATTTTAAAACAAGGATGAGTTTTTAAACCCAACACCTTTAACAAATTTAAATGGCAACTCGTCATGAATAACCAATTATGCAAGTGCATTTCTAATAGCATCTTATTTAAATTTCCAAGTGCCTAAGACACCAAACTATGTACTATCAGGGGCTCCTACCATAGAAGGTTGCAAGGTCAAAAGTGATTACCTAGTATCTAAACTATGCAGAAATTTAGTACAATGCATAAAATGGTTTTTCAAATAAGTGTTCCATGTTTTTTTACTATGACAGTTATATGTAGCAGCATATTATATACAATTACCTTTAATGATGAAACAAGATTCATCTTTATTCTCTTAAAATACTGCCAAACAATAAATTTTGGTTCAGTCTACTTTCTTTTTTTCGTAGCAACAAGCTGAGGCTGCTCTACAGGTGCATTAGGGACTGTAGGGGGGCTTCCACCTCATCATTATAACCAATGGCATTAGTATTATCACTAGTATTTTCCATCTACATAAATGATAACATAAGAACAAAGATTATTATCAGTAAGCAATCACACGAACCACCTTAAAAGATCTTTAAATTCATAATTTAATAAAAAATTTGAACACATGTTTTGAAATTATACCTTTGTGTTGTTGCTCAATAAATAAAAGATGGTAGTGACCCAGACAACAAGCAGACCAAGCTTCAAAGGTAGTCTATCATAAGCTTCCACCCTTTTTAAAGATCTAAAGTTATAACTTTAAGCTTCCACCCTTTTTTGAAGTTTACTTTTATAACTTTAAGCTTCCACCACCATTTATGTCTACAAATGTATATACATATACATAGAACAAAACACAACATATAATTATTGAATACATTTTCAAAAAAAATTACTTGCTTAAATAAATAAAAATTAATAGAAATTTATGTTAAAAAAATGAGCAATCAAATATATATATATATATATTCCAATAAAAAATATAATACATTAATTTTTAATAAATAAACATAACACAGATGATAGATCTAAAAATAAATAAAAAATAAAAAAATCTATATAGCATATTATGATGAAAATCAAATTTAAAAATTAATATTTACATAGACAAAATTATAGATCTATAAAAAAAAATTAGATTTAATTGAATTAAACCTTAAGTATGTTGTCGCCTCCTCCATCGGCATCTGATCCTGATCCTAGCACTATCAGGATTTGCCTGCCACCTTTGGACGATGTATATCTTAACCATGCATATATGTTCACTACCTTTCATCATTCCAAAACTCCTGTTGTCCCTCCGTAAAATCCTCCACCCTTCAAAACGTTTACATCTGTGGTTAGCTTTGTGTAATTCCTGTAATCATCTGCCCTCCTCTTTTTGCAATTCCAAGAGCTTACAAAGCTATTAAGATCAATTCCAATTTATATCATAAGTGATTGGCTTTGTGTTAACACTCTTTAATAGGATGGGTTATGCTTAATAAAGTGATTCTCCTTAGTAGTTAACAAAGTTGAAAGATAAGTTATCTTCAATCTAGACTCTTAAATTGCCATGAAGACTTATTTCTTTAGGGCGCAATTTCTTCCACATTCTCCCTGCCTTTGAACAAGATAAAGAAATGGTATGGAGCAAAGGTTTTCTCCTTTAAGCTTGGAATTTTACAACTTCAGCAATGGACTCTAGGATTTGATCCTTTCAAACAAAAATCTACAATAACTCAACTCTGGGTTCACTATTTTTTTTGCCTTAGGAACTTTGGGATGCTTAGATACTAGCTAATATTTCTTAAAATATTGGCATTCCTTTGAGAATTGATCGAGCTAATCTTGAATGGGGATTTTGGACACTTTGCTTGTGTGCTTGTTGACATTGATTTATCAATTCCTTTACAACATTAATTGGTGCTTGATTGTGATGGTAGTCTTTTCAACGTATATGTATCTTATAAAAATCTTCCTCTATTTTGCAGCACTTGTTAGGTTATTGGGCATAACTCTTTTGAATGCCATCACCATAAATATGAAATAAATCAAAATTCTACCATTCTACCACCTGAGCAAGTGAGAAGACTGTCTAGGGAACACTCTTAGGTTTGACGTATATGGAAGAAGAAATATGTAGCAAATGCTTCTTCGGTTGTAGATGAGAATGTGCAAAAAATTTTAAAGATATCGATAAGGATAAAAAATCCAGCTGCCAAGCTTCCCTGTCACTCTCTGATACATCTGAATTTGTTCCATATCCTATTGTTGTGATGAACTCACTAGCAAATCAGTTAGCTATTTTTAACTTACCAGATATTCCAACTCTCCCTTCTCTATAGCATCAAACATTGCTAGAGGTAGAACAGGTCAGTACTAAGAATTGGGCCAAGTTAGCTGATCAGGTAAATGATAGCACATCTGATTATCAAACTGTTAAAAATAATAAGAAGTCACCAATGAAATTAGTCAAACTAACGAGATGTAAGCCCATTACCAAGGCACATGCTCGTACTTCTCAATGAAGATGTTATTTTGGAATTGTAGAGGCCTTCGTAATCAGGCCACTCAACTTACTTTGGCTAATCTATGCAAAACTTAGCATCTTAATGTCCTTTGTATAACTGAACTAAAGATTGAGTTTGATAGTATCCATTTTCGATATTGATCCTCTCTGGGTTACTTGTTTGTTACTGACAATGCTGCTTCTCTTCAGCTTTTTATTTTGAATTCTTTGGGAGTTAGTAATGTTATTTTTTTAGCAAGCTCTAACTAAAAAATTAAGGTTAAATTTTATATGGACTCTTATTGGCATTTTCTCACTTGTGTTCATGCTCATGTTCTCTTAGCTCAATGCAAGCTTTTTTGGGGTAATTTACTTTAGGTTTCTTCACTTTGTAATGAAAACTGGTATGTAGTGGGTGATTTCAATGCTTTTTTTGGCTCTTATGAAAAGTGGGAGGTCAAATTCCTTCTCCAAGATCATGTTCTGAATTCATCACAACTATGAATAATTGTGACTTAACTTATCTGAATAATAGATAAGCATTTTACAGTTAGACTAACAATAGAATTAGGGATCAAAGAATTGATATTCGCTTAGACCATGCATTTTGCAATAATCATTCTCTTGGTTTCTAAAGGTTCATCGAATGCTTTGCTCTTGTACGCCATAATTCAGATCATCATCCTAATCTTCTTAGTTGTCATCAGACAAATCACTCCTTTAATAAGCCTTTTTAGTTCCATTCTATGTGGGTTAATCACCCAACTTTTATTTCAGATGTCCATGAGTTTTGGAATTCTAATCATTTTAATGGTGACTCGATGTTAGTTTTGATGAGGAAACTTAAGCTTCTTTGGGTGCATCTTCGTAATTGAAACAAGTAAACTTTTGGGCATCTATATGTCAATATTTCTTTGGCCAAATAGAAATTAGTGGTTATTCAATTTGATATTTAAGTTATGGATTTTTAGAGGAACTTCATTCTAAAGAGATGGAAGCTCATAAAATTCAAGAACATCATTTTAATAATAAACATTGTTTGCTCAAAGTTCAATGTCGTATAAAATGACTTTAGCATGGTGACCATAATTCAAAATTTTTCTATAGTCTTCTAGCAAGACAATGTCCTTAGGCTAGCATCAATAATCTTCTTATTAATGGTGTCTTATGTTCAGATGAGGTGGTTATTCATGACCATATTATGAGTTTTTCTCTAACTTATTTTTGGCCTCCTCTTCTTTGGTCTATCGTGATTTTTCTTTATTTTGCCAAGACATTCATTCTCTTGTTTCTACTGTTGATAATAACTCTCTCTTAAAACTTCCTTCGGATATGGAAATTAAAGAGGCAATTTTTTCTATGGACCCTTATAGTGCTTCAGACTTGGATGGATTTACAAGGTTATTTTTCAAGACTTATTAGGGTTTTATTAGCAAAGATGTTTGCTCTGCAGTATGGCATTTTTTTATATCAGGTTCTATTTTCCTAGGCCTTATCTCCAATTTTATGGTTTTAATTCTTAAAATTCCCAATGCTAATTCTGTTGATAAATTTTGCCCCATTATGTTGGTCAGTTTTCTTTTCAAAATTATTTCTAGAATTCTAGCTGATAGATTGGCTCCCATCGTTGCTAAAATTATTGATCCCTACCAATTTGGTTTTGTCAAGGGCAGAAAAAAATGAGAATTGTATTGCTGCTACTTTAAAGTGTGTTAATTTTATTAATTCTCATTGTTTTGGGAACAATATAGCCATTAAAATTGATATCCACAAAGCTTTTAATACTATAGATTGGGAATTTATTCTTGTAGTTTTGGATAGTTTTGGGTTTTTTTTTAATTTTTGTAATTGGATCAAGAATATTTTTACCTCTGCCTGTTTATCTATTCTTATAAATGGTACTTCTAAATGATTTTTTGGTTGCTCTAGTGGAGTTCACTAAGGAGATCCCTTGTCTCCTTTGCTTTTTTGCATTGCTAAAGATTATTTAAACAAGGTGTTGCTCTAAACTTTCAATTCTAATTCTTTGGTTCTTATGCAGGCTCTAGGAAAAGTTCGCTGCCCATTCTATCTGCTTCATGTAGATGATGTTCTTATTTTTTGTAGAGCCAATTTTGCTAATATTAATATTCTTATTCGGCTTTTTAATAACTATAGAGCAATTTCAGGCCAATATGTAAATTGGAATAAATCATAATTAATTTTTGGCAATCATATACCCAATAATCGTATCTTTTCTTTATGTGCTTCTACTGTTTATTGGAGCTTTGAAGCATATAGGGCTTCAGGCCATTACCAATAAAAATCCTCTTTAATTTTGATAAATGGAAGGGTTCAACTCTTTCCATGGTGGGGCGTCTTGCTTTAATTAACTCGGTGATATATGTTCTTTTTTACATTCCTTCATAGTATACAAGTGGCCTATCTAATTACTCAAGAATTTAGAGAAATCATTCCACAACTTCTTATGGAGAGGTGATGTTAAATCTAAGAAGCTTGTCTCTATTAAATGGGATCTTTATTGTGCTCCCCTAGTCGAAGTCGGTGTTGGTATACAAAAACTTGCTTAATAAAGTTTTACTTAGTAAACTTGCATGGTGTGTCCCTTATGATCCTAACTTTGTATTTTATTTTCTTAGAAGCCATTATCTCTCTATTTCTAAGCAACCTCGAGCTTCTTCTTTTGTGTCTTTGAGTTGGTCCTCCATCTGAGATTTTTTTTAGACTTATAAGAAAATTACAGTGGGTTGTTCATGCTCATTCTAAACTCAATTTCTAGTTAGATAATTGGCTAGGTTATCATATTATTATTGCTACTGGAATTCCTTCTTCCCATTATAAATAACTCCATGCTTCCATTTCCAATGTGTTTTATAATGAGACATGGTATTTGCCTTTGTCTTTTTCTAATGATTTTTTCGAATGTGGTGGATGATATTAAGAATGTGATTTTTTCTCTTCAAGAGAATCAATATGTGTGTTGTTACTCTCCTTCTAGGTCTCTCTCTTGCAAGGTTGCTTACAATCACTTTAGATTTGCTCTCCCAAAAGTTGCTTGGAGTAAAGATTTTTGGAGACACTATCTGCCCCCTTCTAGATCTTTCCTTACTTGGCACATTCTTCATGGTAAGCTTCAAACATGGATAATGTTTATGCTAAAGGTATTGCTTATTGCTTTTGTCAACAAGCTAAGGAAATGTAAGATCATATATTCAGGAAGTGTTATTATTCCACTGTGGTCTAGTATGCTCTTGGCAGTTTATTTGATTCTTATTTTAATCTTTCTAATGGTTTTAAAGATCTATTTAAAACTCTAATAAGTTCAGTATTCTCTTCCCAAATTTTTGTTTTATGGCAAGTTGGGGTTCATATAGCTATTTGGCATATTTGGAGTGCTAGAAACTCTATGATCTTTAAGAATCACTTTATTCCAATTGCTACTTCTATTTAATTGATATGTCAAGCTATTACAAGTGTCAAAGTGTTTCATTATAGTCATGTGCAAAATGCCTAGTCTGATTTCATTATCCTCCGTCGTCTTCGTAATCCTAGAATTTTGAGACACTTAGCCTCGGCTTTTCCACTTACCTGGCTTCATCCTCTACCTGGGTGGTAAAGTTGAATTCTGATAGAGCTTCTTTTGGTGCCTTAGGTCAAGCTGCTGCTGGCAGAGTCTTAAGAAACAGTTATGGTTCTTTAATTGCTGCGTTTGCAACTCTACTAGGTATCTAGTTTCCTTTTGAATGAGAGATTCTTGCCACGGCAGTGGCTATCAACAAAGCCTTTGAGCTTTAAGTTTCTCCTCTTTAGGTTAAATCTAACTCCATCTATGTGGTGCGTCTTCTCCATTCTAAAAGTGTCATTGTTCCTTGGAGAGTAAGGTCTGCTTGGCAACGTTGCATTAACTAACACTCTCTCATGCAAGTTCATATCTTTCATGAAGGGAATAAGGTTGCTGATAGGTTAGCTTCTTTGGGTCTTCATTGCAGGAATGTAAATGGTGGCCAATATATCCAAAATGTTGTCATAGTCTTATGTTAAATGATGTACTTAGTTTGGAAAATTATAGGTTCCAGTAGTTCTCTTTTTTGTTTAATGGCTCAAATTTAATAGCCCTTTGAGTTGTACCCAACTCTTTGTTAACTCTTTTATTTTACTTTTAATAAATGGGTGTTTCATAGTAATGATGAGGGTGCTAAGGGGGTGATGCCTAGTTGGGATTCCTATATGCACTTCTTGATGTTGTGATCTCCAAATTTCTATAAAAAAAATTAGATCTTTGTCATAGATCTATAAAAAAAAATACACATCTTTGTCCCGTATCAATAAAAAAAAAAGATCTTTCTTATAGAGACTAAAAAAAACATTTTGAATGATTAGATTTACTAATAAACGATAGATCTACACTAATATAACACATATCAAACACAAAAATATTTCCAGATCAAACACAAAAAAATTTCACGAATAAATAAAACTATTTCAAAAAAAATATTAACAAAATTTATAAAACTTAAGAACATATACTATTTTGTAAAGAAATAAACACTATATTTATATAAAAATGAAAATTTTAAACTTTTAAACAAACAAAATCTCGATAAAAATTGAAAAATCCATAAAAAAAAAAAATACTACCACTTCTATTAACATGGAAATACATATCGTCAATGGTTATGACTATCTTCTTTAACAACATTGTGATTCAAGAAAAAAAAAGAGAGATTAAAACCAATTTTAAGAGAACAAAAGATAAAATAATGAAGATTAAATGTTAAGAGACTAGGTTTCTAAAAGATTTTAAAGAAATAATGGTAAGAATTTGACTAGAGGGGGTGAGGCGACTCAGGCAAGACTCAGTGAAGAAGAGAGAGGACATAACAGTAGGGTTAGAGGCAACCGTTAAGAAGGAAAGGGAGAAAAGAAATGAGGTAAGTAGGGTTTTTTTTTATTTTTTTTATAACCCTATTAATAATAAATGATATCGTTTAATTACAGGAAAAATTCAGAAATTTAGAAGGTCGGAAGAATAACAGCTTCTCACAACCTGTCATCCAAAATATGAGAACTCACACTCTTACCACCTGAACCGACCAAATATGTTTCTCGATAACCGAACTGTGACACAAACTTGAGTTCAGTCAGAGTGGAAATTCGGATTTGATTGAGTATTGCTCAGTCCTAAGCCCAATCATTGTTTTGACATGAAATGCATATATTTTTTTAATTTTTTTTCTTACTATTAAGTGAAAAGAACATGCAATGACTAACTAACATAAATATTGCAAAAATAAAAACTATAAAAATAAATGAAACAAAATAACATGAATAATTCAGCAATGACATTCTTATAAACATTAAGCAAAATAACATGAAAATATAAAGTTCTTATAAATAGACTTTACGGTGGCTCTAATGTCAAATTTGATAACACCAAATCATAAACTAACTTGATTAGATCATTATAATATTCAAATCTCAATTAGTACGTAATAAGCTAATCGATAATTTTTCTTATCTTAGTTAAAATTACAATCAATTCTTTTTTGTTTTTATTTTTTATTTTGTTGTAGTTGCAAAGTTCTTTTCGTGTGCTGAATTATGAATAGGAAGAACCCTAGAAAAAAAAAAAAAAGGAGATGCCAATATTTGCTGATAGATTATAACATATTGGTCCATAACAAACCATGGAAGCTTGCATTTTAGGATTACGAAGTGTCAAAAATACAATAAAAAATATCGGAAGCCAGTAAAACTAGTGCAAATACTAATAGCGAATGATTTATGGTGGTCAGAAAATAAAAGGAAGAAAAAGTTCTTTAATCCATTGATGCTAAAATTGGAGTAAAAATATTGAAAAAGAATTGACATTGTTTTGGGAATAGTTATGTCAATTGAATTCATTTAGTTAGATTATTGACTATAAAATCAAAAAGGTATTAAAGAAAAAAATCATCAAATGCTATTTAGTGATTTTTTTTAATTTTTTTATTTAATACTTACAAATGAATTGGATAACATATAGTTTCATATTCAATTCAATTTATTTTTATAAAACAAATACCGTAGTTTAGATTCAAGGCCTTTTGAGGGATCCAAACCTACATAAGGATTTGTTATTTATATTGACCTAAATTTTGTAAAAGGATCATATGGAATAGTTGTCAAGGCCGATTTTCACTTAATTAAGAACAATTAGGTAGCTATGTTGAATGATTTAAGATTATGCAAGATAACCGAAATTCATAAGACTTAACTCTACTTAAGAACACAAGAACGTTCCTATAAAAATGACGAGTTAAAATTTGATAAAGACTCGACTTTTGTTTTTATTTTTTTAAGTAATTAGATCAAATGGTTAAATTCTTATACTATAAGAGAAGAGAAGTAGAGGTTCGATCCCTACCACTTTTAATAGGATGTCGACACATCTTTTAGTATTTAACCCTATTTATGAAGGGTAATAAGGACTCTACTTACATCTTATCTTTAAATTTGAATAACATTATTATTTAAAAAAGGACTTTGCTATATATATATATATATATCTTATAAGAGAGTCTACAAATTTGACACTGGAGTGGATCCCTAAAGTTTTATTTTCTTCCATTTTTCTTAAGACCACTCTAGGATGAATTACACTTCATTAAAATTTATGCAATGGCTCATATTCATTTTCAAAAAAAAAAACTATTTCCCTTAACTCCTGTTATTCCCGCTAAAAGGATGCATCTATTAGTCTATTTCAATTTTATATTGTGGTCATCATTTTCATAAAAAAATTATAATTATTGTAGTAATTATTATTCATTTTAGTGTCAAACTTTTTAATATAGATATATATATTGATAATTACTACAGTAATTATATAATACTAAACTCTAAAATCATTAAATCTAAAATTTAATAAATGTTTCTCTTTATAATTTAATATTTACTTCTAAAAACTTCTATATTGAGTTATTAACATTCACAATATTATTCTATAAAAAAAAATTATTTTAGAATGCACATAATATTATTTTATAAAAAACCTTATTTTAGTAAGTGGAACAATATTTTTGAAAAATGTCAAACAGCAGTGTTCTCCGTGTAATTATTCCAATAAAAATTGGAAAAATTATATAAAATAAATATAAATGAACTTATAAAAATAATAATTAAAAAATGTTATTTAATTATCATAATAATTGATAATTGAATTATGTTTCCATAAGTGGAGGACATAGGGTACAAATATATGCATTGCCCTATTCAAAGTCGAATATTTATAATGCCTATATCTTATCACTATAAATTTCAATTGCTTTATGAAATCTCAAAAGAGTTGTTTACCTCTATAATACCTTAATCAAAATTGATTACTTAATTGTGATTCAAACGGTTAAAATTTGTTTATTTTCGGGCTAAACATGAACAAAATTCATAGAAAATTTGTAGATGCTTATTTTGTTTGGGATTATTTTAAAGATGTGGGAAATTGTTTGGTTGGTGTTTGTGAACGATGATTTTTTTTTCATCAAACCTACTAAGTATTTTTTTTTTCTATCAAAGTGGAATATTTGTTATTGTATTATGTGGTAAACTCTAAATAAAGCCTTAAACAATGTATTAGTTTCCTCCAATTTCATAATTATAATATAGTATGTTCGTAAAGAGTATTAATTAAGGCCTAAACAAATAAGCATATATAGGTGATTATGAATTTAAAAAAAAATTCTCATCATCAGGTGTATCATAGTTTATTTTATCTTTTATCTTGACGAATCACTCTAAGCACATGACTATGAACATTTATTGTTTTGATCATATGAGTTTGAGCTTAATCATTGTTTTGACATGAAATGCCTTTTTTTCTTTTCCTTTACTATTAGGTGAAAATAACTTGCAATGACTAACTAACATTGTAAGCATGAAAAAACCAGAAGGCCTAAGCTAAATGGTTAAAGCGGAAGCCTCAAAACGAGGAGGTCCTAAGTCCAGCACTGCACATTAAGATTAAAGTTAAATTAAAATATGAATTATAAAATATAATTGTAATTCTCCGTCCAGTGATAAAGGAACTTGTCTCAGTTAGTTAAAATTACAATCAATTCTTTTTTAAACAAAAATTTTGTTGTAGTTGCAAATTTCTTTTTATGTGCTTACTTATGAATAGGAATATCACAATTCGAATCCGAATGGTATGTGACCGACACTAGAGAATAAAATAGTGTGAATCTTCTGAAATCCATTGTAAACCTTTAAGAAAATTTCTACACTAAAATTAACCTATTTAAATTTTTGAAAAAAATCAGTAAAGTTTTCTTCGTACCGGGATAAAACTAATACTCGAAAAATACAAATAACACTCCCAATATAATTTTTCATTCAACATTTCTTTACAACGACTCCTATAATCATTCACAATCCACAAAATAGTATTTAAAAAATATTGAAACACAATTACAAGTTATATAAAACAATATACTACTGCGGTATTTAGAATTCAAGTACACAATACAAAATATAGCCAGAGAAGAAAAAATCCGGCACGGACAATGACAAGTGTTAGATTGTCTATGAGGTCCTGGAAAAATAAGATTGAGGGAAATTAGACTTATTAAGTGATTTAATATTATAAAATGCATGTTAATTTTAAAATAGTTATTTAAAATCATTAAATAAAGTAAATATTTAAAATCCTTTACTATTATTATTTTAAATAAATTTTTGATAAAAGAAGATAATTGTTGTATTATTTTATTATGTTACTTATTTTTTAAAATTATAAAAATTGAATTCAAAACTAAAAAATGGAAAAAGTTTTAAAATCTTAAATATTTTTAAATTCTTAATTTCAGTTTGTACAAAATAAAAATTGAGAAAAAACTTAATGCAAAATTTATTCATTTACTTATTGTAAAATATAAACATAAGAATATAATATAATTGATATTTGAATTATAACATATTGGTGAAGGATAGTATAATATTTGAGTTTTGTGAGTGATTTAAAAAGATTTAGTTTTCCAATGATAGCTAAACCCAAAATCTGATGTAAACATTGAGTTTGATTCTAAAATCCTCACCAAATTTGATTGTTAGAATTTATTTGCATGAAAGTGCTGTTAAAATGATCAACAAATGCTTTAATTCTTGCTAGTTTAGTGTCCAGAATGTTAGTGTAAGATTGAGAAATAAACTTGTTTTAATCAAGCCCATTACCAAGTCCAAGCTCATTATAAGGAAGCGTCTAAATGAGGTGGTTAATTATTTAGTTGGTGTAAAAAATTATTAAGATTAGTTAATGTGAGTTGTATTATTTTTAAGGGTATGGTTAGGATTTAATTGTATTTGTTTATTTGAATGATTTGTATTGGTTTTCCAATAGTATAAATATGTCTATTACAAAGAGGTTTATGCATCAAAAAGAAGAAATGTGAGGGAGCAAAGCTTCTAAGTGTTTAAGAGTGTTTAATAATAAAGATTATTTATTTTTGAGTGTGTAGCGGTTAACAAAGTGGTATCAGAGCCAAATATTTGCATATAGTATACCAAATCGAAGCTCTTAGAAAGAAAATTCCAACGCCGCCAGAATCATCCCGATCGGAGGTCGGTGCCGCTAATTGCTATCAAAAGTTGTTGCCAGAAACCCAATCAACTCACTGAGCTGAAGCTGAGTCAAGCCGAGCCGTAAGTTGTTGACCGAGTCATTTAATTGAGTAGCTAAATTGTTAGCCAAGCCTTGACTGAGTTGTTAAGCCGTTAAGGCATCACTATCCCAATTTAAAAAGATAGTTTAAAATATTCAATAAAGAAGGACAAGAAGGCTCTCTTTCTAATCTATCAAGCCCTAGATGATGATAGTTTCGAGAAAATTTTAGATACAACCTCTACTAAACAAGCATAGGAGAAGCTCCAAACATTATCTAAAGGAGAAGAAAAAGTGAAGAATGTGTGTCTTCAAACTTTAAGAGGAGAGTTTGAATCTCTGCACATGAAAGAAGTTGAGACTATTTCTAATTATTTTTTAGAGTTTTGGCTGATCTAATTAACTATAAAGAAATGGTGAAAAGTTAGAAAATATGAGAATAATGGAAAAGATACTATGCTCATTAGACCCAAAATTTGAGATATTGTTGTAACTATAGAAAAAACTAAAGACTTAGATGAAATATAGATTGAGCAGCTTCTAGGCTCATTACAAGTCTATAAAGAGAAACATAAGAAGAAGCAAAGAATCTTTAAGCAACTCCTCAAACTGCAACTCAAAGATATGCATGAAAGCAAAGGCAATAAAAGAAATCAACATGGCTAAGAAAAAGGCAGAGGTTATGGTCGTGGATGAGGTTGGAGTTCTTACAATAATAACTTTAACAACTATAAGAAAGGTGAAAGTTCTACAAGAAATCATAAGATAGACAATCTAAACTCAAGGTACAATAAATCCCAAGTTTGATATTATAATTGTGAAAATTATAGGCATTATGCATTAGAATGCAGAGCTCCCAGCGTTAAGGTTAAATAAAAGATCAATTATGTAGAAGCAAATATTAAGGAGGAGGAGATAGTGCTATTAGCCTGTAAAGACAATGTTGAAGATCAAGGAAATACTTGGTACCTTGATACTGGTGCAAGTAACCATATGTGCAGAAAAAGAAGTATGTTCGTGGAACTTAATGAATTAGTGGTTGGCAATGTTTCCTTTGGTGATGATTCAGAAATATCAATAAAAGGAAAAGGTAACATCCTTATTCGTGCTAAAGATGGTAGTCATCAATTAATTTTTTATGTCTATCATGTGCCTGATATGACATGCAACATTTTAAGTATGGGTTAGCTCTTAGAAAAAGGCTATGATTTTCATATAAAAGATTATAGTTTTTTTTATAAGAAATGTCAAACAAGATTCAATAGCCAAAGTAAAAATGTCAAAGAATAGACTATTTCCTTTAAATATTCAAAATGATATTGCTAAATGTTTGAAAGCTTGTTACAAAGATGCATCTTGGTTATAACATCTTTTTTTTTTTTTTGACACCTTAACTTTAAAAGCTTAGAACTATTATCAAAGAACATAATGGTAAGAAGATTACCTTACATCAAACATACATATCAATTTTGTGAAGGGTGTTTACTTGGAAAGCAATTCATAAATAGCTTTCCTATGGAATCATACTCAATAGCCAAAATGCCATTAGAGCTCATTCATACTAATGTGTGTGGGCTAATTACTCTAAGCTCTCTCGATAAAAATAATTATTTCCTTCTTCTTATTAATGAATTTTGAAGAAAAACTTGGGTATATTTCCTGAATAAGAAATCAAAGGTCTTTAAAGTATTCAAGACATTTAAAGCAACTGTGGAGAATGAGAGTAGTTAGCAAATTAAAGCAATAAAATCATATCGAGGAGGAGAATTCATTTCAAAGGAATTCCAAGAGTTCTATGAAACAAATAGAATTTGGCATTTTCTTACTATTCTAAGATCTCCATAACAAAATGGCATTACAAAAAGAAAAAATAGAACTATCCTTGATATGGCACGAAGCATGCTCAAAAGTAAACATTTTTTGAAACAATTTTGGGCTGAAGCAATGGCTACAAAATTCTACCTATCCAACTGATCCTCAAGAAGAAGTGTTTATGGAAAGATACCGTAAGAAGCCTGGAATGGAAGAAAGTCCAAAATTTCTCACCTTAGAGTATTTGGAAGTATAGCCCATGTTCATGTTTCAAATGAAAAAAGAATTAAGTTTGACGATAAAAGTGAAAGGTACATCTTCATCGGCTCTTCTACTCATTTAAAAGGATAAAAACTATACAATCCAAACAACAAACAATTTGCGATTAGTCATCGAGATGTGGTGTTTGACAAAGAAGGTGAATGGGAGTTCAATTATTCCACAAATGAATCCAACTTCTTTCCTCAGTTTGATGAAATAGAGTAAACACCAATGGAGCAACTAGGTGAACCTCAGTAAGAGCCCACTACACCACTTACTTCACTAATATGAAGTAATTAAGGAAATTCACTACCATCTTTCCTGGCTAAAAAAAATAAAGAATGCACAAGAAGTCTTCAAGATCTCTATGAGGTGACTGATCGACTTGAGAATCTTACTCTTTTTTGTCTTTTTACTGATTGTGAACCAGTAAACTTCTAAGAAGCTATGCAAGATGAAAAATGGAGAAATGCAATGGATGATGAAATCAAAGCCATTGAAAAGAGTGACACATGAGAACTCACTACTCTTCCAAAAGGACATAAGCCAATTGGTGTCAAATGGTTGTATAAAGCAAAGAAGTATGCTAATAGAGAGATTAAAAGATATAAAGAAAAACTCATGGTGAAAGGATATAGTCAAAGTGTTGGAATTGACTATAATGAGGTATTTGCTCATATTGCACATTTAGAGACTATTAGATTGATTATTTCTTTAACAGCTCAAAATAAATGGAAGATTCACTAAATTGATAAAAATTTTGCTTTCCTAAATAGAGTTCTTGAAGAGGAAGTCTACATTCAACAACCACCAGGCTATAAAATCAAAGGACAAGAATCCAAGGTGTTGAGGTTGAAGAAGGCCCTTGATGAGTTGAACCAAGCAACAAAAGCATAGAATAATTGAATTGATAAGTACTTCCAAGAGAATGGTTTCACCAAATGTCCTTACGAGCATGCTCTCTGTAGCAAGATCAAGGATGGAGATGTTTTAATCAATTTCTTGTACGTGGATGATTCAATCTTCACCAGGAATCATCTAAGCATGTTTGAAGATTTTAAGAAGGCAATGGTGAAAGAATTTGATATGACGAATATTGGGTTGATGGTGTACTACCTTGGCATTAAAGTCAAGTAAAAAGAAGATGGGATTTCATCTCACAAGAAAGCTACACAAAGGAGATCCTCAAGAAATTCAAAACGAATGATTGCAACCCAATTATCACACCAATGGAGTGTGAAATCAAGTTGTTCAAAGACGATGAAGTAGAAAAGGTTGATCCAACACTTTTTAAGAGTCTAGGTGGATGTTTACGATATTTAACTTGTACAAGGCCTAACATTCTTTATGCAATAGGATTTGTGAGTGGTTACATAGAGACTCCAACAACCACTCATTTTAAGGTTATAAAGAGAATTTTTTTACTACCTCAAAGGTCTAGTAGACTTTGGCTTATACTATTAAGTTTTTTAAGACTATAAGCTCGTTGGATATAGTAACAGTGATTAGGCCAGACATAGCGATGATTGAAAGAGCACAACTAGTTTTGTGTTTTTCCTAGAAGACACTGCTTTCACTTGGATGTCAAAGAAATAACCAATTGTCACTCTTGCAATATGTGAAGCTGAGTTTGTTGGAGCTACAATACGTGTTAGTCATGCAATTTAGCTCCATAATTTTTTTAAAGGAATTAAGCCTGTCACAAGTGGAACCAACATAGATTATTTTCTTCAACAAGTCAGTAATAGCTTTAACCAAGAATCTAGTTTTTCATGACTGAAGCAAACACATTGTAATATCCCGTGTTTTTACATGTTTTTATACTGTATCGGGATATGCAGTATTAATAATTTTGAATATGTATATATACGATATTTTTATGAGTTGATATGTATTTTAAACCTATTTTAATTACTGTGTTTTATATACAGTGTTTTACGTAAAATTTTCCCGGGACTTTCATTTTCGGGGAAATTTCCACGTAAACAATGTATTATTAATTATTTTAAATGTATTTACGGGTTTGCATGAACTCATACATATTTTTAAATTATTAAATAAAGACTGTGTGTGTATATTTATTTAATTAGGGTTTATTATTCCCTAATATTTTATTAAGTATTTATTTTGTTTAATTGTTATTTAATTAATTTTATTTGGTATAAATTATTAAAATATTAATATTTTTATGTGTGTGGTGTATATTTGATGTGTGTAATTTAATATTATTTTAATATATAGTATAATATATATATATATACATATATACATCAAAAATCACAAAAGTTTGCAAAATTACCATATTGCCCCCGACTCCTTCCTTTCTTCTCCGACCGTTCCTCGCCGTTCCGAGCGCCTGTCACGCCGTTCCTTCACCGTGGGTGTGCCGTCCGGTGTGCCACCATCTTCCCCGACCAGTTTCGCCGCCTGTGATGGCCGTTTCCGGCGTCGGGAGAGTGATTTTGGCCGTAGAAGCCGAAAATCAACTCACCGTCGATCACGTCGATTCCGGCCACCGTTTTCGACACCGCCGGTCTCTTTCTTCTCCTTGAGCTCCGGTGAGTGTTATTCTAGCTTTGGTTTGAGCTAAAATGGTCTAGAATTGCTTAGTTTTCGATTTGTCAAATTCGGCCTATTAGGGTTTTCGATTTTTTTTGAATTGTTCTTTATTGATTCATGCTTAATTCCTTCACAAATGTTGTTTCTAGTAGCTTAATCTACATGTATGAATTTTTGTAGAATTTTTGGAGATTGTTTAGATTTTTGGGTATTTTTGAATATTTTAATATTATTTTCTAATTTTCGGAAATTAATTATTTAAATTATGAAATTGGAGTTTATGGTTGAATTGAGTGTTGAAATGAATTATAGGAATTTATTTGGAATTTTTATGAATTTCTAAGTATTTATTTTTAATTATTGAAGTTTAGGTGATTTTGGAAAATTAGGTTAAATGTGTTTTAAATTGAATTTAATTGGTTAATTGGGTTTAAATATTTATATTATTGATAAATATGTTGAGAAAATTAATTTTGGGTAAGTGTATGATTTTTGGTGAATTTTTGAAGTAATTTAGGTATATTTATATATATAGGGGTATTTTGGTAATTTTACCCTAAATTGTCTAAAAATGTAATTTAATTGGTTTTAATATTTATTTAAGGTATAAAAATGATTTCTACAAAATATTTAGTATTTTTAACTAATTAAAACTATTTTTCGGGAATTATTTTCAATTATATATATAATATACGGTTTTTCAAATAAAATGAGTTTTAATCGGTTTTTACAGTGTTTTAAGGTCAATTATGTAATTTTTATTTATAAAATGTATTTCTGTGATTTAAGGATATTTTCGGTATATCTGGAATTATTCTGTGTTTGTGGACCCCGGTCGGTGGACTGTAGTCTGGAGTCCGACCGAGGGGTTGTGGATTGTGTTGAGCTCGTTTTTCGAAGTGTGTTTCTTTGCAGGGTCGGCTCTACTCTTTTGAGTAGAGAGATGTCCGTTTTACAGGGGAGGTTCTGTCGAATTTTCGGTAGAATTCTCGTAAAACGTGATATCCAATCGAACCCTAATTTTCGATTCTGTATTTAATACTCTAGATTGAATTCTAGGATTTCTGTTAGGTTTATTCTAATGTCGGTTATTTATTTCTTGTTTAGTTGCGCCGAACCGAGGGCTAGTGGACCAGGCCCGTTGGACCTGTCTCGTGGAGCGCATTAGGTGAGTTACTATATTATATATATATGCTTAGGATGCATGATTTAGAAAATGCATGTTTTATTTTGACTGAATATGCATAAATAATGTGATTTATATTCAAGTATATTTTTGGTATATTTTTGGTATATAATAAATTATATACATGTTTTGTTAATAAAAATATATTCAAAATGTTTTTAAATATATTTTTAATTTAATTCATGATTTGATTGGATTTATTTGACATATATATACTCAAAATATACCTGGTTTATGTTTGGTATATTTCCAGTATATATATGGTTTATATTGTTGATTTATTTAAATTCATGCATCATGTATTTGTGAATGAATGTTTTATTATTTATTAATGAAGGATATCAATAGAACGTGCTACCTAGTGGGCAGCACTAGGACCGAGTACGTACCGGTACGCCTATAGCTCTAGGCTATATTACTAACTATTTATGGATATTGATTTGATTATGATTATTGATATGTGAGATGTGGTTTGGGGTGTGATTGCTGGAGCTCGGTTGACCAAGTGTCTCGGGGCCAATCACACTGGCAGTCAGACTGCTGGAGCTCGGTTGACTTAGTGTCTCGGGGCCAGTCTACTGTCCAAATGGATTAAGTGGATATATTTGGTATAAGTGAGCCTGTATGGCCAGAGTGTTGTTTAACACTATTTTCTGAGGTTGCGATATTCTAGGGTTCTATGTGATCCTTCATAAACTGGGATTTTTCAGTAAAATATATAAAAATTGATTTTTCTGCATCTGTATGAATTTGCCTGTATATACATATTACACATATACTGTTGATTGTATGCATTATCACTTAGTGTGTATGTATATATATTATAGTAATTTACTCAGTGAGGTCTGACTCCCCTCCGTTGACTATTTTTCAGGAGAGTCAACTTCCTCAGACCTTAGTAGCAGGTCGATACGCCGGATTTCTTCCGCCCCGGCTACTTTATGTAAATTGTCTACTTGAGTCTTATTTATTTTATCTAGACACTGCAGTAGTTGTAAATTAAAGTATTGGATTTCATGTATTTTGTTTTAAAGGAGATTTATTATGTTGAAACTGGATTGTATTAAAGAGATTTTATGTATGGGATGAGATTTTTATTTAAATCAAGTTGGTATGGATGATATTATGATTTTTATTTCCGCTGCATATTATATTTTTATGGTTATTGTGGCATGCTTTATTTTATTTTTTTAGGCTTGCTACGGGTTCCGGATTCGAAAGAATTCCCGTTCCCTAGCGCCGGTCATGGCCCCTGTTTTGGGTCGTGACAAAGTTGGTATCAGAGCGAAGTTCGTATCAGAGTGGAGTTTTGTGTCAGGGCTTAGTTATGTGAGTTGTGGCCCTAGTTTTAAAGTTGTGTTTTCTGTTGGACTACTGCAGTGTATTAGGTTTGAGTATGTCTTGATGAGTATTCCTTGCTGTAGTTTTCAGCGTTATTCCTCCGTTGTCTGTTTTGTCTGAATTTTTCCGTTTGTCTTTTCAGAATGAGGAGGCGAGCGCGTGTCGCTCCACCGGTCGTTGAGGGCGAGGATGATGAGTCTTTTCAGGATGAGGTTTTACCTCCTGAGCAGCCAGTTAGACGTAGAGGTCGTGGCAGAGGTAGACCTCGAGGAGCGGCAGGTCGCCGTAGGCAGAGGGAGTTACAGGACGAGGAGCCTGTTGAGCCTGAGTTTGATGTTCCTGTTCCTCCAGTTGTTCAGCCTGTTCAGCCTGCCTATCAGCAGGGTATGTCTGACCCTGAGGCAGCTTTGTTCTATGCCCGAGTTGGCAGGATTGCTTTTGATGGTACTTCTGATCCTTTAGATTTTCTGCATGCGATTGAGACTAGGACTCGGACTGCTCATACCGAGTACCAGCGGATCATGATCATTGAGTTGTCTGTTGAGGGACCAGCCTTGGATTGGTTCATTCAAATGATCCAGTCTTATATGATGACGATGACATGGGCTCAGTTTCGAGAGCGATTCATGAGGAGATTTTGTCCAGAGCCTCTTCATTTGAGCTATCGTCTTCGATTGACCAGTATTTCTCGTGGGAGATAGAGAATTACCCACTGATTTGATTTTGTTGGATGTGATGGAGTTTGATGTTATTTTGGGAATGGATTGGTTATCTCAGCACTTTGCCGTGGTAGATTGCAGGAATAAGGAGGTGACTTTTAGAATTCCTGGTGAAGTAGAATTTAAGTTTGTTGGTGATAGGAGTTCAGCACCTCAGAATCTTATTTCTGCTATTTCTGCTAGGAAGTTGTTGAGAAAAGGTTGTCAGGGGTTTTTGGCATTGGTCAGGGATACGTCAGTGGAGAAGTTGTCACTCACAGATGTTCCGGTTGCTTGTGAGTTTCCTGATGTTTTTCCCGAGGAGTTGCCAGGTTTACCACCTCATAGAGAGATTGAGTTCTGTATAGATGTGGTTCCAGGTACTACTCCTATATCTATGCCACCCTATCGTATGGCTCCTGCAGAGTTGAGAGAGTTAAAGGAGCAATTGCAAGAGTTGTTGGATAAAGGTTTTATCAGACCTAGTGTTTCTCCTTGGGGTGCACCAGTCCTGTTTGTGAAGAAGAAGGATGGTACCCTGAGACTGTGCATTGACTACAGAGAGCTGAATAAGGTGACGGTGAAGAACAAGTATCCTCTCCCGAGGATAGATGATTTGTTTGATCAGTTACAAGGTGCACAGTTCTTTTCTAAGGTCGACTTGAGGTCAGGTTATCATCAGCTGCGGATTAGTGAAGTTGATATTCCTAAGACAGCATTCCGCACTCGATATGGTCATTATGAGTTTCTGGTGATGTCTTTTGGTTTGACTAATGCACCAGCAGCTTTTATGGACCTGATGAACAGAGTATTCAGACCGTATGTGGATCAGTTTGTAGTAGTCTTCATTGATGATATACTGGTATATTCGAGGAGTATGGAAGAGCACGTATATCATTTGAGGATTGTACTACAGACACTGAGAGATCATCAGCTTTATGCTAAATTCTCGAAGTGTGATTTCTGGATGGAGAGTGTTTCTTTTCTTGGACACGTAGTGTCTAAAGAAGGTATTCAGGTTGATCCACAGAAGGTTGAGGCAGTATCTGAATGGCCTAGACCTACTTCGGTTACGGAGATTCGAAGTTTTCTGGGTTTAGCCGGGTATTATAGGCGGTTTGTGCAGGATTTTTCCAGGATAGCAGCCCCTATGACTCGCTTAACTCAGAAGAATGTTAGATTTGAGCGGTCAGAAGCTTGTGAGAATAGTTTTCAGTTGTTGAAGGAGAAGTTGACCACAGCGCCAGTATTAGCTTTGCCTAATAGTGTGGATAAGTTCACAGTTTACTGTGATGCCTCTAGAATTGGTCTTGGTTGTGTGTTGATGCAGAATGGAAGGGTGATAGCCTATGCTTCGAGGCAGTTGAAGAAGCATGAGCAGAACTATCCCACACATGATCTGGAGATGGCTGCAGTGATTTTTGCTTTGAAGATTTGGAGACATTATCTGTACGGGGTGACTTGTGAGATATTTACTGATCACAAGAGCCTTAAGCACATTTTCCAGCAGCGAGATTTGAATCTGAGGCAGAGAAGATGGTTGGAACTGTTGAAGGACTATGATTGCGAGATTCTTTACCATCCGGGTAAAGCTAATGTGGTAGCAGATGCCTTGAGTAGGAAATCCTCAGGTAGTCTTGCTCACATCAGTGTTGAGAGGAGACCATTGATCCAGGAATTGCATCTGATGGTGGATCAAGGTCTGATGATGAAGATTAGTAGATCGGGTGGACTGTTAGCTCAATTTAAAGTACGATCTGTATTGAGGGATAGGATTAAAGCAGCTCAGAGCCGAGATCCTATTCTTGAAGAGCTTGCAGAGAATGTCAGAGCAGGGAAGTTCACTGATTTCACACTCGATAATGATGGTGTGTTGTGGATCAGTGGTAGATTGTGTGTTCCTGATGTGGATAATTTGAGAGAAGAGATCCTAGAGGAAGCACATTCTACAGCCTACAGCGTTCATCCGGGTATTACTAAGATGTACCACAGTATCAGAGATTTATACTGGTGGGATGGATTGAAGAAGGATGTTGCTGATTATGTTGCTAAGTGTTTGACGTGTCAGCAAGTGAAAGCCGAACATCAGAAGCCTTCTGGGAAGCTTCAGCCTCTTCCTATTCCCGAGTGGAAGTGGGAAAGGATAGCTATGGATTTTGTGGTCGGTTTACCTCGTTCGAAGGATGGATACGATTCCATTTGGGTGATTGTAGACAGATTGACGAAGTCTGCACATTTCTTGCCTGTGAAAGCCACATATTCAGTTGCTAGATTGGCGAAGTTGTACGTGAAGCATATTGTGTGCCTTCATGGAGTACCTGTGTCCATTGTGTCAGATAGAGGTTCGGTGTTTACTTCTCGTTTTTGGCAGAAGTTGCAGGAAGCGATGGGCACTAGGTTGGATTTCAGTACTGCTTTTCATCCTCAGACAGATGGTCAGTCTGAGAGGACGATCCAGACACTGGAAGATATGTTGAGGATGTGTGTCTTGGATTTGGGAGGTAGCTGGGATGATCATTTGTCGCTTGTTGAGTTTGCATATAATAACAGCTACCATAGCAGTATTGGCATGGCACCATATGAGGCGTTGTATGGAAGGAAGTATAGATCCCCGTTGAGTTGGGATGAGATTGGTGAGAGAGCTTTGACTGGACCAGAGATGGTTCAGGATGCTGCAGAGAAAGTCGCCGTGATCAAGCGAAGATTAGAGACCGCAGTTAGCAGACAGAAGAGTTATGCGGATCCTAGGCGCAGAGATGTGGAGTTTCAGGTTGGAGATTTCGTTTTTCTGAAAGTATCTCCGATGAAGGGTGTGATGAGATTTGGCAGGAAGGGTAAGTTAGCATCGAGATACATTGGACCGTTTGAGATTCTGGAGAGAGTTGGCACTGTTGCATATCGGTTGGATTTGCCTCCGAGTATGTCACAGGTGCATCCAGTATTTCATATCTCGATGTTGAGGAAGTATATCTCAGATCCTTCACACGTGTTGCAGCCCGACAATGTAGAAGTGAGTGAAGATTTGACTTTTGTGGAAGAACCTGTGGCGATCGTAGATTTTCAAGTTCGACGGTTGCGATCGAAGCAGATTCCGATGGTCAAGGTTCTGTGGCGTAACGACAGAGTTGAGGAGCATACGTGGGAGACTGAAGCTGAGATGCGAGCTTCTTACCCGTATCTCTTTCCTTCCTGATTCTGTAATCTTATTTTCTGGAATTCGGGGACGAATTCCTGTAAGGGGGGAAGACTGTAATATCCCATGTTTTTACATGTTTTTATACTGTATCGGGATATGCAGTATTAATAATTTTGAATATGTATATATACGATATTTTTATGAGTTGATATGTATTTTAAACCTATTTTAATTACTGTGTTTTATATACAGTGTTTTACGTAAAATTTTCCCGGGACTTTCATTTTCGGGGAAATTTCCACGTAAACAATGTATTATTAATTATTTTAAATGTATTTACGGGTTTGCATGAACTCATACATATTTTTAAATTATTAAATAAAGACTGTGTGTGTATATTTATTTAATTAGGGTTTATTATTCCCTAATATTTTATTAAGTATTTATTTTGTTTAATTGTTATTTAATTAATTTTATTTGGTATAAATTATTAAAATATTAATATTTTTATGTGTGTGGTGTATATTTGATGTGTGTAATTTAATATTATTTTAATATATAGTATAATATATATATATATATATACATATATACATCAAAAATCACAAAAGTTTGCAAAATTACCATATTGCCCCCGACTCCTTCCTTTCTTCTCCGACCGTTCCGAGCGCCTGTCACGCCGTTCCTTCACCGTGGGTGTGCCGTCCGGTGTGCCACCATCTTCCCCGACCAGTTTCGCCGCCTGTGGAGGCCGTTTCCGGCGTCGGGAGAGTGATTTTGGCCGGAGAAGCCGAAAATCAACTCACCGTCGATCACGTCGATTCCGGCCACCGTTTTCGACACCACTGGTCTCTTTCTTCTCCTTGAGCTCCGGTGAGTGTTATTCTAGCTTTGGTTTGAGCTAAAATGGTCTAGAATTGCTTAGTTTTCGATTTGTCAAATTCGGCCTATTAGGGTTTTCGATTTTTTTCGAATTGTTCTTTATTGATTCATGATTAATTCCTTCACAAATGTTGTTTCTAGTAGCTTAATCTACATGTATGAATTTTTGTAGAATTTTTGGAGATTGTTTGGATTTTTGGGTATTTTTGAATATTTTAATATTATTTTCTAATTTTCGGAAATTAATTATTTAAATTATGAAATTGGAGTTTATGGTTGAATTGAGTGTTGAAATGAATTATAGGAATTTATTTGGAATTTTTATGAATTTCTAAGTATTTATTTTTAATTATTGAAGTTTAGGTGATTTTGGAAAATTAGGTTAAATGTGTTTTAAATTGAATTTAATTGGTTAATTGGGTTTAAATATTTATATTATTGATAAATATGTTGAGAAAATTAATTTTGGGTAAGTGTATGATTTTTGGTGAATTTTTGAAGTAATTTAGGTATATTTATATATATAGGGGTATTTTGGTAATTTTACCCTAAATTGTCTAAAAATGTAATTTAATTGGTTTTAATATTTATTTAAGGTATAAAAATGATTTCTACAAAATATTTAGTATTTTTAACTAATTAAAACTATTTTTCGGGAATTATTTTCAATTATATATATAATATACGGTTTTTCAAATAAAATGAGTTTTAATCGGTTTTTACAGTGTTTTAAGGTCAATTATGTAATTTTTATTTATAAAATGTATTTCTGTGATTTAAGGATATTTTCGGTATATCTGGAATTATTCTGTGTTTGTGGACCCCGGTCGGTGGACTGTAGTCTGGAGTCCGACCGAGGGGTTGTGGATTGTGTTGAGCTCGTTTTTCGAAGTGTGTTTCTTTGCAGGGTCGGCTCTACTCTTTTGAGTAGAGAGATGTCCGTTTTACAGGGGAGGTTCTGTCGAATTTTCGATAGAATTCTCGTAAAACGTGATATCCAGTCGAACCCTAATTTTCGATTCTGTATTTAATACTCTAGATTGAATTCTAGGATTTCTGTTAGGTTTATTCTAATGTCGGTTATTTATTTCTTGTTTAGTTGCGCCGAGACCGAGGGCTAGTGGACCAGGCCCGTCGGACCTGTCTCGTGGAGCGCATTAGGTGAGTTACTATATTATATATATATGCTTAGGATGCATGATTTAGAAAATGCATGTTTTATTTTGACTGAATATGCATAAATAATGTGATTTATATTCAAGTATATTTTTGGTATATAATAAATTATATACATGTTTTGTTAATAAAAATATATTCAAAATGTTTTTAAATATATTTTTAATTTAATTCATGATTTGATTGGATTTATTTGACATATATATACTCAAAATATACCTGGTTTATGTTTGGTATATTTCCAGTATATATATGGTTTATATTGTTGATTTATTTAAATTCATGCATCATGTATTTGTGAATGAATGTTTTATTATTTATTAATGAAGGATATCAATAGAACGTGCTACCTAGTGGGCAGCACTAGGACCGAGTACGTACCGGTACGCCTATAGCTTTAGGCTATATTACTAACTATTTATGGATATTGATTTGATTATGATTATTGATATGTGAGATGTGGTTTGGGGTGTGATTGCTGGAGCTCGGTTGACCAAGTGTCTCGGGGCCAATCACACTGGCAGTCAGACTGCTGGAGCTCGGTTGACTTAGTGTCTCGGGGCCAGTCTACTGTTCAAATGGATTAAGTGGATATATTTGGTATAAGTGAGCCTGTATGGCCAGAGTGTTGTTTAACACTATTTTCTGAGGTTGCGATATTCTAGGGTTCTATGTGATCCTTCATAAACTGGGATTTTTCAGTAAAATATATAAAAATTAATTTTTCTGCATCTGTATGAATTTGCCTGTATATACATATTACACATATACTGTTGATTGTATGCATTATCACTTAGTGTGTATGTATATATATTATAGTAATTCACTCAGTGAGGTCTGACTCCTCTCCGTTGACTATTTTTCAGGAGAGTCAACTTCCTCAGACCTTAGTAGCAGGTCGATACGCCGGATTTCTTCCGCCCCGGCTACTTTATGTAAATTGTCTACTTGAGTCTTATTTATTTTATCTAGACACTGCAGTAGTTGTAAATTAAAGTATTGGATTTCATGTATTTTGTTTTAAAGGAGATTTATTATGTTGAAACTGGATTGTATTAAAGAGATTTTATGTATGGGATGAGATTTTTATTTAAATCAAGTTGGTATGGATGATATTATGATTTTTATTTCCGCTGCATATTATATTTTTATGGTTATTGTGGCATGCTTTATTTTATTTTTTTAGGCTTGCTACGGGTTCCGGATTCGAAAGAATTCCCGTTCCCTAGCGCCGGTCATGGCCCCTGTTTTGGGTCGTGACATACATCGACATGCGATACCATTACATAAGAGAGTGTATCACAAGAAAGGATGTACATTTGGAGTATGTAAGATCTCAATATCAAATCGTAGACATCTTCACCAAGTCATTGAAGAAAGAAGATTTTATCAGATTGAGAAATACATTTGGAAATATAATACAATTTTAAGGGGGAATATTGAGAAATAAACTTGTTTTAACCAAGCCACTAGCAAGCCCAAGCTCACCCTAAGGAAGCTTCTAAGTTAGGTGATTAATTATTTAGCTGGTGTAAGAAATTATTAAAATTACTCGATGTGAGTTGTATTATTTTTAAGTGTATGGTTAGGATCCAATTGTATTTGTTTATTTGAATGGTTTATATTGATTCTCTAGTAGTATAAATAAGTCTATTGCAAAAAGGTTTATACATCAAAAAGAAAAATAAGAAAGAACAAGAAGTTTGAGACAGCAAAGCTTTTAAGTGTTTAATAATAAATATTGTTTGTTTTTAAGTGTTTACTGGTAACATGTAAATGGTTGGGTCGGCTATACATCCAGTGCTTCCTCCAATTTCTTAATTATAAAATTATATCTTCAAAATTATAATGTTAACATCTAGCATATATGATTAAGGCTTAAAGAAAAAATCAAGGGCAGGGGATTAATTAGTAATATGAAAAATTCCTTCATTCTCGTGTCTATTTTGTTGTTTATCTTGATGAATCTTTTGAGGCACTTTATCTTGATGAATCTCTTGAAACACATGCACCATGAACAACCACTGTTTTTATATGACTTTGAGCTGGGAAATCACTGTTTTACATGAAATGTACTTCTTTTTTTCCTTGATATCAAATAGAATGCTTCAAAAAAAAATGATAAGAATTGAATTGAATTAATTAGTAACATAAATATGAAATGAAAACAACATGATAAATTTTAATTAGAGATAAATCAGTTCATAAAATTTTTATTTTGTCTCGGTTATTCAAAATCATTATCAATTCCTTTGTTGAAATACTATTGCAGTTGTAGAAACCCTAGAATAGAAGGGGGTGCACAAATTTGCTAAGAAATTGTGTCACATTGGTAGATTAGAAACAATGGATGTTTGCATTTTAGGATGGAAAACTGTCAAAGTATCATTAAAAATAAAGAGTGGAACAAAATATAGGAAGCTAATAAAAATACCCATAGCAAGATGGGAAAAAATTAAAGTAAAAAATGAAAAAGAATAGACATTACTTCTGGAACAATTATGTGAAATATTAAGAACAAAAAAAAATTGAATAAATGATTATCAAATTCTATTTAGTTAATCCTTTAATTGCTATCTAATTCAATTTATTTTTATAATTAATATTATACTTGAGATTCAAGATCTCATATTCTAGTAGTATAAATACTAGTATCAAATCTAATATTTCTCCCCAAAAGTGACATGAAAATGGCCACAAAAATCCGGAAAAAAATTCCCCTATTTCGAATTTATAAGGTAACATGATCTCTAACAACAAATTTTGGCACAAATTCATTACTATATATAACAATCTAATTTTCCTTAGCAAGGAGATTCTCTCCAACTAATTCATCGGCAGTATGCTTAGAACATCTAATAGCTTTACTTTTATGTGAAAATAGAGAAAATACAAATGCCTCGTAAATCATAATTAAATAAAATTCAAATAGAAAATAACAAAACCAGTTTCAAACCATAGGATTCAAAAGGCATATCCCAAATATAATTATCAAAACATCCTTCACCGCCTTCCTTTCATATCAATTTTTACACTAGCGCTTTGCTTTTGCACCCATGGATTGAATGCTTTACTTTTATGGTTTCTTTGCACTAGCATAGAAGACACCTCAAAGTTATCACCATTAATATATTGACTTTTAAGTTTATTATCAGAGGTCTTTGGTCCTTTTGAACAAAAAGAACCAGAGGCTACACATTCATCAAAATTACTGTCTTTTCCATTAAGCAGAGCACAGTCACCAGCACATCATGGCCGATAAAAGCTGATTTTGTTAGGCTCGCATTAGTTATATTCCTTTCCAGTGTGTTGCATTCAGTTATGATAGACAAGGCCTTCCAATTCGTGAGCAAATAATGGGTCGGCGATAAGTATGAGGAAAGAAGAAGAAGAACATGCCTAGAAAAAAAAGAAAAGAAAGTATAAAAAAAAACACGAGCTTAAATCACACGTGAATCACATGGACAGAAGTCTATGATATAATTTACATGTAAATAGATGCATATCTGTCAACCATCTTAATTTTATTTTTACTTGACACACACGCACCATATATACTCACTTTAGTTTTATTAACCAAATATATAATTGTTATAACCATCGACTTTAGTTTTTTAACCAAATATATAATTGTTATAATATATGTCATTTATTTAACCATTGGTTTTAATATTCTCGTCTAGGTGAAAATTTCTTTTTTATTTTTGTTATTAAAATTAAGTTTGCAATTCATTATAAATGAACAAAAAAGTTTTTGTATTTCAGTGGAAATTTTTTTATAAAAGAAGATAATTGTTGTATTATTTTATTATGTTACTTATTTTCTAAAATTATAAAAATAGAATTCAAAACTAAAAAATAATTGAAAAAGTTTAGAATCTTAAATATTCTTAAATTCTTAATTTCAGTTTGTACAAAATAAAGAATGAGAAAAACTTAATGCAAAATTTGTTCATTTACTTATTGTAAAATATAAACATAAGAATATAATATAATTGATATTGGAATTATAACATATTGGTGAGGATAGTATAATATTTGAGTTTTGTGAGTCTTTAAAAAGATTTAGTTTTCAATGATAGCTAAATTGCCTAAACCCATGATCTAATGTAAACATTGAGTTTGATTCTGAAACCTTCACCAAATTTGATTGTTAGAATTTATTTACATGATAGTGTTGTTAAAATGATCAACACATGCTCTAACTCTTGCTAGTTTAGTGTCCAGAATGTCAGTGTAAATGGGTGGGTCGGCGATGCATCCATCCAGTGATAAACTCAACATAAATCCTAAACAATGTGTTGGTTTCCTCCAATTTCTTAATTATAAAATTATGTCTTCAAAATTATAGTGTTAACATTTAGCATATATGATTAAGGCTTAAAGAAAAAATCAAGGGCAGGTGATTAATTAGTGATATGAAAAATTCCCTCATTACCGTGTCTATTTTGTTGTTTATCTTGATGAATTATCCTGATGAATCTTTTGAAACACATGCACTATGAACAATCATTGTTTTGATATGACGTTGAGCTTAGAAATCACTGTTTTTACATGAAATGTACTTTTTTTTCCCTTGATATCAAATAGAATGCTTCAAAAAATTACAAAAAAAAGACATGATAAGAATTGAATTGAATTAATTAGTAACATCATTCTTATAAATATGAAATGAAAATAATATGATAAATTTTAATTAGAGATAAGTCAGTTCATAAAAATTTTATTTTATCTCGGTTATTCAAAATCATTATCAATTCCTTTGTTGAAATCCTGTTGCGGTTGCAGAAATCCTAGAATAGAAGGAGATGCAAAAATTTGCTGAGAAATTGTGTCACATTGGTAGATTAGAAACCATGGACGTTTGCATTTTAGGATGGAAAACTGTCAAAGTATCATTAAAAAAAAAGTGGAATAAAATATAGGAAGCTAATAAAAATACTCATAGACATTACTTCTGGAACAATTATGTGGAGTATTAAAGATAAAAAAAAAATTGAATAAATGATTATCAAATGCTATTTAGTTAATCCTTTAATTGCTATTTAATTCATATTTAATTCAATTTATTTTTATAAAATTAATATTATAGTTGACATTCAAGATCTTATATTCTAGTAGTATAAATACTAGTATCAAATCTAATATTTCTCCCAGAAAGTGACATGAAAATGGCCACCAAAATCCAGAAGAAAATTCCTCTATTTCGAATTTATAAGGTAACATTATCTCTAACAAGAAATGTTGGCATAAATTCATTACTATATATAACAATCTAATTTTCCTTAGCAAGGAGATTCTCTCCAACTAATTCATGAGCAGTATGCTTAGAACATCTCATAGTTTTACCTTTATGTGAAAATAGAGAAAATACAAATGCCTCGTAAATCATAATTAAATAAAATTCATATAGAAAATAACAAAACCAGTTTCAAACCATAGGATTCAAAAGGCATATCCCAAATATAATTACCAAAACATCCTTCACCGCCTTCCTTTCATATCAAAGCACCACAACAAGCTAATATTGGCCATAGCCCAACCATCAATAAAGGACCTAGCAAGGCTCCACTTCTCAAGCCATGACCGTCACTTTTTGGCGCTGGTGCGTGTGCAGGTGGTGCTGAAGAAATATTATGTTTAGGCCAGTGATCTTCAGAGAGAACAACAACGACAAGCTTTTCTCCTTTTCCACAGTTCCCTTGAGCTCCACTAATGAAGTAAAATGGTCCTGAATGGTTCAACTCAACCATTGTATGTCCATCTTTGCGTTCTTCTATTGGATTTGATGTTTTGCAGCTTTCATAATCCTCCTTTGTCACTTGTAGTACTGAGTCTGTTTTGGGGACGTATTTCCACACTAGAAAATCAACAAAAAACAATGGAAATGAAGTTGCGTAACATGCATTTTTTGAATCAAATTTTAACATAGAATTTAAACAGCAAATATGAAAATAGTGCCAGGATCGAAGAGAAGATTACCAAGAATATCTCCAACTTTGAACCTAGTTTTCTCAGCCCAGAGGTTGAGGGTGTCATTTGAAGATGATGGAATTGCCCATGCATTTTGATTCCCTCCAACAAGGATTTGCCTGTTGGCTTCAGAGAAAGAAAACAACACAAGAATGAGAGGCAGAAATTGTACTAAAATCCCAAATCCAGCCATAGATAACTTGTATTTGAGATTGAACACAAACACCAAAAAGAAAGGTATAGTATATATGGGCAATGTGGTCAATACGCTTGGAACTTGGTATGGGGCATCTAAAAAAACAAAAAGCAAATAGAAGGATTGCAAATGGGATAATGTGATAATTATGATTAGATTATGTGCATTAATGAATGGGATTTCAGTTTCTTGTCAAAAAGGTTATAATAATTTGAGCAAAATCTTGTCATGTAACTGACTCATTTAGAGTGAAAGATTGTCAAAATACCTAATTTTGATATGATATGATAGTAATTGATGTTGCTTTAGTAATTAGATACGCGTGTGTGTGTGTGAATTTTATAATTTTGATTGTTTTCCTTTTTATTTTAATTTTTAGATGAGTCCAAATCATTCTCTATAAGTTCTTTCTAAGGATAAATATTAATAGCCCCTCTATAATAAAATCCAGTATCTATATGCGACAATCGTTTTTTATCCATTGATTCAAATAGTTATTGGTTTATATATATATTTTGAAATAATTAAATTAAGTGGTTAAATTTCAACATCATAAGAAAGGAGAGAAAAAGGAGTACTGAAGATTTAATCTCTGATCTCCTTAATAGAATGTCCATACCTTTTGTTACTTATACTATTCATGACGAGAGACATATTATAGAATGTTTTAGTAGCTGTAAAATTATAAATAGAGTAACTATAATTTTTAGATATATATGGGTTCGATATTTGTATAAAAATTAAATAATTTTAGTACAAAATATGAAAAATGACTTAATGGTAAATTTTTTTTGCGGGGTGATCACCCAATTTTACACTAATTTCACTTTAGGTACTAAATTTGAATTGATTTCTTTTCAATAATTGAATTTTAATTTAAGTATTATCAACAGATTATTTAATGTTGTTTGTTAATTGTGGCAACCATATTTGAAATATTCAAAAAATATTCGCTACATCAACACAAATTAATTGTCAAATCAAATTGATGACCAAAATGAAACCAATTGAAGTTTAGTAGCCAAAATGAAACAAGTACAGAATTTAATGACCACCAATATATTTAATCCATTAATTAATTTTTTCAAGAAATTTATCTGATTTATATTAAAAAAAAATCTATTTTTAATTAATAAAAATAATAAAATTATTATTGTATAACTTTATGAATAAGGAAGTTATATTAAAATAAAAATAAGAAAAATTAAACAAAAAAATTTATTTTAATATTTATAAAACCATAAAAATCTATATTATGAAAATCATAAATTTATAAAATATTATGAATTGTACATTTCAAATTGTAAACATTTAAAATTTCTAATTACATATTCAACAAAATAATTGATCATTCATATGCAAATTTTATTTTAATTTTAAATTGACATTATTCAAAATTATACATATAAATATTTTTTAAAAACAACTTTAAAATTATTAATTAAATAAACAACAAATATTGGTTATACAAGTGTAAATTTTAATTTAATTTTAAATTAATATTATTCAAAATAATACATATAAACAAAATATTTTCAAATTAAAATTAAAATAAGTGAATATTAAAAAATTATATTGACAATTTAAAACTCAAGTCAATTATTATAAATAAAATAAATAAATTTCTACTTTCTACTTTAATTAAGTTAATACTATGAAAAATAGTAATAATAAAAATTATATTTCATTGATCATCTATTTTGTTATTTAATTGTGCAAAACTAATATATCTCATATCATACTCTAAAAATCTTAATTTATTAATAATTTTAAATTATAACTATAAACAATAAAATCAAATTAATAATATTTGAGGACTATATTATATTTATTAGTAAACTTTATATCTTAAATTATAAAAAAATTTAAAATTTTAAAAAATAATTAATAAAATTATTTATAAATATATCAATTTTATTTTGATGGTCATCAAACTTTATATTTATTTTATTTTGGATACTAAATTTCAATTCGTCTCATTTCAGTTATTAATGTGTAGACATTTGACTTATATGTTAATATGGTGGATATTCTTTTTATATTTCAAGTTCAGTTGCCACATCAATAAAATACTATCAAATAACCTGTTGATAATACTTAAATTAAAATTTAGTTATAAAAAAGAAATCAATAGAAATTTAGCACGCAAAGTGAAATTAATATAAAGTTGGGTGACCATCAAAATATGTAACCCATTTATAAGGCTTGATTTTTAAAAACAAAAAATACTTATAAAACTTAATTAATTGTAAAAAATAAACACTTTTTGAACTTATGATGTTGTTATTTCCTTTATATATATATATATGAACTAAAATCACATTAGCATGGCCAGTGAGGATATGCTAGCTCTAGTGGCCAATACACTCCAATAGCATTATAAAGTGTAAAGATTAAGTTTTACTACCTTGATTTAAAGAGAATTGCTCTTTATTTTTGCAGTCATTGATATTTAATTATTTAACCTCGTTTTTAATAATAAAAACATTTACCATGAAACTCTAATAAAATTATATTAGCTAGGCTTAATAAATTTTCAGTCTTTTAAACTTAACATATTTATTAATTTATCCTTTCAATTTATAAATTAATCATTTTAATGTCTTAATTTATTAAAAATTATTTATAATTACATTTTAAATCTAGTTCATGTGTCTAAATAATCTATATATTTATTAAATATTAAACTTTAAAGTTATTAAGTCAAAAATTTAACAAATCTCTATCTTCATATTTAAGTATTCACCCTAAAATTTGATGTGTTAAATTCGTAAAAATCCTAATTTATATTAAAAATAAAAAATTTATTATAGCTTTTTAGTATTATTTTTAAGTAAAATACTATTATACATATTTTAATACTAGTCAAATTCTAAAAGTTTATACAATACATTTTTTTTTTAATTTCAAATCACTCAATTATTTTTCTAAACCATTAGAATTATATTTTTAAAAAATTTCTTAACTAAATTACTAGAATATATATATATATATACTCCAATAGTAATTTAATAGTCTCAAAATAAATTATATTATATTTAAAAATAATGGCAATAAAAATTAAAGAAAATAAAATTAATGTAATATATTTCATTTTTAATTTATTTAGTTATCTTTTTTCTCTTTATAAAAATTCTTATTTTAAAATACATATATTTGGTTCTATAGAAAACACTTTAATTATAATACATCTAAAATACTACTCTTTTTTTTTCATTAGAAATTATGTCTTTTATTCTAATTAAAACATATATATATATATAAATTATTAAATAAAATTGTTATGATAAATTTCTAAACTTTCTCTTTTATATTTAATTAATTTATAGTTTTAAATTTATTAAATTTATTCAATAATTAAATCAAAATGTGAATATTATTTAAACTTCGTGTAACACGCAAATTTACAGTTAATTTTATTTTAATTTTAAAATATTTGAACACTTTGAATAATATGAAAAATACTAGAAAATTTTATTTTTAGAAAATTTAAAATGTTTAAATAATATTTTATAAATTAAGAAGATAAATTGATAGAAAATATCAAATAGAAAAATTTAAGTGAAGTCAAGGGAGTCCAGTCGAGCAAGTTGGATACAGATGTATATTCTTCTTGACCAAGAAAAATGGAAGAAAGAGTTAATGAGACAGGTGAAAAGAAAATGCACATAAGAAAAAGTCCGATTCTAAACTATATAATACTTCTTGACCAAGAATATTATGCATATTCTATTTCTTTTTTCATTAAAGGTCTTATGTGTTGATATTTCACGTATTGTATTAATGATTGAATCCAATAGAAAGTAAATTTATTTCAAATTGTATAATATAGATATTTTCTAAAGAGAGAAATTTACAGATGTAATTGAGTGCAATTTTGGTTAACTTAACTAATTAATTATAATGCTATTACGTTGAGAATCACTATATTACTTGCTATTCATGGCAAATTGTAAAATTAATCGATTCTAAACACATTTATAAAAACGAGATATATATATATATATATATATATATATATATATATATATAAAAGTTATAACCTATTTAATAAAATTATAATTTTATTTTAATACTAAATTTAAATAAATAAATATTATATATTTAGTATCAAACTATCAGCCGAATTTCTCACAAGTCTAATGAACTAAGTTTTATTTAATTTAAATGTGATTCATTTTTTAAACATCAATTTAAACAAACTTTTATTAAATCGAATTTTGAACTGATAAACAACTCGATTTATTTATCACCCCAAATCAAGATATGTTAAAGTTAGCCACTGTCGTAAATGGAGAGTAATACACGTAGCAAGTCGTGAAATTATAACCTAGGCAACAATTTTTTTAGAAAGACATTGGTGTCCCAAATATAGAGGACATATCAATTGGAAAATTGAGCTTTTTGGTATTTTACTGCTTATTGAATCATCAATGGTTTCTTTAGCAATTTCAAAGAGCAACTTAATGGATGAATCCGTACTTTTGGATTTAAAATCAAGCTTCAAGTTTGATCCCATTATAGCAAATAAATGGTCCACTTCCACTCCCTTCTGCAACTAAATTTGGTGTGACATGCAGCGCCCAGCATCACAATAGAGTTACTGCTTTCGATTTCTCAAACATGAATCTCCTCAGTTAAGCAATCTATCATTTTTGGCATGGATCAACCTCAGAAACAACAGTTTCTATGGTCATTTGCCAATCGAATTGTGCAATTTGCACCGCCTGAAATACCTGAACATGGCAGATAATAATCTTGGTGGTGAAAATTCCTTGGAGTTTTGGAATGTATCGTAAACTTGAACGCTTGATTCTTCATAATAATGGTCTTACAGGTACCATACCATCATCTATGTTTTAACATCACTGCGGCGATAACACTATCACTTGAGGGCAATTCACTGCAGAGAAATATTTCAACAAGATCGGTAGTCTCTCTAACCTGCAGGGTTTAGACCTGGGACAAAACGTGATTTCCAGTGCCATTCCTAAAGAAATTGGCAATTTTACCAGGTTAAAAGCACTAATTCTTGGCAACAACTCCTCAGATGGTATACCTTATGAGACAAAAAAGAAAAAAAAAATTAGGATGAGCATGTGAAGAGTAATTTTTTTTTTTCAGTACTCGATTAATCTGGATACGACCCAGAAAGAACCTCCAAAAAATAGTAAAGTTTTACCTAAATTAAAAGAATTCTAGGTTCTGCCTAATTTTTTACACTTTTTGAGTAACATGTAAAGAGTACTTTTTATTCAGCATTTGGAACCTTTTTACTCATACTATTGGTGTAAAAAATTATATTGTTTACAATTTATTACAATTTTTTTTTTATATTTAGGATTTGATGAAAATTTAATAATTAAATTATGAATAATTTTAACACAATATACAATTTAGTTAAAATTAAGTACATGAAATGAGGGTGATTCTTTTTAAGGCAATAACGTGTTGGTCTAAATTAAAATTATATTAAAACTATAAATAATAAACTAAATTAAAATAATTTTACTAGCAGTTTGGCTTGGTATGTGAAATCCCTGTGAAACTTGTCAATCTTCAATATTGGAGCTTGGAGGCCAACAAACTAGAAGGTATTAATGGAAAAACCATTTCATAATCATATTTTAATCTTCCAACTTTGGAAGTTAAGTTATTTCATAATTGTAGAATAATTAATTAATTAACTAATTAATTAATTTCACAGGAAGCATACCTAAAAGTATTGGAAATTGTAGTTCACTCTTGGGAATATAGATATATATGGGTCGAAACAAGTTAACAGGTAACTTGAATTACAATATGCTAAGTTAATGGTAATATATATATATATATAATCTTTTATATTTGTCACTTTTTATCAATTTCACACATAAACTTATAGTTTTACTATTTTTACACCTGAATTTGGTTAAAATATATTAGTTTATACTAATATGATGACATAATTTATCTACCACTTTTTGTATTGATCTTTTCTATCAATTTAACACTTTTACTTATAGTTTTTTATTAGTCAAACATTTATTATATGACACTGTAGATATCCGATTCGGTCGGCCCGTGTTAGAGGATGAATTAGGAATGCTCAGTTTGACCGGCCTGTTGTCAAGCCCAATGTGAGAATGTGAAACTTGGACATGAGAGTAAAACTTGAATCTCTAATGGAAAGTGGACTTGAAAACCCAAAGACTAGAAGGCCCAAAACTTAGCCCTATTATCCAAAATTGGCCCAAACCCGTCTGGCCCAGCGCAGGCCCGAGCCAAGGGGACGACACCTCAATGCAATGAGGCGATCGCCTCATTGAAGAGGCGCCGCCTCTATGGCAACCCACTTGCAGTTGCATTAAATGCAGTTGCAACCATGGTGGCCAAGTGGTGTGGGCCCCAGTCTCCAGACCTGATTCTTGTGTGAGAAAGAGATTTTTTGGGAAGAGAAAAAGGCTATGGAGGCTCATGATGAGTTAAAGGGCTTAGGGGCATGAGGAAGCTAGGAAATAAAAGGAAAAAAGAGAGAAAAAAACAAAAAAAGAAAAAAAGAGGAGAAGGCCATTATTGAAAAAATAGAGAGGAGGGCTCTACCAAAAAAAAAAGAAACAATAGAGAAAAGAAAATAAAAACATCCTCAAGAAAGGGGGAGAGACAGAAGCAAAGAAGTCCACTTTTTCCTAAGAGAAGAAGGAAGAAGCTTGTGTCAAAAGTAGAGATCACATCATAGCAAAGATCACAATCAAAAACATCTCTGAGAGTCTCTCATTTTGGTAGAAAACTTGCATTCAAACTTAACATGTTCTTCATTACGTGTGTTCTTACTTGTGTGTAACTAAGTCATTAGTATATTTTGAGTATATTTCTAGTTTATCTTGCTTTGAAATCCCACTTTATTGATGTGATCTTTGAATATTTTTGCATGTAGTTGAAGTTTTGATGCTTGTAGAGTGTGTATGTGCGTATATTATTACTTAAAGTAGAAGTCTGAACGTTTAAGAGTTGGGACTGGCCTATTGATCAGGCGAAGCCTCTTCATAGAGGCGTCGCCTCTTGTCAATGAGGCAATCGCCCCATTGACAGGCCTCTAGGAAGTCCCCTCTGTTCGTGTGTGTTGTATGTCTTTTTTCTGCCTTAGAAATACCGGAGGCCTCTGTTGATGAGGCGCTGCCTCATCAATGAGGCGATCGCCACAATGACAGGTTTGGCCTGCTTTTAGTTTCTTTTTTATCGACGTTTGTCGTGATGTCCGCTTTCATATTTATTTATTTATTTCGACCTTAAACATGTCTATTTCATTGCATGATGATGTTCAATCTTGATTGTTTAATGGTTTCTTTAATTCATAATGTGAGAATCCCTTTTTATAGAGTCTCTCTCTAAGTATCTTTATATGTGGTTTCATTTTTTTTTAAGAAATGACTAATTGTGTATTATTTGCAGGAATTACTTGATGATTTCCATCATTAAGTAGCCATCATTGTTAGTTACTCCTTTTATACTACTGCATTTATGTTATTTTTCATTTTATTTTCGGTATATGTATAGTTTATTTTTTGTATATTATTCTTTTATTTAAAAGCGTTGTAATCTTTAATCCTTTTTCCCATTTGATTTTGAATGTATGGTTATAAGTTATTATTCATTTATTTTTGTTGAATGTTAGGACTCAAAAGCATGAAACTGGACTAATGTGCAAACTTGAACTTAATTATAAAATTTAGAAAGTAAATGAAGGCAGTGCAATTTTGAATGTAAATGAGGAAATAATTAAATAATTAAATGGTAATAAAATGCAAAACACAAAGGGAGGCCAACTGTAAGGTTGGGTGAGCATTCAAACGCTCATACCTAGTTTCTAAATCCGATATCTGATGACGGCTTCTGAAACTTCTGTGGGATCCAATTACTGTACAGTGTGTCCCGGCTTTTATCCGAGTGGCAGATAGGCCCAAGACCTATATCGTATTTCATAGTGGGCCTCGAGCCCACATAGTATCATGGTCGCCAAACACTTAATCGCACGCTAAACCCCACCGCCTACAGACACATATTGATTTGCTATTTCATATTATATGTGCTAACAGAGATTTTAAAATTGTATTTTAGTCAAGTTCAGATGTTAAAAATGATCAAATTATAAATTCACGTATCAAACTGACAAAAATTGCCAAATATAAAAAGTTATGTATGTATTATGCTTTTATATATATATAACAATTTCTATGTAGCGCTACAGTACAATAAGATTTATGTTATTTGCCACCCAAATTTTTCCACTTGCAAGATTGCCTTGTTGCCCCTTTAATTCGTTTGCCTTTTGCACCACAACGGCACCGTTTGAGCTAAAACTCAAATCGCACTTTTCATCTAGAGTGCAATTTGAGGGCCTTGATTTCAGCTTTATTTATGAAGTTGCCAGCATATTTTAATTCAAACAAAAAAGATAAGCCAAGAAAACGGTGTAGTTTGCTTTTATTTTGAATTCCACTTATGTCTGTGCATCCGGATAAAACGATGCCACATGACCATGTTTATCTGTTGATGTCTTAGTACATCTACCGAATATTATCAATATATTAAATATTATTAAATATAATAATTATATTATATTACTTATATTAATATTATTATTACATTATTATATTAATAATTATATTATTATTATTATTATTATTATTATTAAAAAAGGTCTGCACCAGGCTTTTCTTAAAAACTTCAACAATTTATTATCTTTGGCAGATAGTAGTATTTTTTAAAAATTTCTTATTATTTTAAATTTTTTATTTGCGGATTTGATGATTGTGACGCAGAAGAAAGTTAGATATGATTTCTTGTTTTAATTTCTTAATTTTTTTTATTTCTTAAAATTATTATTTTGTACTGATTCAATTCAATATTTTTTTCCTTAAACTGATTGCATATATGAACAAAAAAATATTATTCTAACTAATTAATTTATTATAGTATAATTTTACATTTGGTGTTTAATCCTTTAATTATTGTTAAAATAGAAAATGCAAATTTTGCCCTTGGCGAAGCGTGGGTAATCTTTCTCATGGTAAATAAATCTAAGAATCCACCTGTAGACAGTTGCTTCAATAAGCTCACAATAAGGGGCAATCTATAAATATTCAGTTTGATCGGTCTGCAATGAAGTCCAGTGATGATAACATTCAAAGTTTGAATGTAAGAGAAGTCCAAAACCTTCTTGAAAATGGACCTAAAAGCCCGATTTCTATCCCTAAAGAGCCCAAGTCCATTTTGGCCTAAAGGCCCAATTCTGGGTCAAGACCAATAAGGCAATGCCTCATTGAATTGGCGTCGCCTCTTCACCAAGCACTTGCATTTGCATAAAATGCAGAGGTGACAATGGTGGCCTAGTGGGTGGGCCCTACACCTTTACAGGCCTAAAAGTTGTGTGAAAATGAGGCTTTTTAGGTAAGGAAAAAGAGGAGTAGGAAATGAAAAAGTGAATGTCTTATCTAAGAAAAAAGGGGGGCTTAAAAGGAGATATTGAAAAGAGAAAGAAGAGGTTAGCAACCATTAGGAACTAAAAAAAAAAGAATAAAGGAGAGAGACCTCTGAAAAAGAAGAAGAGGGGGGATTTTTTTTAGAAAAGGAGAAAAACCAAGCAAAAAAGGTTCATTCTTCTTGAAGGAGGAAGGAGAAACTCTTGCATTCAAGTGATGTTTAGGACCAAAGATAACCTCTGAGGTCCAACTACTATGAAAAAGAGTTCATAAAATAATAATAATTTCATCCTTCTTGAATATTGAGTTGCAGATTTGCATAAGCTTCTTGTTTATTTACTTGTTTGTTTGTTTCTTAGATTCATTATTTGTCCTATGCTATGTTTATTATATGATCATTTAAATCATTGAGTACTTTTGCAAGTCTTTAGTCATTTTCATATGATTTTGCCTTAAGATTGAAGTAAATTTTCTGTTGTCTCTGTGCCTATCAAGCAAGTGACAGCTCTTTGAAGAGGCGTCATCTCTTCATGTTGAGGCGATAAAGGCGATGCCTCATTAAGCGACAAAGTTCTGTGTAACTCTGTCTTTATTATTCATGCTCATTTTATATAGTTAACCTTCCTCGTGCATCTCCATATTATTATACTTTGATATTTATATGACTATTATGATGTATTGTTCAACTTAGTATTTGTTCACCCATTTTCTTATTTGTTTATGTTTATCTATTTATATCCATTTGATATATAATTTAAACTCATAATTTCTTTTGCAGTATTTCTAATCATGGGAACTAACATTTTATTTGTTATAAGAATTTTAAGATGATTTCTATCATCGATCTTTAATTTCCCAATTTACTTATGTTGTAATTAGTTTACTTCTGGTTTATTTTCTATTACTTTGTACGAAGTGTTGTAATCATTAATCACTTCCCCTACTTTCTTCGAATGTATTATTTGGTGATTATTTGTGATGAATGTCTAGACGTATAATGCATGAAATTGAACTAATGCACAAACTTGGACCTGAACCTAAAATCTGATAATTAGTTGAAGGAAATTATAATTTGCATGTTAATAAGGAGAAAATTGAATAATTAAAAGTAATAAAATATAAAACACAAATGGAGGCTAACCTCAAGGTTAGGTGGGCATTCTAAAAGCCTGTACCTAGTTTTTGAACCCATTCTCTAATGATAGCTTCTGGAAACCTCCGTGGAATCCAATTGTCATACAATTTTTCCCAGCTTTTATCCGGGTGGTGACTCCTTCTACAATTTAGGCTTCAAGCCTATTTTATATTTCTTAGTGGGCTTCAAGCTCACATAATTTCATGGTCGTCAAACACTTAGATGCACACTTAACCCCACTGCCTACAGTGACAACCCCACTAGGGATAAAGAAACTAATTCCAGTGTTTTGTATTTTATCATTTTTTATTATTCTTTTATTTCTATTATATTTTGTTGCATTTACTACACATTTTCACTAATTGAGAACTTCAATCCCTAAATAGCCGATGATGATCATTACTTTGCTGCCTGTGTTTCACTCAAACCTGGTGGTAAAGTATTTGATTGTTATCACTCATGGCATGTACTTATCCATGTTGTATGGACCCTTGAGTGGGGAGACATAATGGAGGTATATCATTATGGATCCTAATACTCAAGCTCATGTAATGACTTAGCAATTTTCTTTAAGTTTTTTCCCAAACACATGTGTTTTATATGATATAGTGGAATCTCTAAACAAATCCCAAGCCTATTTTAAATGGACCTTACCAAAATAGGCCTCTCATGCCTATTCAAGCTCAGTATTAGTGGACCTTGTTAAGATGAGCTTTTTATGATTATTTTACCTTATGGACCTTAACAAGTTGGACCTTTAAAGGTAAATTTGGGCCCATTAAGAATGGACTTTAGATTTATATAAGGAATTCACTACTCATTTGAACTGTGTTAACAACTTTCATATGTACATTGGTCTTATTATCCTATACTAATGATTAAAGCCCAAACAAAAAATTATAGGAAAAGAAACTCACCATTGAACACATGAATGGGAGAAATAAGGGTGGAGATTATCATTCCATAATTATGTTTTGTTCCTTCACTATGTGTAAATAGATTGTGTATTTCTCTTTCTTCTCTTTAAATAATAAAATAAAATGGACCTGCATATCATGCATACACGTCATGCATAAATTCTAACCAGTGGTGATTACAGATATAGATCTGCGATAATTTTTGACTTGGATACGGTTTAGCACTAGTTGTTTAGTTAGAACTCCTAGAGAAGTAGTGATGGTAGGTATATTCAATCTTGAAGCTTTCAAGGAATGGTTAAAAGCAGAAATAGTCAAACATGCTCATTCAATCATGCAAGAGATGATGACATAGATGATAGGAGAAGCTAGATAGCAACCACCAGAATAACAACCACCACTTTTATATCTTAAAGCCAAAATTCCTATAAGGCAACAGGTTTAAAATGATCTTAAGACTTTGGTAGCTGAACTAGTGACCTAACAGAATGTGAATCTCTTTGAGAATGTGGAAAAGACTGATTAGGCTAAGGGTATTATCAAAGTTATAGCTTAGGTATAGATGATGATGACATAAAAAGGGATTATTTCCCAATGGATTATACTGACCTGAATCTAGATGGAGATGATGATCCTTTGCCCATGAAGTTTAAATTTCCCGATATTAAGAAATACACTAGCACTGATGATCCTTATTTGCATTTGAAGCAGAATGTGAGTCATATGAAAATAACTACTTTAAATAAGGCACAGATTATGATAAAATTTCCTTTGTCTCTAAAAGGGGCACCTATTCATTGGTATTATGCCTTAGAATCACACGTGCAAAGTGATTAGAAAGAGTTATATACTACTTTTGTAAAGCAATATGGTTTAAACACCCAAATGGACGTATCTCTCAAAAACCTGCAGAACACTAAGCAACATTGTAAGCACCCAATTTCAGGATGCATTTGTGCATGAATGCGACGAAAGCCTATATGATGAAAATTTAGTCAAAAATTGACCTTTAGTGTTAAGTTTAGCGATTTCAAGGACTAAATTGCAATATTTTTTGGGTTTAATTGCAAAAATTGAATTTTGCAGGAGTATATTTGAAAATATGCATAATGCCAATCGACATTACATAATGTCAATCGGTATTATATAATGCCAGTTGACATTCTAGAATGTTGAGGTGCTAAAATTTCAGCAAAAATCTCATTTTTTAAAAATTATAATTGGTCCAAAATTTAATTTATTTTTAATAAATAAATTAATTTTGGTATTTATCTGTCCAGTATGTTTCTCTTACATGTATAATTTTTTAAAATTAAAATTCTTATCCTGCTTGTTTTGAGAGGGAGGATCAAAGTTGCCTCTTCACGTAAGTGGTTAGCTAGGGTTAAAATAGGATATAAAGAGAAAATGATTGGCAAAAAAGAAAAGGATGAGGGAGAGAGGACTGGGTAAAGAAGAAAAAAAGAGAAAAAAAACTCTAATCTCTACTGCAAAAAAATAAAAAATAAAAGAGTTGATTGAATAAACAAAAGAAAAAAAATTTATAATACGTTCTTTTCAAAGTCCAGAAATTAAGAAAACACAGGTTTGATTTTCTCCAAATGGTGAAATCCTATTCTAAGAGGCATTCAAACAACATCTGCATAACATTACTCTTCTACTCCTTTCTTTTTTATTAAATCTTTCTTTTTTATTATTTTATTATTTTTGATTTTATTATTTCTATTTTTTTGTTTAATTTTCATTAATTTTTTTCTTTATTCACTAATTCTAATCTTATTTTCTTTTGTTGATTCTTTGTGTTTTATGTTTCTCTTGATGAATACATGATTGAACTAAGAAAACTCATGGAGAATCCATGAATGAAAGTTAAGAATCAAAGATCCCGATTTAATTTTTATCTTATTCTATTTAGTTTATCTTATTATTTTTTAGGTTTTTGAATTTGTTTAATTTATTTTTTAAGGTTGTAATTTTAATTTTATTTTCTTTATTATTTTTGGTAGATCTTGTAATAGCCTCGATAGTGAGAATAATGAAAAGTATAGCTTTCTCTTGTTCTTAAAAAATAATTAGTACATTAGATTCAATTTGCTAAATCCAAATTAAAATCAATGGAGGCAGTATATTAATTTAGGTTGTATGCTAATTAAAATTAGATTTTTTAGAAGAAATAATTTAATTGCATGTTTAATCTTTTTTATTTGATTGTTTTCTTTTCTTTTCTTTTCTTTTCTTTTCTTTTTGTGTTTTTTGGGCTTGTTTATTGATTTTTATGTTTTTTGGGTCCCAAGCCCAAGTTTAGGTTCTAACCCATTTAATAAATAGACTTTTAATTTGTTTTTTTAGGTTTAATTTTAAAATCAATTTAGGCTCATTTAGGTTAATTTAGATTTAGGCCCAATTTTTATCTAGAATTAAAACATGTAGAATTAAACTCACTAATTTAAATACTTTATAGTTTGTAAATTTAGACCCACTTTTAAAATTAAAATAAATAGACTTAGGTTCACTTAATTAAAATTAAATAAGAATTAGGCCTACTAACTTATTCATTTCTTTAGAAATTTGTAGACCATAGGCTCATTTCTTTAGTTAAATTAAAATGAATAGAATTAGACTTATTTATTAACATGTAGGATCACATTTTAGTCCATTTCACTTATAAATAAAAAATGTAGAATTAGCTAAACTTAAATATAAAATTAATATAGTTTAGACTTAGGAACGATGTGCTTTGTATGCATTTTTTACATGCAATTTTATGACTAGTTTGCTTTAGGGCCTAGATGGATGTTTAATTAAGGTTTAATAAAATTGTGCATAAATAGAAAATAAGATATTAATTTATAAAATAATTCTAAATAAATACAAGACTGAAAGAAGTTAGTATTTCGTATCTAGAATCTCCTAGTTGTAGTGCTATCTTCCTTTTAAAGAATCGAGTACCACTAAATATTTGTCCCGATTATCACCCTGGGTGGCGACTCCTTATCTTCACACCATGTCTTTGTGATAATAGTTACTGTATTCTATGAAGCCCTGAGCTCAAACAGTGTCATGGTTGCTAAAACCTTGGATGTACACTAAACCCCACTGTCTATAAGCGTTTCAACAAATCCTTTGTTGATTACTTGACTAGATTAAGAGGAAAATTGGCATAGATAAAGCACAAACCCACCGAGCCTAATCAGCTAGTAATAGTAATGGAAGGATGTGTCCTTCCACTTTCTAAAAAGCTAAAGGAACTTGGAATTTAGAATTGTAAAGAGTTGTATAGATTTGGGGTGCAAAAAGAATCTGATTTGGCCTAGAGAAGAAATTCTTTAGTGGGCAATCTGCGAGCAAAAAAGTAATTAGTTCAAGCAGTAATGTGCAAATTAATGTTATTAGACAACCAAGCAATAACATACAGATTAATGCTATCAGACAACCTCAGAGGTTTTTAAACTTAGGAAGGCCCATGTCAAAAGTTTTGGAGAAACTGATAGAGAAAAACCTTTTGCAACATTTATCCCAAAGACCACCCTTACCAAATGCCAACCCAAAATTCTATTGCAAATACCACCAAGCTATTGGACATGATATTAATGTTTGTATGCAACTAAAAAACGAAATCTAAGACCTAATTGACTCAGACAAGATCACCAACCTTCAAACCCAAAAACCAAACACGCAAAATAACCCTTTGCCCAACTACTAAAATGTCTAGCCACTAAATGCACCCATTCTTATGGTCAATATAAGTCTGATGAAGGACCAAGTCTTAAATTCTTTTGTTGATGTCATACCTAGCTCACCAAAACCTAAACCCAAAGACCTGAATTAGAATGGGCAGCCTCTAGGGCTTAGTGTGAATGTCTTGGATATTTAGAGTTTTGATGATGAAAAGGGAGGACAGATTAACCTATAGGAAAATAAGGAGAACAAAGAGAGTCAATCAATTGGGAAGTTGAAAAGAAAGAAAAAGAAACTAGACCTACCAAATTTGAACTAAAGAAGAATGAATAGGGTTCAAAAGGGGAAGTGAAGAAATAAGAGACTATTGTTAGTGTTTGGGAATTGCTCATGCATTCCCGAGATCATTGGGAATCACTAGTTCTAGCTTTGGATTAGAAGAAGATATGTGCAAACTATACTCCTAAGCAAATGGTTAGTTCATTAATGGAGACCCCCCAAGGTGCTATAGTGTTTTCTTATGATGATATACCATTGGAAGGAAAGGACTATCACATGGCCTTATTCATTAGAGCTGAGATAAAAAGGAAACTAACTAGCTATGTGATGGTGGATAATGGTTTTGTCATTAATGTGTATTCATTAAAGATTCTACCATAGTTGGGATTGACTGTGGCTGACCTAAAGCCATCTAAGGTGATTATCAAAGCCTATAATGATACGAAGAGGCCAGTTGAGGGAACATTCATAGCATAGTTAATAATGGACCTATAAAGACTTAGGTCAACCTACATATGATTAACAATCCTGTGACTTTTGGCATCCTACTAAGAAGGCTATGGTTTCATCCTTTGGGTGGTATACCCTCCACCGTCCATCAAAAGAAAAAATTCCCATATAAGGGCAATTTCACTACTATCTCAGCAGAAGTTGAGGCCATTGTGGCTGCTTTACAGCTAGCCCTTAAGGAGATTCCCATAAGCCTAAATTTTAAAATCTACATGATTTATAAGGATGAGCTAGACAAGAAAATTGTGAGCATGATGAAGAACATAAAGTTCATGCCTGGCTTGGGACTAGTAAGGGATTAGGATAGGCCCCTCGAGTTTGTGGAATAGAAAGTCCCTATTTTGAAGTACAGGATTGGGTATTCTAGGTTTGAAAATTTTAAAGATGAAGAAAAGGCTGCCTCTAAAATTGGGAGATAAGGACTTTGGGATGTGTTTGCTCAATAAGGCACCAGTTCTATTCCGCCGCCACACATTAACATGCTTGTTGATAGTGTAGCTTCTAATGCGATGTATTCTTTCATGGATGGCTTCTAAGGATACAACCATATCATGATGGCAACAATCGACATATTGAAAATGTCTTTCATTACTGAATGGGGTATCTACTATTACCTAGTCATGCCATTCAAATTAAAGAATATAAGGGCTACTTATCAAAGAATGGCTACAACCCTACTACATGACATGATCCACAAAGAGATAGAGGTATACGTGGATGATATAAAGGTAAAATCTTCCACCAGAGAGGGGCATTTTAAAGCTTTAGAAAAGTTCCTTGCGAGAGCTGAAAAGTATAATCTTATATTAAACCTAAAGAAGTGTGTTTTTGCAATTACGTCTAGGAAACTACTAGGACACATTGTTAGTTAGAAAGGGATAAAGGTAGACCCAGACAAAGTTAAAGCAATAAGGGAAATGCCTGCACTAAGAAATGAAAAAGAAGTTAAAGGATTTATTGGGCGATTATAGTATATTAGTAGGTTCATAACTAAATTGACTACTATTTGTAAGCCAATCTTCAAGCTTCTAAATAAGAATCAACTAGTGATCTAGGATGATAAGTGTCAATAAGCTTTTGACAATATTAAGGATTATTTAATGAATCCTCTAGTCTTACAACCACCGAAGCTAGGTAGCTCTTTAATTCTCTATTTGGAAATTGAGAAAAAAGTAATAGGTGCAATGCTAGCTCAAAAAGGTGAAAAGAAAGTCAAACACATAGTGTATTACTTGAGCAAGAAATTTCTACCACATGAAGACAACTATAGCTTAGCAGAGAAGATGTGTTTAGTTGTAATTTGGGCAACTAAGAAACTTTGGCATTATTTTTAATCTTACATAGTGCAAGCCATCTCTAAACATAACCCTCTTAGATACCTCCAATAAACTCCCTCGCTGACAGGAAAATTAGCCAGATGGTTGATTTTGTCAATGAATTTGATATCGACTACTTAGCAAAGAAAATAGTAAAAAAAAGGTCAGTAGAAAACTTTTTAGCTTAGAATCCAATAGATGACAATTAGGAGTAGGACTAGAGTTTCTATATGAACATTTGGGGGCATAGAGGTCCAAGGATGAAATGTATTTTGATGAAGCTATTAATAATAGAGGGGCAGACATTGTTGTAATTTTGATCACGCCAGAAGGAGAGATGATCCTAATGGTGAAAAGATTAGAGTTTGAGGTGAAAAATAATCAAGTCGAATATGAGGCCTGCATTTTTGGGTTAAAGGCACTTTAAAACATGCGGGCAAAAGATGTTATTGTGTATGGGGACTCTATGCTGGTTGTAAAACAAGCTTCTAAAGAATGGGAAGTAAAAGAACTATTTTGTTATCTTTTACCTAATGTAAGTTTATTCATCTACCCCGAGATGAAAATCAACTAGCTAATGCTCTAGCTACTTTAGCCTCGATATAGGAAAGTGGAAAGCTAGTAAGTGTCAAGCCCTTTATTTTAGTAAGATCTTAAAACCCTTATTATGTGGAGATAAAGGTGACGTCAGTTGATATTCCTGAAAAACCCTGGTTTTATGATTTGCAGTGGTATTTGGAAATAGGACAAATTCCCTAAGGATGTTGATAAGAAAAAAAAGAATGTCCTTAAGGATGTTATTACAACAATTCATTAGCTACAATGGGATACTGTACAAAATAATGCCAACTAGGGTTCATTTGAGATGTGCTAACAAAAATGAAGCCCATAAACTTATGGAAGTAATGTATGAAGAGTATACGAGCCACACATAAATAAAAAAATCTTGGCAAAGAAGATAGCTCTATAAGGTTACTTTTAGTTGACCATGGAAATAGATTGTGTTAAGTTTGTAAAGAGATTCTATAACTATCAGGCCTATAGGGACATTAGTCACTTACCATCCATGGAGCTTCAAGGAATGACTTCTCCTTAGCTATTTACAATTTGAGGAATTGATATTATATGAGAGATAAGGTTAAGATCATCAAATGGTCATTGATACATTGTGGTGACAATTGATTATTTCTCCAAATGGGTTGAAGTTGAGTCTTGTGCTACTATTGGCTTGAAGCAAATGGAAAGATTCATAGAGAAGAGAATAATTTGCAAATATGGGTTACCTCATCATATTATAACTGATAATAGTGTACAATTTCAGGTAGAGACAACTGCATTATTAAAAGAATATAAAATCGAGCATCATAAGTCATCTCCGTATAGGCCATAGGCGAATGAGGTGGTGGAAGCTGCAAATAAAAATGTAAATAAAAATCCTAGCTAAGATGATGGAGAAATTATCAGGATTGGGTGGATTATCTGTAATTTGCATTGTGGGGATATAGGACTACTCCTAAGACATCAACTGAGGACACTCCATATTCCTTAGTGTATGGGTGTGAAGTTGTATAGATAATAAAGGTTAAGATTTAATCATAAAGAGTTCTCTTGGAATCCAAAATCCCTAAGTACTAGTGGGTGGAGAGTCGATTAGCGCAGTTGACACTATTGGATGAGAAGAGAATGAAAGGTATGTATCACTCACAATTGTATAAGAAGAGAATAGCTCGAGCCTATAATAAGAAAATAAAGTCAGGAAAGATTAAAGAAGGTGATTTAGTACTGAAACTCACTAAGCTAATAATGATTGACCCATGGGGTTAGTTTAAGCCAAACTGGGAAGGTCCATATCTAGTGAAGAAGTTATTTTTCAAAGGTGCTACTATTATGTCAAACTTATAAGGAAATAAATTCAAAAAGCCCATCAACCTGAATAAGCTCAAGAAGTACTTTATGTAAAATCTCACTAGGGAGAAAACTTTAAAAAGAGGCTGTTTATGTAAAAATTAAAGACCAAAAGGGAAAAATAAAATAAATTCCTTTTGGATTAAAAACCTTAAAAGAGGTAGTATAGGCAAAAATTAAGGACTTGTAAAAGGAGAAGGAGAAAAAAAAAGGTTAGTTGAAAAATTTGCAAGGGCAAACTAACTAATGACATGAGATATGGCAAAAGCAAAATTTATATCCATATTGTGCTTAAATTAAATGAAATAGATTGCCTTAATTACTATTAAATGTTGCATTAAGTGTCTATTACAAAGGGTTTAACTAAAAAAGGAAATTCTATCTAATAAGAGGGAAACGAAGACTTAATTCATAAACTAATTTTGTTTCATTTTCTTTTGTTGAATACCTTGAGCACTCAACATTTGCAACTCTCTTGTCCTTTTATTTCTAATGAACTCATCTTTTTATGTTTGTTGCAGTTAGATCCATGCATTATATTGATCATTAGTGGTTAGATCTCCTTTGTGGTTAATGTTCCTCTGAATGATTTTGTAAGGCCACGTAGCAACCAAATTATCCAAGAAGTTTTGAGAGAGAGGTTCTGGTTCGAACTCATGCACTAATCCTATAATCAGTTATTTTTATCCATATTACCGGCAAAGACGGATGGGATTGTAAAAAGTAACAAAGTGGAGTCTGATAATGGGAACACAATGGGTATAAGATCGAATGGTCATATACTGTAATCTCCACCATGGGCACATCCATCATATCAGAGTATTGGGAAATGTCAATAGCCAGCTTTGAACATCTTTTTGTATGGGATGTAGCTTTCTGGTTTTACAATACTTGGCTTTATAGTTTTCAATGTCTCAGGAGGTTCAAGTAATCCCAATTTCTCATGAAAGCACATTTGTAAAAGTGATGAGTAAGTAAAAGTGTCAGAAAAGTGGAAGATAAGAATTAAAAAACAAGGAATTTACCTCCAACAGGAATGGACTTCCAGAGAATTGCTTGGTTACTGTAAAGTTGTCTAGCCTAGTGATAGTTTCTGCTAAGATGAGAGGGAAAGGATTGAGCCTTGTCACGACCCAAACCGGGGGCTATGACCGATGCTAGGAAAAAGGAATTCTTTCGAATCTAAAACCTGTAGTAAGCCTAAAATAACAAAAACATACAATAAATAAAACAAAAATAAATCTACCGTAATTTAAAATTTTAATTTAATATAATAAAATTAACTCTTTTATATCATAAAATGATTTAATACAACGTTTAGATTAAACGTCTAAATTAAAATATCATATAGCAAAAAAAATAAAACTCATAATAGTTACAAATACAACTACTGCAGTTTTCTAGACTATAATAATAAATAACTAAGTAGTTTACATAGTAGGACCAGGGCGGAAGAAATCTAGCGGATAGGCTTAATGTTGAGGTATAAAGAAGAGGACTCTCCTATAAAAACATCAACTGAGGGGAGTTAGACCTCACTGAGTGAATTATTATAATATATATACACACATTTCTAAATGACAAATGCAAACAGTCATAAGTATATATAATAAATACATATACAAGCATGTACACACAAATGTTGAAAATCACTTTATACTTAATACTGAAAAACATCAATTTATGAAGGATCAAATAAAACCCTAAGTTATCGTAACCTCAAATATCAATAGGAAACACTTTAGCCATACAGGCTCACTTAATTCTAAGTAAATTCACTTAATCCAACTAGACAGCAGACTGGCTCTGAGACACTAAGTCAACCGAGCTCCAGCAGTCTGACTGTCAGTATGATTGGCCCCAAGATACTTGGTCAACCGAGCTTCAGCAATCACACCATCAATCACATCTCACATCAATCAAATCAATCAAGTCATAAACCATGAATAAGTTAGTAATTCAACCTATCATTTATCACACCGGTACGTACTCGGTCCTAATGTTGTCTACTAGGAAGCACGTTCTATCGATATCCTTCATTTTATTAAAACATACATTCGAGTAACAAAATAATGTATAAAGTCATTTAAAATGATCAAGTAAACCATATATATACCGAAAATATACCTAAAATAAAATAAGTATATTTCAGGTATAGATACATAAAATAAATTCAATTAAATCATGAAATATACTCAAAATCAACCAATAATATACTTAAACATAATCTGAATATAAATCAAAAAGAAATCATGCATTTATTTAAAAATATACCAATAATATACTAAAAATATACCTAAAATATATTTCAGCATTTAATAAAGCAATTATGCAAAATTTCACATTTAAAAAATATAATTCTAAAACATGCAACCTAAAGCAATGTATATATATAATAATAACTCATAGGGATGCGCTCCTCGAGACTGGTCCGACGGGTCTGGTCCCCTAAACCTCGATCTCGGCGCAACTAAAAACGATCACGAATTAGAATAACTCTAACTTAGACTTCTAGAAACTCGATCTAGAATTACTAAACACGAACAGACACAAAATCAGAATTAAACCCGATGTCACGTTTTACAAGAATCCTACCAAAAATTCAGTAGAACTCCTTTGTAAAACGAACATTTCTCTACTAAAAAGTAGAGCTGATCCTGCAAGGAAAATACACTTCAAGTATAAAAAATCTCATAACCCTCGGTTAGGATCCTGAACTACTAAAATTCTTCAACCGAGGTTCACAATTCACCAAAAATTCAAATAACACAATAAAATATATTAAAATTAATAAATACCATAAATGCCCTCCAAATATCAAAATTTAGCATATTTAGCATTAAAACATCAAAAATAATTATTTTCCTAATAATTATTTTAAAACCCTAATTAATAATATAATATTATTAAAAATCCATTTTCTCGATAATTCCACAAATATTAATAAAAGTTCATTCTATAAATCCAAATTACTTAATTAGTCCAAACAAATATTAAAAATTACTAAAAATCCATTTTATTACAAAAATAGTATATTATATATTATTTGAAAATAAATTTCAAAAATTAGTAGTAATTAGTTTAAATTAGTAAATAATTCATAAAAATCATTTTTATACCTCAAATAATAGTAAAACCAATTAAGCTTAATATTGAACTAAAATTACCACCAAATTACCCCTAATATTTAAAAATACACATAAAATACTAATAATACTCAAAAATTCAATAAAAATTATACAAATACACAAAAATTATTTTCTCAACATATTTCTCCATAATATCAACAAAAACATATAATTAGCCAATTATTACTAACAAAATATATATTTAACCTATATTTTCAAAATTGACATAAACTAAAAAAAATTATAAAATCACACAAAATTCGCAAAAATTATAAACTAAATTCTAAAATTAAAAATAACCATCAATAACATCAAAAATCACAATGTCGTAATTTATATAATTTATTTACGAAAATAGTAAAATAATAATAAAATATTCAAAAATTCACAAAAATCAAAATAATTTCCAAAAATCACACAAAATTTCAGGGAAGTAGCTTGAGCTAAGGGGATCAACTTTTGTAAAGAAAATTTCCATGAATCAAGCAAAAATTTAAAAAAAAAAATCAAAACCCTAAAATGACCAAAATTAAAAATGAGCAAAACACCTCACCAAATCACTTTTTCAAGCTGCAAGGAGCTTGTATTCAACCTCCTCGAAGCTCCAAGAGTTCAACGGCATTGGAAACGCTCTATTTGGTGGCCGGAATCACCTTGAACGGAGGAGAAGCAAGTTTTAGCTTCTCACGGCAACTAAAGCTATTGCCGGTACCGGGGAAGAAAGGAATGGTGGCAGTGCTTGCAGAGGGAGGGGTGGTCGACAGTAAAGAGGCAGGAGGCATTTTAACGGTTGAAAAATGGGATGGCAAGCGGTGATGGTGAGGATCGAGGAGAGAGAAGAAAATAATGGGTGGGGGAAGCTTTTGTATTATTTTTTTTTTATGTACATTATTTTCATAATACCATATACTATACTTTAATGAACTTTATATTATAATATATATTATTATGTCATATTAAATTCACACACCACACACTTATATATTCACATATGTATATATATATATACATACACATATATATGTATACATTACACATCATAATTAGTAATATACACATATAATATTAATATTAAACCCTAATTTTATATATATATATTTATTAACTCATGAAATACAATTCAATAGTGTAGTTTATTAAAATAATAATATTAAAATATCAATGCACTAAATTAAACATTATTAAAATAATATTGTTCAAAATAATACACGTCAATATATACACATTTACGTAGAAAATTATAATTAAACTTAAAATAACAATAATTATTCATAAAGTAGTAAAATAATCAAATATAGTTTTAAAATTATTAACACTACATATCCTGATAATTATTAAAATAATTTAAAATCTAGGGTCATTACAGTCTCCCCTCCTTATAAAAATTCGTCCCCAAATTCCAAGAAAAGAATAAACAAGAATCAAATAAGAAAGAGATATGGGTAAAAAGCTCGCATCTCAGCTTCTATCTCCCAGGTATGCTCTTCTACTCTGTTGCTGTGTCACAATACCTTAACCATTGAAATCTACTTCGAATGTAACTGTTGAACTTGATAGTCTACGATCACAACAAGTTCTTCTACAAACGTCAGGTCTTCATTCACTTCCACGCTATCGAGTTGCAACATGTGTGAAGGGTCTGAAACATACTTCCTCATCATCGAGATATGAAACACCGGATGCAATTGAGACATACTCAGAGGCAAAGCCAACCGATATGCAACAGTGTCAACTCTCTCCAGAATCTCAAACGGTCCTATATATCTCAGTGCTAGCTTACCCGTCCTGCCAAATCTCATCACACCCTTCATCGGAGACACCTTCAGAAAAACATAGTCTCCTACCTAGAACTCCACATCTCTGCGTCTAGGACCCGTACAGCTCTTCTTTCTGCTAACTACGGTCTCTAATCTCCTCTTAATTATAGTAACTTTCTCTGCAGCATCCTGAACCATCTCAGGTCTAGTCAAAGCTCTCTCTTCAATCTCATCCCAACTCAGAGGGGATCTACACTTCCTTCCATACAAAGCCTCATATGGTGCCATTCCAATACTACTATGGTAACTATTATTATATGAAAACTCGACGAATGGCAAATGATCATCTTGGCTACCTCCCAAATCCAAAACACACATCCTTAACATATCTTCCAGTGTCTGGATCATCCTCTCAGACTAACCATTTGTCTAAGGATGAAAAGCAGTACTGAAATCCAACTTAGTGCCCATTGCTTCCTACAGCTTCTGCCAAAAATATGAGGTAAACACTGAACCTCTGTCTGACACAATAGACACAGGTACTCCATGAAGGCACATAATATGCTTTACATACAGCTTCGCCTATCTAGTTACAAAATAAGTGGCTTTCATAAGCAAGAAATGTGTAGACTTGGTCAACCTGTCCACAATCACCTAGATGGAATCGTATGCATCCTTAGAACGAGGTAAACCAACCACAAAATCCATAGCAATCCTTTCCCACTTCCACTCAGGAATAGGAAGAGGTTGAAGCTTCCCAGAAGGCTTCTGATGTTTAGCTTTCACTTGCTGACACGTTAGACACTTAGCAACATAATCAGCTAAATCCTTCTTCAGTCCATCCCACCAGTACAAGTCTCTGATACTGTGGTACTTCTTAGTAACACTTGGATGTACACTATAAGCTATAGAATGTGCTTCCTCAAGGATCTCTTCTTTCAAATTATCCATATTATGAACACACAATCTACCACTGATCCATAAAACACCATCATCATCAAGTGTGAAATTAGTGAACTTCCCTGCTCAAACATTCTCTGCAAGCTCTTCTAAAATAGGATCTCGACTCTGAGCTGCCTTAATCCTATCTCTCAGCATAGATCGCACCTTAAACTGAGCTAACAATCCACTTAATCTACTCACCTTCATTATTAGACCTTGATCCATTAATTGATGTAACTCTTGGATCAACGGTCTCCTCTACATACTAATGTGAGCAAGACTACCTGAAGACTTCCTACTCAAGGCATCTGCTACAGCATTAGCTTTACTCGGGTGACATAGAATCTCACAATCATAATCCTTTAACAGTTTTAACCATCTTCTCTACCTCAGATTCAGATCTCTCTGCTGAAAAATGTACTTAAGGCTCTTGTGATTAGTAAAAATCTCATAAGTCACCCTATACAGATAATGTCTGTAGATCTTGTAAGTAAAGATCACTGCAGCCATCTCTAGGTTGTGGGTAGGATAGTTCTGTTCTTACTTCTTCAACTACCTCAAAGCATAGGCTATTACCCTACTATTATGCATTAACACATAACCTAGGCTAACTCTATAGGCATCACAATACATTATGAACTTGTCTACTCCATTAGGCAAAGCCAAAACTAGAGCTGTGGTCAACTTCTCCTTCAATAACTGAAAGCTATTCTCACAAGCTTTTGACCACTCAAATCTTACATTCTTCTGAGTCAAATGAGTTATAGGAACTGCAATTCTGGAAAAATCCTGTACAAACCTCCTATAGTACCCAACTAAACCCAGAAAACTATAAATCTCAGTAATTAAAGTCGGTTTAAGCCACTTGGACACTGCCTCAATCTTCTATGGATCAACCTGGATACCCTCTTTTGACACCACGTGTCCAAGAAATGCAACACTCTCCATCTAGAAATCACACTTTGAGAATTTAGCATAAAGCTGATGTTCTCTCAGTGTCTATAGTACAGTCCTCAAGTGATATACATGCTCTTTCATACTCCTCGAATACACCAGTATATCATCAATGAAGACTACCATAAATTGATCCATAAATGGTCTGAACCCTGTTCATCAGGTCTATAGAAGCTGCTGGTGCGTTAGTCAAGCCAAAAGACATCACCAAAAACTCATAATGGAATGTCGTTTTAGGAACATCGACTTTGTTGATCCGTAACTGATGATAACCTGGCCTCAAATCAATCTTAAAAAAGAATTGTGTACCCTGTAGCTGATTAAACAAGGCATCTATCCTCGAGAAAGGATACTTGTTCTTCACTATCACCTTATTCAGCTCTTTGTAGTCAATGCACAGTCTCAGGGTACCATCCTTCTTCCTCACAAACAGGACTAGTGCACCCCAAGGAGAAACACTGGGTCTAATAAAACCTTTATCTAGCAACTCTTACAACTGCTCCTTCAATTCCTTCAACTCTGTAGGAGCCATTCTATAGGGTGGCATAGAAATAGGGGTAGTTCCTGGAACCATATCTATATAGAACTTAATCTCTCTATGAGGTGGTAAACCTGGCAACTCCTTAGGCAAAACATCAGGAAACTCACAAGCAACAGGAACATCCATGGGTGATAACTTCTTTACTAAAGTATCCCTGACTAATGCCAAATAACCTAACAACCCTTCCTTAACAACTTCCTAGCCGTAATAGCAGAAATGAGATTCTGAGGTGTTGAACTCCTATCACCCACAAACTTAAATTCTTCTTCATCAGGAATTTTGAAAGTCACCTCTTTACTCTAACAATCCACTATAACAAAGTGTTGAGATAACTAATCCATACCCAGAATAATATCAAATTTCATCACATTCAATAAAATCAAATCAGCGAACAATTCTCTACCTCCGATAAGAACCAGACAACCAGAAAGAACAACATCGGTGTCCAAAGAATCACTTAGAGGAATGGCGACAGACAAAGGAAAAGTCATCCTCGAAGCTTGCCAACAAGACTTGGAAGCAAAAACAGGAGAAACAAATAAATGTGTGGCACCCATATCAAATAGAACCTATGCATCCAAGTAATAGATAGAAATAATACCTATCATAACTGTATTAGATGCCTGAGCATCCTGCTAAGTGAGATGGAAGACTCTGGCCTAACCTTGTCCTCCCTACTGATTGGTAAAAGTCTAGCCAACACCTCTGGCACCTCCTCTGGTACCTCTACCACGACCCTACTAAGGAACAATCTGAGTAGAACTCTAGTGCTAGGCTAGAGGCAATTGAAAAGGAATGGATACTACACTAGTAATTGACTGTTGAGGGAATTGCGAAATCTACAGCTGCTGATAACCATAATAGGGACATGATCTGGCAAAATGTCTCGTCTGTCCGCATCTGAAACACGTCAGCGGTGTCATGTAACAGGTCCCTGATGGACTCTATCGTATATCTGAAAAACACTGGCAGCTAACCCAGAACTACAACCACTACTGCTGCTCGAAGCACTTGACCAAAGTCTGAACGATTTACATTGACCTCCACAACCATGTCTACTGCTCTGGTGTACCCTCTGTTGTTGTCTCTGACTCTGTTGGGCTGGACCCCTTTGCTGACTACTCAAACCAATCTAAAAACTTGAGTACGGAGTAGTCTGGAATCCACCTAACTGAACACCCAACTAGTAATAATCAGGCATAGCTCTTTACCTGACTAGCCTCAGCTCAATCTCCTTGGCCAACTCTATCACTGACTCCAGAGTAAGGCCCGCTGTAGGCATACCAATAAATACAGAACCCAAACCAATGATATAAGCGGTGACTATGAAGTATTGATCTCGCATCAGATCCTCTACATATCTGCTAAGTCAAAGGAACTCTCTGGTGTAGTCCTCAACAGATCTGTCACCTCAAGTAAGACTATTCAATTAAAGTCTGTTGCTCATACGAAGTGGCTCTGGGTAGAATCTTCTCATGAATCGCTCTCTGAACTAAGCCCAGGTCATCGTCATCATATATGGCTGGATCATCTTAATAAACCAGTCCAGAGCTAGTCTCTCTACTGACAGCTCGACTATCATGATCCGCTGGTACTTGGTGTGAGTAGTCAAAGTCCTCATCTCGATCGCATGCAGAAAATCTAAAGGGTTAGAAGTCCCATCAAATGTGATTCTATTGACTTTGGCATAGAATAAGGCTGCCTCAGGATCGGACATACCTTGCTGATAAGCAGGCTGAACAGGCAATGCAATAAGAGGTACTGGAATATCATCAAACTCAAGCTCTACAGGTTCCTCATGTATACGGTGACCTGCCACTCCTTGAGGTCTACCTCTACCACGACCTCTGCGCCTAACTGGAGGCTCAGGAGGTAAAACATCGTCCTAGACCTCAACGACCGATGGAGCGACACACGCTCGCCTCCTCATTTTGAAAAGAAAAATAGAAGGATTCAGACAAGACAGACAACTAATGGTAACGCAGAAAACTAAATCAAGGAATACTTATCAAGACATACTCGAATCTAATTAATTGCAGTAGTTTCAAAAGAAAATATAACACTAAAAACTAGGCCACAACTCTCATAACTAAGGCCCTAACACACAACTCTGCTCTAATACCAACTTTGTCATGACCCAAACCGGGGCCATGACCGACACTAGGGAATAGAAATTCTTTTGAATCCGAAATCAGTAGCAAGCCTAAAATAATAAAAATATACAATAAATAAAATAAAAATAAATATACCGTAATTTAAAATTTCAATTTAATATAATAAAATAAACTCTTTTATATCATGAAATGATTTAGTACAACATTTAGATTAAACGTTTGAATTAAAATCTCTTATAGCAAAATAAATAAAACTCACAATAGTTACAAATACAACAACTATAGTTTTCTAGACTACAATAATAAATAACTAAGTAAGTAGTTTACATAGTAGGGCCGGGGCGAAAGAAATTCGGCAAATAGGCCTACTGCTGAGGTTTGAAGAAAAGGACTCTCCTATAAAAACATCAACTAAGGGGAGTCAGACCTCACTGAGTGAATTATTATAATATATATACACTCATTTCTAAATGACAAATGCAAACAGTCATAAGTATATTTAATAAATACATATATAGGCATGTACATACAGATGCTAAAAATCACTTTATACTTAATACTAAAAAACAACAGTTTATGAAGGATCAAATAAAATCCTAAGTTATCGCAACCTCAAATATCAATAGGAAACACTTTAGCCATACAAGCTCACTTAATTCCAAGTAAATTCACTTAATCCAACTGGATCGTAGACTGGCCTCGAGACATTAAGTCAACCGAGCTCCAGCAGTCTGACTGTTAGTGTGATTGGCCTCGAGACACTTGGTCAACCGAACTTCAGCAATCACACCATCAATCACATCTCATATCAATCAGATCAATTAAGTCATAATCCATGAATAAGTTAGTAATTCAACCTATCATCTATTGCACCGATACGTACTCGATCCTAGTGCTGCCCACTAGGAAGCATGTTCTATCGATATCCTTCATTTTATTAAAACGTACATTCGAGTAACAAAATAATGTATAAAGTCATTTAAAATGATCAAGTAAACCATATATATACCTAAAATAAACTAAGTATATTTCATGTATATATACATAAATAAATTCAATTAAATCATGAAATATACTCAAAATCAACCAATAATATACTTAAACATAATCTGAATATAAATCAAAAGAAAATCATGCATTTATTCAAAAATATACCTAAAATATATTTAAGCATTTAATAAAGCAATTATGCAAAATTTTACATTTAAAACATATAATTCTAAAACATGCAACCTAGAGCAATGTATATATATAAATAATAACTCACAAGGATGCGCTCCTCGAGACTGGTCCGACGGGCCTAGTCCGCTAAGTCTTGGTCTCAATGCAACTAAACAATAAAAGCAATCATGAATTAGAATAACTCTAACTAAGGCTTCTAGAGACTCGATATAGAATTACTAAACACGAACAGACACATAATCAGAATTAGACCCGATGCCATGTTTTATGAGAATTCTATCAAAAATTTGGCAGAACCTCCTCTGTAAAACGGACATCTCTCTACTAAAAAGTAAAGCCGATCCTGCAAGAAAAATACACTTCGAGTATAAAAATTCTCAAAACCCTCGGTTAGTGTGATTTGATCGAAATTCTGATTTTATAGTTTTGGAATGAAAAACTGTCATCCCATTTATTTTGGGATGCCATCCCAAACTATTAAAATTCCCCAATCGATGTCCACAATTCACCAAAAATTCAAATAACACAATAAAATATATTAAAATCAATAAATACCATAAATGCCCTCCAAATATTAAAATTTAGCATATTTAGCATTAAAACACCAAAAATAATTATTTTCCTAATAATTATTTTAAAACCCTAATTAATAATATAATATTATTAAAATCCATTTTCTCGATAATTCCACAAATATTAATAAAAATTCATTCAATAAATCCAAATTACTTAATTAGTCCAAACATATATTAAAAATTACTAAAAATCCATTTTATTACAAAAATAGTATATTATATATTATTTGAAAATAATTTTCAAAAATTAGTATTAATTAGTTAAAATTAGTAAATAATTTGTAAAATCATTTTTATACCTCAAATAATATTAAAACCAATTAAACTTAATATTTAACTAAAATTACCACCAAATTACCCCTAATATTTAAAAATACACAAAAAATATTAATAATACCCAAAAATTCAATAAAAATTATATAAATACACAAAAATTATTTTCTCAACATATTTCTTCATAATATCAACAAAAAAATATAATTAACCAATTGTTACTAACAAAACATATATGTTACCTATATTTTCAAAATTGACATAAACTAAAAAAAATTATAAAAATCACACAAAATTCAAAAAAATTATAAAATAAATCCTAAAATTAACAATAACCATCAATAACATCAAAAATCACAATTTCATAATTTATAGAATTAATTTACGAAAATAGTAAAATAATAATAAAATATTTAAAATTTCACAAAAATCAAAATAATTCCCAAAAATCATACAAAAATTCAAGGAAGTAGCTTGAGATAAGGGGATCAAATTTTTTAAAGAAAATTTCCATGAATCAAGCAAAAATTGTCGAAAAAAATCAAAACCCTAAAATGACCAAAATTAAAAACAAGCAAAACACCTCACCAAATCACGTTTTCAAGCTAAAAGGAGCTTGTATTCAACCTCCTCGAATCTCCAAGAGTTCAACGGCACCAAAAATGCTCAATTTAGTGGATGGAATCACCTTGAACGGAGGAGAAGAAAGTTTCGGCTTCTCACGGCAACTGAAGCTGTTGCCGGCGCCGGGGAAGAAAGGAATGGCGGTGGAGTTGGCAAAGGGAGGGGTGGTCGACGGCTAAGAGACAGGAGGCACTCTGATGGTCAGAAAATGGGATGGTAGGTGGTGATGGTGAGGATCGAGGAGAGAGAAGAAAATAATGGGTGGGGGAAGCTTTTGTATTATTTTTTTTAATGTACACTATTTTCATAATACTATATACTATACTTTAATAAACTTTATATTATAATATATATTATTATATTATACTAAATTCACACACCACACACTTATATATTCATATATATATATATATACACACACACTCACATACACATACACATACACATATATGTATATATTACACATTATAATTAGTAATATACACATATAATATTAATATTAAACCCTAATTATATATGTGCATGTATATATATATATATATATATTAACTCATAAAATACAATTCAATAGTGTAATTTATTAAAATAATAATATTAAAATATTAATGCACTAAATTAAACATTATTAAAATAATATTGTCTAAAATAGTACATGTCAATATATACACATTTACTTAGAAAATTATAATTAAACATAAAATAATAATAATTATTCATAAAATAGCAAAATAATCAAATGTAGTTTTAAAATTATTAACATTGCATATCCTGATAATTATTACAATAATTTAAAATCTAGGGTCATTACAGAGCCTAGCTTTCACTTGATCTAGGCTGTGGAGGATTTTGAATCATAATTTCTAGAAGGGGAAACAAGTAGGAATTACGTATATAGGCAAAGAGTAAACACCCATGGACAGTAGACCTTCTGTCACGACCCAAAACAGGGGCCATGACCGGCACTAGGGAACGGGAATTCTTCCGAATCCGGAACCCGTAGCAAGCCTAAAAATAAAATAAATCACGCCATAACAACAATAATCATATAATAAATGCAGCGGAAAATAAAAATCATAATATCATCCATACCAACTGGATTTACTTCAAAACTCATCTCATCACATATATATAATATTTAATACAAATCCAGTTTCAACATAATACATCTCTTTAAAATAAAGTACATAAAATCTAATACTTTAATTTACAACTACTGCAGTGTCTAGATAAAATAAATAAGACTCAAGTAGACAATTTACATAAAGAAGCCGGGGCGGAAGAAATCCGGCGTATCGACCTGCTACTGAGGTCTGAGGAAGTTGACTCTCCTGAAAAATAGTCAACGGAGGGGAGTCAGACCTCACTGAGTGAATTACTATAATATATATACATACACACTAAGTGATAATGCATACAGTCAACAGTATATATATATCTAATATATATACAGGCAAATACACACAAATGCAGAAAAATCATTTTTATATATTTTACTGAAAAATCCCAATTTATGAAGGATCACATAGAACCCTAGAATATCGCAACCTCAGAAAATAGTGTTAAACAACACTCTGGCCATACAGGCTCACTTATTCCAAATATATCCACTTAATCCATTTGGACAGTAGACTGGCCCCGAGACACTAAGTCAACCGAGCTCCAGCAGTCTGACTGCCAGTGTGATTGGCCCCGAGACACTTGGTCAACCGAGCTCCAGCAATCACACCCAAACCACATCTCACACATATCAATAATCATAATCAAATCAATATCCACAAATAGTTAGTAATATAGCCTAAAGCTATAGGCGTACCGGTACGTACTCGGTCCTAGTGCTGCCCACTAGGTAGCACGTTCTATTGATATCCTTCATTAATAAATAATAAAACATTCATTCACAAATACATGATGCATGAATTTAAATAAATCAACAATATAAACCATATATATACTGGAAATATACCAAACATAAACCAGGTATATTTTGAGTATATATATGTCAAATAAATCCAATCAAATCATGAATTAAACTAAAAATATATTTAAAAACATTTTAAATATAATTTATTAACAAAACATGTATATAATTTATTATATACCAAAAATATACCAAAAATATACTTGAATATAAATCACATTATTTATGCATATTCAGTCAAAATAAAACATGCATTTTCTAAATCATGCATCCTAAGCATATGTATATAATATAGTAACTCACCTAATGCGCTCCACGAGACAGGTCCGACGGGCCTGGTCCACTAGCCCTCGGTCTCGGCGCAACTAAACAAGCAATAAATAACCGACATTAGAATAAACCTAACAGAAATCCTAGAATTCAATCTAGAGTATTAAAATACAGAAACAGAATTAGGGTTCGACTGGATATCACGTTTTACGAGAATTCTATCGAAAATCCGACAGAACCTCCCCTGTAAAACGGACATCTCTCTACTCAAAAGAGTAGAGCCGACCCTGCAAAGAAACACACTTCGAAAAACGAGCTCAACACAATCAAAATCCCACGGTCGGACTCCAAACTACAGTCCACCGACCGGGGTCCACAAACACAGAATAATATTCTAGATATACCGAAAATATCCTTAAATCACAGAAATACATTTTATAAATAAAAATTACATAATTGACCTTGAAACACTATAAAAACCGATTAAAACTCATTTTATTAGAAAAACCGTATATTATATATATAATTGAAAATAATTCACGAAAAATAGTTTTAATTAGTTAAAAATACTAAATATTTTGTAGAAATCATTTTTATACCTTAAATAAATATTAAAACCAATTAAATTACATTTTTAGACAATTTAGGGTAAAATTACCAAAATACCCCTATATATATAAATATACTTAAATTCAAAAATTCACCAAAAATCATACAATTACCCAAAATTAATTTTCTCAACATATTTATCAATAATATTAATAATTAAACCCAATTAACCAATTAAATTCAAATAAAAACACAATTAACCTAATTTTCCAAAATCACCTAAACTTCAATAATTAAAAATAAATACTTAGAAATTCATAAAAATTCCAAATAAATTCCTATAATTCATTTCAACATCTAATTCAACCATAAACTCCAATTTCATAATTTAAATAATTAATTTCCGAAAATTAGAAAATAATATTAAAATATTCAAAAATACCCAAAAATCCAAACAATCTCCAAAAATTCTACAAAAATTCATACATGTAAATTAAGCTACTAGGAACAACATTTGTGAAGGAAGTTTCCATGAATCATCCAATTCGAAGTTCAAAAAAATCGAAAACCCTAATAGGCCGAAATTTACAAATCGAAACCTAAGCAATTCTAGACCATTTTAGCTCAAACCAAAGCTAGAATAACACTCACCGGAGCTCAAGGAGAAGAAAGAGACCGGCGGTGTCAAAAACGGTGGCCGGAATCGGCGTGATCAACGGTGAGTTGATTTTCGGCTTCTCCGGCCAAAATCACTCTCCCGACGCCAGAAACGGCCTCCACAGGCGGCGAAATTGGTCGGGGAAGATGGTGGCACACCGGACGGCACACCCACGATGAAGGAACGGCATGGCAGCGACTGGAAATGGTGAGGGAACGATCGGAGAAGAAGAAGAAGAAGAAGAAACTGTCGGGGGCAAAATGGTAATTTTGCAAATTCTTTTGATTTTTAATTTATATATGTATATATATATACTTTATACTTTATATTAAAATAATATTAAATTACACACATCAAATATACACCACACACATTAAAATATTAATATTTTAATAATTTATACCAAATAAAATTAATTAAATAACAATTAAAACAATTAAATACTTAATAAAATATTAGGGAATTAATAAACCCTAATTAAATAAATATACACACACCGACTTTATTTAATAATTTAAAAATATGTATGAGTTCATGCAAGTCCGTAAATACCTTTAAAATAATTAATAATACATTGTTTACGTGAAAATTTCCCCGAAAATGCAAGTCCCGGGAAAATTTTACGTAAAACACTGAAAATAATACACAATAATTAAAATAGGTTTTAAATATATATTAACTCGTAAAAATATCACATATATATTCAAAATTATTGACACTGCATATCCCGGTACAGTGTAAAAATATTTTAAAAACACGGGATATTACACCTTCTTTTTATGTATGGTTGTAATAAGATCAAGGAAAGGCCCTACCAATACTTTATTACTGAAGATATGATGAAAGGAAGACTTAGGTGAAAAATTGAATAACTTGGCTATTTAATATTGAATGAAGTGCAAGTCTAAGGTTCCAACCTGAGGGACTACAATCTGACAAGTGGAATCCATGTAACAACCTAGAATAGCTTTGAATTCCTCTGGCAAGGAGTATAGTTCCACTTTATTGAACCAAAATACATGTTTCTAAGCACGAAAGGATGGGATGATATAGGTGCCCGTCGAGGTAGAGCCAAATAAGAAATGTGGGCTCTTCGACATTCGACTCTTGGAGGATCCTAGAATTGTGTTACAGCGTGGAGAAAAGAGAAATTGATTCCCCTAGCATGCAGAGATTTGAATATTAATAAGTGAAATGGCTATAATTTTGCCTATAATTCCTCGTCTAAGTTTTTTAGGACTAGCTACAGTTTTTTCAACTTCTTTAGGTCGTTTAGGAGGTGGGGGTGTTGTACAGAGAGAGAGAATTAAGAAGAATGGAAAAAATATGGAATTAGAAATTTTAGAGGAGAGTTAAGGATTTAAGTAGCTCCAAATTACTAGTACAGAGGCGATCGCCTTTACAATCAAGCAATGCCTCTTTGTGTTAAGGCAATTCCTTATTGCCCCTTCATAAAGAGTCGACGCCCTAATGTTGAGGCGATGCATCTCCAACAGCTGGCACCGAAATATATTATTAAACTGACATTTAGTGATTAGTAGGAAAATGTAAAATAGTTATTAAGAAGCAAAACATTTATAATAAAAAATGTTTTCAGTTTATTCCAATTCAGTTGAATGAAATTTGGGCTCAGCATTCAATCAAACAAAATGTGAAACTTCTAAAACAAAGATCAATATGAAATATCAGAATAATATAGAAATAACAACTCAAGATGACAAATTTGATCCTATGCTAACACTCATCTGAGGTAGCCCTCTACTCATTGTCTCCAGACTCATCATCTCCCTCACTAAAAGGATCATCCGCAAGATCATATCCATTATCATCTCCCTCGTTCATGGGATCATCGGCATGCTCCTCCTCCTCCCCATCACTGCCCTTGTTATCATCTTTGTCATCGTTATTATTATAAGTCAAATTTTTATAAATTATAAAATTAAATTTATGGGATTTGTAGTGTTAATAATTATTTTATTAAATTATAATGTTTAATTATTTTGTGAAATTAAATTTAAATATTTAGTGTTAAACATTATTTTAATATTATTAATATTAATATTTTAATTATTTTGAAATTAAATTAAATTCTAGTGTTACTATTTATTTTATTGAATTATAACATTATTATTAATTTGTATTGTTGTATATTATTTAATATTATTAATATTATTTGGGATTAATTAGTGTTAATTAATATTTGATTATTTAATTGATTATTATTTGTGTAGTTTTATTAAATATATATTGCAATATCTCGAGTTTTTAAATAATTTTAAACTGCATCGGGATATGCAATGTTAATAATTTTTGTACATATTTATAATATTTTTATGAGTTTGATATTTATTAAAGCTAATTTTAATTATTTTTAATTATTTTAAGAGTTTTACGTAAAATTTTCCCTGGAATGCTAATTTTAATATTATTAATATTAATATTAATTATTTTAAATAGTTTTACGCATTTGCATGAGTTCATGCATTATTTTAATTATCATACTAAAATATATACATATACATGCATATATATATACATATATTTAATAATTTTAGGGTTTATTAATTATTTTAATTGTGTATATATATATATTATATAGTTGTCATTTTAATTGACATGTGTATATGTATATATATTAATTATTTTAGATCATGTGGTGTACAATTATTTGAAATATAATAATATATAATATTATAATTAAAGTTAAAGTTATATATATATATATATATATAGTTTGTTAAATTTACAAAAATTGCCCTCACCCCTAACCTCACCTTCCCGACGTCCCCTTCCCCTCCCCACTGCGCAACGCTGGCCACCTACTGTCACTGCGCCTCTCGGCATGCCACCTCCTTCCTCCAACAGCTCCGCCGCCTGTAGATGTCCCTTCCGACGCCGGTGAGGTGGATTTTGGGTGTTTTGGCCGAAAGTTAGCCTCTTCTTCCTCCCTTACATTTTCGGCCACCAAAACCCGTCATTCTGGTGCCGGTGCCGTTGAACTCCTCAGACACCATAGAAGATGATTCTAAGCTTCCTTTAAGCTTAAAACTCGATTTGGTAAGGTTTTTGTCTAGTTTTCCAATTTCGGCCATTTAGGGTGCTCAAATTTTTTGAGCTTCAATTTGATTGATTCAAGCAAACTCCCTTCACAAACTTTGATCCTTGTAGCTAATCTACTTGTGGTAATTTTTTGTGGAATTTTTGGGAATTTTTTATTATTTTATTAATATTTTCTAATTTTCAAAAATTAATTAATTAAATAATGAAATTGGATTTTATGGTGATTATAGGTGTTGAAATGCATTTTAGAAATTTATTTGTAATTTTTTTGAATTTTATATATTTATTTTGAATTTATTAAGTTTATGTAATTTTGGAAAATTAGGTTAATTATGTGTGTAATTGAAATTAATTGGTTAATTGAGTATATTTATTGATAATATTTAATTATATGTTGAGAAAATTAATTTTGAGTAATTATACTATTTTTGGTGAATTTTTTTTATTAATTTTAGTGAATTTATATATATAGGGGTATTTTGGTAATTTGACACTAAATTGACTAAAAATGTAATTAAATTGGTTTTAATAGTTATTTAAGGTATAAAAATGATTTCTACAAATTTTTTAGTATTTTTAACTAATTAAAACTATTTTTTGTAAATTATTTTCAAATTATATATAATATATGATTTTTCTAAATAAATGAGTTTTTATCAGTTTTTAACATGTTTTAGGGTCAATTATGTAATTTGGATTGATAAAATGTATTTTTATTATAAAAGGGCATTTTTGGTATTTTGTAATGGTTCTGTGAATTGTGAACCTCGGTCGGTGAATTGTAGTTTGGAGTCCGACTGAGGGATTGTGGTTGTGTTATGTGATTATTTCAAAGTGTATTTTCTTTGCAGGACCGGCTCTACTCTTTGAGTAGAGAGATGTCTGTTTTACAGGGGAGGTTCTGCTGGATTTTCGATAGAATTCTCGTCAAATGTGATGTCCGATCGAACTCTAATTCTAATTTTGTGTCTAGTATTCTAAATCGAGTTTCTAGGAATTTTCATTAGATTTATTCTGATTTTCTGTTGTCATTTATTTGTTTAGTTGTGCCAAGACTGAGGCCTAGTGGACCAGGCCCGTCGGACCCATCTCGAGGAGCGCAATAAACAGTGAGTTATTATTTTATATATATATATATATGTTTAGGGTGCATATTTTAGAAATGTATGGTTTATTTTGATAAAATATGCATAAATGATTTAATTAGTACTTAGGTTTATTTTTGGTTTATTTTTGGTTTATTTTGATATATTTTAAATTATATGCATGTTTTGATTAAACATTTATACCTAAAATGTTTTTAAATATATTTCTAGTTTATTTTGCAATTATATTGGATTTATTTGACGTATATATACTCGAAATATACCTAGTTTACTTTTGGTATATTTCTAATATATATATGGTTTATGTTGCTATTTTATTGAAATTTATGCATCATTTATTTATGAATGTATGTTTTATATATTAATGAAGGATATCAATAGAACGTGCTACCTAGTGTAGGACCGAGTACGTATCGGTACGCTAATAGCATTTAGGCTATATTACTAACCTATTTGTGGATGTTGATTATATTGATTCGATTTGATATCTGATGTAATTTGGGAGTGTGATTGCTGAAGCTCGGTTGACTAAGTGTCTCGGGGCCAATCACACTGACAGTCAGACTGTTGGAGCTCAGTTGACTTAGTGTCTCGGGGCCAGTCTACTATCCAAATGGAATAAGTGAATAAATTTGGAATAAGTGAGCTTGTATGGCTAGAGTGTTGTCTAACACTATTTTGAGGTTGCGATTTACTAGGGTTCTATTTGATCCTTCATAAACAGTGATTTTCAGTAAATATATAAAATGATTTTGCTGCATCTGTGTGTATTTGCTTATATATATATTTATTATATATACTATTGACTGTGTGCATTGTCATTTAGTATGCATGTATATATATATTATAACAATTCACTCAGTGAGGTCTGACTCCCCTCCGTTGACTATTTTTCAGGAGAGTCATCGTCTTCAGACCTCAGTAGCAGACCCATACGCCAGATTTCTTCCGCCCTGGCTTCACTATGTAAACTGCTTATCTGAGTTTTATTTTATAATCTAGACACTGCAGTAGTTATAAATAATTGTGGAGTTTATGTATTATATTTGTGTGAGTTATGTATTTCAAAGATTTGAACTAGATTTGTATTAAAAGTTTATTTATATATGAGATGAGATATTCGATTTAATTTCTTTTGGGTGGATTATTATTTCAATATTTATGATTTTATTTCCGCTGTTGAATATATTATTTATGTTATTATGATTATTTCATGTTTTATTTTATTTTAAGGCTTGCTACGGGTTCCGAATTTGAAAGAATTCCCATAACCTAGCGCCGATCATAGCCCTTGTTTTGGGTCATGACATATATATATATATTGTGTGAGTGAAATTAGTAAGAGAGAATATTTTAAATAAAATATAATTATCTTTTTAAGTTTTGTCTTTTATGCTTTTAAAAAAAATTAATATTTTTTATTTTTTATTTTTGTCCTTTGTGCTTTTGAAAAAAAAAATTGGTAAAAAACATCTAGTAGCTTGCCCCCTCCCCAACTTCTTCTTCTTCTTCCCCTTCTTTTTTCTTTCTTTTTTTTTTCTTTCTTCCCTACTCAACCAACACCCACCCAATGCCACCACCTTAGGGCGTGAGGTTGGTTTCTTTTGGAAGCTCATCCTCTGGACTTCTCAAATCTTTTAATTGTTTCAAGTTTCGACTCTGATAACTATTCCGTTTTTATAAAATTTATTTTTTAGTATTTTGAGTTTTAGATTAGTTTAGGCCTTTATTTTATTTTATTTGCTATTGTTGCTTTGAGGTTAATTGTTGTAGAGGTTGTGAGGAAACTAAAAGTGATTTTTATTTATTTTTCATAAAATTTTGAATTTTCGAGCTAGGGATTACTGCTCTTGTACTATTTCGAGCTTGGAAAAATTATATTTTTAATAAATTCTAGTAATTATTTTAAGCCTATTTTGTGAAGAAAGTTTATTGAAATTGTATTCTGATTATTTATTGTAAATTTTTGAAAGTTTATGTGAAAATTGGATTTTTGGAAAATTATTATTTATTAGTAAATTTTGTATTTTAATTGAAATTATTGTTAATTATTATGTTTTGGATAATTTTTCAGTAATAAATAGTATTAAAATAATTTTTATGAATTATTTACTAGTTTTAGCTAATTAATAATAATTTCCAAAAACATATTGAAATAATAGTTTTATTTATTATTTTTATAATTAAATGGATTTTTAGTTATTTTATTATATATTTGAGCAATTTAAATAATTATTGGTAATTTATGCTATTTAATTTTGAATATTTTAAAAATGAATTTTTAATAATATTATCTAATTATATTTTGGATTTTATTACTTATTTTGAAATTAAATATATTTAATGTTTTTATTATTTAAATAAATTGAATTGTGTATATTTGAAGTCTTTTTGCATACAGGATTGACTCTACTTTTAGTAAAAAGACGTCTGTTTTACAAAGGAGAATTTGCCGAATTTTTAGTAAATTTCTCATAAAACGTGACATCGGGTCGGTCCTGAGTTTTGAATTTTTGTCAAGTTGCGTCCTAAATCGAGTTGTTCATTAGAAATTCTAGATGTATAAAATTAAGAATTTAATTATAATGATAATATTATTATTTATTTTTTTTATAGCTGTGCCAAGTCCGAGACCTACAGGAACAGGTCAGTCAAGTCATTTTAGAGAAGCCCATAACTGTGAGTTATTATTATATGTATACATTGTATGTAGATAAATATTATGAACATCCATATGATTTTAATAAATATGAATTTAATTATACAAATTTCATTAAATGATATTTATTATTGTTAATACTTATATATATATGTTTCCATATATATATATAATTGAGAATAATTATTTTTAATAATGTATGCATTGCATGTAGAGAAATTATTGGCATCTATGTTTTTAATAAAATATGAACTTTATTATGCCATGTTGCATTAAAAATTAATTGTTATTGTTAATATATATGTATGTTTGTTTGCGTGTGTGTGTGTGTGTATATATATATATATATATAGTTGAATATTTATTTGTATAAATTGGATGCTTAACATAGTTACTATGATTTCATTTATTTAAATATTTTTAATAAAATATTTTAGAGGATAGCAGTAAAATATGCTACCTAGTGGGCTACACTGGGATTATGTGCACACCAGTACGTTAAAATATTAGGATTGATATTATGAAATTTATTGATGTGATTTATGAATAATTGATTATTGAGATTTTTGGTGAGAGAGTGGTGTGATTGCGGGAGCTCGGTTGGCCTAGCGTCTCGGGACTTATCATGTCAACAGTGAGACTATGGGAGCTCAGTTGACTTAGTGTCTCGAGGCCAGTCTATTGTCCAAAAATTGAAAAGAGAAATATTTTGGAATTAAATGAGCTTGTTGGCTAGTGAGGTTCAATGATCAAGGTTGCAGAATATTTTAGGATTCTGCTCTAATTCTTCACCCAAAATTTTTCTGCATTTATTATTATATAAAAGTGAATTTTTAGCATTTGTATGAAATGCATATATATATAAATAAATATATCTATCATTATACTGATGCTTGTGTGTCTATGTATTTAGGTTGCATGTATATATATAATAGTAATTCACTCAATGAGGTCTGACCCCCCCAATATTTTTTTCAAGATCTTTTACTTCAGACCTCTATATTAGACTTATTCGTTGGACTCAATCCTCCCCGGCCAATTTATGTAAATATTGAACCATTGTTTTTCTTGTATGTTAGTAAACACTGCAATAGTAGTGCTTATTATTTTAGACATTATTTCTGTATTTAAAGATTTGTATGAATATATTTTTATTATGTTATGATAAGGATTTATTTTATATTAATTAAAATTTTTAATTATGATGTATTTTCGTGTATATTTGCATGAGTTTTTATTTTTAAGGCTTGTTACCAGTTCCGGATTCGAAAGAATTCTTGTTCCCTAGCTCCGATCATAACTCCTCGATTTGGGTCATGATAGTTATTAACCTGAAGGGTAGTTAGTTGACACTCTAGAGTAGTAATCCTAACCTAACTAGCCTCATCTCGAGCTTGTCAAAATACAATGAGAGGTAAGACATCATACAAGCATACATACATGTAGGAATAAGAAAGGCTTAATACCTTCTATTTCTAGGTCGTGCTCATCAAGAAGTCCCGTTGGGCCTCAATCACCTTATACATGGACTCTTATTTGTCTCAAGGTATCTGCATAATTAATGACTTATTATGACTAACCATGTGTTAAGTCAAGTTTAAGAATACGATTTTAAAAAAGAAGAGAATTTACATGTGTAGAGGCCTTTGGAATGAACACTGGCTCCAAGGTTTTGTCCAATGTCAGGAACTGATGAGATAGCTTGCCTGAAGGTATCAAGCACTGAATCAATAGGTCTGGAGGGGCAAATAGCCTACTAGCCATCACCTGAGACATGGAGCTAGAGGGCTCTATAGTTGAAGGTTCATCGGAGGACATACCCTTCTTGATAGGCACAATACATAGGCACTGACGAGGTCTCTCCTATGTAGTAGGTCTGAGATGAGTAGCTAGTGCTTTGGCTAGTGCCTCAAGAGGAGACTAAGTCAAGAAAATGATATTCGCATATGTGAATGTGAAAATTACGTGTTTACTTGAGATGCAGGTGCAAGTAGAGGCACCCTCTATAACAGTTGAGTCCACACGAACTCTGTATATCAAGACTTCCTCCTCTTACAGTAATCCTCTACATCTTCCCCTTCCAAGGTCTGGCCAAGCTCGTCTCGCTCCAATAGGGGTGGCCAAAAACTAGATCGAGGAGGAGAAAAAGGAGGTTATCTCACCAGAGCACCCCGACACTAATTATTTATCCTCTCACCAAAGTACTAAACTCTGCAGTTAGGTCCTCTAAGCAAAACCCTTCTCCCAAATAATGAAACTTAATGAATTATGACCTAGGATCATCCAGCCTGAGGACCTCATAAATCTGGGCACAGTTATGAAATAAGTTAGTAAGTGAATGAATTGGATTAACATATATGTTACTAATTATAATTATATTTGTAGGTACCTACCTCATTATATGTCAAAGTGTTCAGCCACTCACGGTGGATGTTCACGCGAGCAACATGCCTCCTCCATGTATGACTATGGCTCCATCTCGCCATGGTAAGGAAGGAAGTGTCACAAATATAGGATATCCCGACAATCAACTCCAAATCTAGAGCCCAATCTTGCAAAAGAGAGAAAGATAGTTAACAAACTATAATAATGGTATTTGAGATTAGCCCAATGAAATAAAGGGAAAATACCATAATAGTATGCCTAAAAATACAGAGTCGTCTAGCTCAATGCACTAACTTATTCATACTCTTATACAGCTAGGATAAAGCATAACTGCCCTAATCATATGAAGGCATCAAGAAAATCATATATATGGAGCTAACAGTGTCCGCAAATAGAATGGTGCCTAGCAGGTATACCAAGAATACCCTCACTACCTAATCAATCTCGCGAGTATGGTAGCTATCTCAACTCTAGTGTGGGTATAGTAGCTCCTAATGGAATCCAGTTTCATTGTGTGCATCCCCTTTATATCTGGGACCATACCGAGCAAACGATTGATGTAAGCGAGAAGGTTTGAAGATAGTCAATAGAGACTCATATTAAAAGGAACATAATCTCCTATATAGGCAATGCTAGTGACAGCAGTAAAAAAGATTAGCTCTAGAGTGAACTCACCAAAAGGGAGATGGAATGTGTGAGTAGTGTCAGACTATCTATCCATCAGAGCATGAAGAGGTTGATAGTTCGAACGCCGCTATTATGATGTAAGTGCAAGTATAAAATCTTAAAATCTGGTGTCTTGGATACGAGTCTTGATCTTATTTAAAAGCTCATTATATTAGGCTCGTCCCTTAATGAAATTCCTGGTACCTTTGAGAGTGTGGGCATCAAGATACAAGATAAATTGAGAGTTAAATTATCAGTTTATTTGAATAACATATAAAAATTTCTACAGAATGTTATCGATGAGGCAATCACCCCATCAAAGAGACAATGCCTCTTCTTGTAAATGTGATCACATCCCCAGCAAATCGTCTCAAAATGATAAGGTGACTGCCTCTTCAAAAGGGTGATCACCTTAATGAAGAGGCAATCGCCCCATCAAAGAGGCGACGCCTCCTTTTGTTAGTGATCTAATAAATATTTTTTATTTTTGCCAATTTCTTATTTAAATCAAGTACATTCTTATTTCCAATGATAAATATGTGTTTTCTAATAATAACTCGATATTACCCGATGTTATTTACAGGAAAAATCAAATAAATTGCCCACCAACCTATCCAATAACTAACCCACAAATGTGAAATTGCATGTCCGCTAGAAGGGGGATCTCATCTCTAATAAATACGCCAAAGTGTCACAAAGGATGTACTAAAGGTGGTGTCAGGTCCCACTCCAGGAGATCTAAGGTCTGTCCAGGATCCATGGTAGAAAAATTTGACAAGAAAGTGTGAGAACCATAATAAAAAAGAGAGAAAAGGGAATGGTGAAAGAATGAAAAAAATGGATAAGTTTTCTTTATATAAGAATGAAATAAGGGAATGGGCTTTTGAGAGGATAGGCCCTTGGGAGAATGGAACTTTAAGAGAATGGGTTTTCAAATAGCTAGCTCTTAGATAAGTGGGAATAAAAAAAAAGGAGAAGAAGGTCCTTATTTGAAAAGAGTGGCTTTCTTGGAATTTTAAAAAAAGAAAAAAAATTAAAATTGGGAGAATTTTTCACTATTATTCATTTCTTAGGTGCACCCCGAAGTTGATTGTGTAGAAGATGAAAGTTATCTTATCAAAGTATTAATGAGTAACTGATCAGGTTGGAATTCCTAAGGATCATGGTCATGTTTCAAATTAAAGGATTCATTTCCCGGTTTGATTAGCCTGTAGGATGGAGCATACCATAGACACTCAATTTTATCAGCCCATAGCTGGGGGCGAGTTATGGATTTTCTATGATTGAAGCGTTAGAATTAAGGGACTGCCTTGTGAGTTTGTATACGTAAGGATGACAACATGAGTTTCCCATTTCAAATGAGTGAGCAATTGAGCTTGATAGAGTTCTCGAGGATCACATTTTAGATGAGTGAGTAATCGAGCTTGATAGAGTTCCCAAGGATCATATTTTAGATAAGTGAGTAGTTGGGCTTGATAGAGTTCCCAAGGATCACATTTTAAATGAGTGAGGAATCGGGCTTAATAGAGTTCTCGAGGATCACATTTTAGATGAGTGAGCAATCGAGTTTGATAGAGTTTCTAAGGATCATATTTTAGATGAGTGAGGAATTAAGCTTAATAGAGTTCCTGAGGATCACATTTCAGATGAGTGAGCAATCGGGCTTAACAGAGTTCATGAAGATCAAGTTTCAGGTGAGTAAGAAATCGAGCTTGATAGAGTTCCCGAGGATCACATTTTAGATTAGTGAACAATCAAGCTTGATAGAGTTTCCGAGGATCATGTTTCAAATATATTAATGAGTGGCTTCTCAGTTCAAAGACATTGGGATTCACAATTCAAGTATTAATGAGTGGCTAATCTAGATAAACTCTCAAGGATCATAATCACGTTTCAAGTTGAAGAACTCACCTCTTAAATGAACCTTAGAGGTCAGGTATGTCCTTTATTGATTATCACTTATGTTGTGCATGTTACTTTTTCAAAAAATATGATTGCATGAGTTCAGTTTTTTAAAAAATCAAAGGGGCAAACTGTAGACACCCAGTTTGATTGGCCCGTAATAGGGGGCGAATTGTGGATGCTCAGTTTGATTAGTCCGCAATGAAGTCTAGTGATGAGAATGTGCGAAGCTTGAATGCAAGAGAATCCCAAAACCTCCTTGAAAATGGACCTAAAAGCCTAATTTCTATTCGTAAAGATCCCAAGCCTATTTTGGGTGAGGGCCAATAAGGCGACGCCTCAATGATGAGGCACCACCTCTATGGGATGAGGTGACACCTCATCAAAGAGGCACCACCTCTTTACCAACTACTTACATCTACATTAAATGCAGAGGTGCCAATGGTGGCCTAGTGGGTGGGCCCCACACCCTTACAGGCCTAAAAGTTATGTGAAAATGAGATTTTTTAGGTAAGGAAATGTAAGAAAAAAAAAAGGAGTAATGATGGGAAATGAAAAGGTGAATGTCTTGTATAAGAAAAAGGGGGAGGGGGCTTAAAAGGGGATATTGGAGAGAAAAAGAAGATGTTAACAACCATTAGGAACTGAAAAAAAAAATAGAGCAGAGAGCTCTGAAAAAGAAAAAGATGGGGCATTTTTTAGAGAAAATAAGAAAAACCAAGCAACAAAGGTTCATTCTTGTTGAAGGAGGAAGGAGAAAATCTTGTATTCAAGTGATGCTTTGGAATAAAGACAATCTCTTAGGGCCAACTACTTTGAAAAGGAGTTCATAAAATAGTAATAATTTCATTATTCTTGAATATTAAGTTGTAGCATAAGCTTCTTGTTTATTTACTTTCTTGTTTGTTTCTTAGATTTATTATTTGTCACATGCTATATTTATGATATGATCATTTAAAACATTAAGTATATTTGCAAGTCTTTAGTCATTTGCATATGATTTTGCCTTAAGATTGAAGTAAATTTTCTATTTTCTCTGTGCCTGTCATGCAGGCGACACCTCTTTGAAGAGGCATCATCTCTTCGTGTTGAGGCAATCTCGTATCGCCTCCATATATAGAGGCAACGTCTCATTGATGAAGCGCTGCCACAGTGACAGAGTTCTGTGTAACTCTGTCTTCATTATTCATGCTCATTTTATATAGTTAGCATTCCTTCGTGCGTCTCCATGTTCTTATGCTTTGATATTTATATGATTATTACGATGTATTGTTTAACTTAGTATTTGTTCGCCCATTTTCTTATTTATGTATGTCTATCTATTTATATTCATATATAATTTAATCTCATTATTTCTTTTGTAGTATTTCTAGTCGTGGGAACTAACATTTTGTTTGTTGCAGGAATTTTACGATGATTTCTATCATCGATCTTTAATTTCCCCGATTTGTTTATGGATTTACTTATGTTGTAATTAGTTTATTTCTGGTTTATTTTTTGTTTATTTTTTTGTTACGTTGTGCAAAGTGTTGTAATCATTAATCCCTTCCCCCACTTTGTTTAAATGTATTATTTGGTGATTATTTGTGATGAATGTTGAGACATATAATGCATGAAATTGAACTAATATGCGAACTTGGACCTGAACATAAAATCTGATAATTGGTTGGAGGAAATTACATTTTGCATGTTAATAAGGAGATGATTGAATAATTAAAAATAATAAAATACAAAATACAAATGGAGGCCAACCGCAAAGTTAGGTGGACATTTCAAAAGCTCATACTCAGTTTTTGAACCCGTTCTCTAATGATGGCTTCTAGGAACCTCCGTAGAATTCACATGCTATATAGTATATCCCGACTTTTATCCAGATGTAAACTCCTCCAATTTGGGCTTTAAATATATTTTGTATTTTTTAATGAGTTTCAAACTCACACAATATCGTAGTTGCAAAATATTTGGATACGCGCTAAATACCACTATCTACGCCAACATTATAATCTAATTGGTTTAATTTAATTTTTTGACAATGAATAAATTGACAAGAACCATACCAGGGGAGCTTGGAAACTGTAATTTCCTTGAAGACTTGTGCGTGGTGGATAATGACTTTATAGGTATGAACAATGACTGTGCAATACCCTGATAAAAACCTTAGATGTATTATTATTAGGTAACTGTAAAAAATACCGAATGCTTGTTTATGATTTATCATATACTAATTGTCAATTCGTATAATAAAATAATTTTTGATAAATTTAAAATTATAAATTAATCAAATAATTTAGAAACGTGAAATTTAGTCATTTTTTTATTAAAAGTGCATATATAATAATAATAATAATAATAATAATAATAATAATTCAGAATTTACAAAGTTTTTACTAAAAATATTTTAGGTGGAATAGAAAACCATACACTTGTTAAATTAAATATTTATATCAAAATTTAAAATATAGAACAAATAATTTACACTGGTCAATAAAGTTTACTTTTATTACACTCATACTAATAATAATTACTAGTTTATTATATGGAATATCATGCCTTTATAAAATTGTTATGATTTATGAAAGAGTGTGTGCTATCATGATCTTTATGTGTGTGTTGTTGTAATACAATTCAAACAAAAAAAATTGAATTTTTAATATTTTTAATGTGGTGTTTTCCATTCACAGAATTTAAAGAATGAACTTGTTATTCAGAATTCTACATCAATTATGAAGTGCACATATATGATTATATAAATCAGCATATCTTTACATAATTGTCATAGTTTTATTAAGAAGTTTTTCACCCTTATATGTTTTATATACAGTTTGAAAAAAAATAATAATTACTATTTTCCAGGCACAATACCTCATGAGATTTGGCAAGTTCAATAATCTTGGGATACTTCATTTGGCATTTAACAAGATTAGAGGCCCAATGCCGTCAGCAATCCTCAATATTTCAAAGGTGGAGCTGATTAACCTCACTACCAATAGCATCTCAGGCCATCTTCCATCTGACATTGGTTTTCGGCTTCCAAATCTTGTGGAGCTTTACTTAGCTCCGAATCAACTTAATGGACCAATACCAAACTCTATTTCCAATAATAATAATACTTCTAAGCTTACTGTCTTGGACTTACCCTATAACTCATTCTTTTCATTTATTTCTGATTCCCTTGGAAATTTAACTAATCTCCAGCTTCTTAATCTTCGTTATAATCTTTTGATCATCAAATCTTCATCTCCAGAAATGGAGTTCCTCTCATCTTTAGTGAATTACAAACATTTATTAGGCATATGGGTGGAAGGTGATCCTTTGAATGGCTATCTTCCAAGGTCAATAGGCAACTTGTCTTCCAACATTGAGCACTTTTCTTGCAGTGACTGCCAAATCAAAGGTAGAATTCCAAGAGAAATTAGCAATTTAAGTGAGTGGATAGAACTAAACTTCGAAAATAATTACTTGGTTGGAAGCATTCCAATTTCAGTTGGAAGAATGAAGCATCTCCAACGTTTCTCTTAAAGGCAATAGATTACAAGGAACCATCCCTGGTGAGATATGTCAATTGGTAAGTCTGGCCTTTTTGTTTTTGTCAGGAAATGAGCCTTTGGATAGTTTGACTTTTTGCTTGAGTAGTATAACATCTTTGAGAGAACTTGACTTAGCCGCCAATAGATTCACTGCTGATATACCCTCAACATTGTCGGGGTTAAAAGACATCTTGAGAATGAATTTTTCTCCCAATTTTTTAAAATGGTTCTCTTTCATCAGAAATGGCAAATTTGAAGGTTGTAGAAGAGAGAGATTTGTCAAGAAATAAACTATCTGGTGATATCCCAGCAAGCATTGGAGGCCTCCAGCATCTGAGTACTCTCAACATATATTGTAATAGATTACAAGGCTCCATTCCTCAGTCGTTAGGTGACTTGGTTAGCTTGAAAAGGCTGGATCTTTCAAGTAATAATCTAACAGGCGTGATTCCTAAGTCGTTGGAGAAACTCTTACATCTCAAATATTTTAATGTGTCATTCAATCGATTGCGAGGAGAAATTCCTGAAGGAAGGCCATTTGTGAACTTCTCAGCTCCATCTTTCATGGGAAATGAAGCATTATGTGGTTCGATTTGAATGCTGGTGCCAGACTGAAGGAAGTAATCCTCAACCATCCAAGAAGTGTAGTATGATTGCACTCAGATACATTTTACCAACAATTGCATCTCTGATATTGATCATTGCCTATGTTATCCTCCTGAAAAGAAACCGTAGACAGATTGCTAAGCTTCCATCTCAAACAGTTTCATAACCTGTAGCTGCATGGAGAAGAATTTCACGCCATGAATTGGAGGTTACGACATATGGATTTCAGGATAGCAACTTATTGGGGAGTGGGAGTTTTGGCTCCGTGTACAAAGCGGCTTTATCAGATGGGATGACTGTTGTAGTCAAGGTTTTCAGTGTGCAACTAGAAGGAGCATTCAGTAGTTTTGATGTTGAGTGTGAGGTTCTGTGCAGTCTTCCCCATCGTAATCCTGTTAAGATCATTACTGTCTGCTGTAACTTTGATTTTAAAGCACTGGTGCTCGAGTTCATGCCTACTTGGAGCCTTGAGAAGTGTTACGTTCTGGCAATGATTGCTTGGATATTATCCAAAGATTGAACATTATGATCGATATTGCATCAGCATTAGAATATCTCCATCACGGTTACACTACTCCTGTGATTCATTGCGACCTAAAGCCTAGTAATATTCTGCTCAATGAAGGGATGGTTGCACATGTTGGTGATTTTGGCATCGCAAGATTCTTAGGTGAAGGGGATTCTATGATACAAACCATGACACTTGCCACTGTGGGTTACATGGCACCAGGTAATACTTCTGTGCTGTTCTTCGCTGCTCTTGTTGAAATCTAATTTTACACACATGAACATATGCAGTAGTTGCGTCTCTTTTCATCAATAATGAATTAGGAAAATTTGAATGTAGAATATGGATCCGAAGGAATTGTCTGCGAAAGCTGATGTGTACAGTTATGGTGTTCTGTTGATGGAAAAATTTACAGCAAAGAAGCCTACAGATGAAATGTTTACTGGACAAATGAGCCTGAAACAATGGGTCAAACAATCTTTACCTTGTACGGTTCCTCAAGTTGTGGAAGGCAACTTGTTGAGCAAGGAAGAACAACATTTTGCTGCAAAGAGTCAAAGTATAGCAGCTATTCTGGAGTTGCCCCTAAAATGTTCTGCAAATTTCCCAGGAGAAAGAATAGAAATGAAAGAAGTTATTGCTGCTCTAAAGAAGATTAGGACAAGGTACATAAAAATTGTTTACAGGCTTTAGTATCATTAATCTCTTTATGCTTTTTTGCAATAGTTGATTATACTGTGTAACATTCATACAAGACCTATAATCATAACCTGAATTATTGTTGTCATACACAATTTTCCTCGCTCTGATTTCTGAGGTCATACAAATGGTAAAACAATTATCCAGTTATCCATCAAGAGGGCATATCACCTCACTCCCAACTCCAACCGACCTTGTAAATCATTATATATTGCAAGGGTTGCCAAATGCAATTTAATCTTTTTAAAAGGCTCGCAATCCAGCCCCAGAGTGGCTAGAATCAGAATGTGTAGCCTTTGTCATTTCTAATATTTTCTGCATATCAACTTTTCTCATAAAACCCATAATGCATCTATCAGCAGCTCACATCCATATAGCGCACATGCAAATTTACTACGGTTTCATCATCCATAAGTTATTGAGACTGTGGACCAGAAGATAATAGCTTAAAAGCTACCTTATCTTACATTAACAAGGGCCTAATTCACCTCCATTTAACATACCGAAAAATGAACAGGACGAATACAGAAGTTTGGCAGAACATGATCTGTTCATAACAGGATTGAAAGCATGACAATCAAAAGAACATCAGTCACCCAACAAACATTGATTAGAGGAGACACCCCACTCATTTGAGGAGTGTCTTGACAATAGATTTTACATTCAACTTTTTGAGATCTGTATAGGATTGCCCACAGCCAACAAACATGACTGGTGCACCAGAGATGTAGACCATTGACAATGCTGCTCCAACCTACATTAACCAAAACAATTTATGGACCAGATTAGTCATCAAACACGGAATAAACAGCTACACGTTTGGAGGGGTATGCAGGGAAAGAACACAAAAAAGAACGAATGAATAAAAGTAGGTCAAAGAGCCCATCAGTTGTTCCTCTGGGATCCCGTACCTTATCATCAATGGTATCAAACTTGGTAAGGAGAATCCCATCTATCAATCTTGGACTGGGTGAAGTGGAGAGGTCAGCTAATTTCTGCAGATAAAGTAAGAACGTGAGTTGATAAATTCAGTCTAAAGAAAGAACATTAGAAAACAATACACTTGGATCTAAGATTGAACCTGATTGAATTTGGATAGTTGATCAACAGCATCATTTCCAACCAGTGCCTCTCCAACAAACAAGACCAAATCTGGATTGTTGAGGTAAATTAGCTTTGAGAGAGCTCTCATCAATGGTTCATTATCCTGAGATCATTGTCACGTAATTAATATCATCATAAGAGGGGGGGGGAAGAAGGAAGCAAACAAGTGAGCATGTGAGACAAATTTATTGCCTACTATTCAGCTAACTTAACATCCCTTAGTCCCAATTTAACTGAGGTTGTTATGAGAAAGCTGTCAGGTTCACCTTGAATTAAACAAATAATATTTTCAAGTTCACATTTTGAGAGTAAAAATTTATTTATTTATTTATTTTTGTAAAAATAATACAAAGAAAATAACAGAAAATATTTTTAACAAGCAATTGCAATAAGCCAATAACTGAAATACTGAAAAAGTTATCAACAGACATCAACCAAAAATTAAATACACCAGAAAATACCAGTCAATCTAGGTAAAATTTCAAATCACACTATACCTGCATTCGACCAGCAGTATCAACAAGAACCACATCAGAACCATTACGTGCAGCCTCCTGAATTGCTTCCTTTGCTACAATGGCAGGATCTTTCTCATAGCCCTTTTCAAATATAGGAATCTACCACGAAAAGATTACAAGTTCACTATGAACTTCTACAAGACACAATATGCATAACCAACAATCTACTGCTAACAAGAGCCCAGATGACTTTGCTGCCATTAACATAAGACATAAAATTTATACCTGAAGCCTGCGTGCATGAGTGCGCAGCTGCTCAACAGCTCCTGACCGGAATGTATCACAAGCAGCCATCATAACACTAACCTTATGCTGCAAAAGCCAGTATGCTACCTGCAATGTGTAGAAATAACCATTTGATCAGAAAACAATCCTTGACAATAAAATCTTCAAATGCAGAGAAAGAGCGTGTGTGTGTGTGTGTGTGTGTGAGAGAGAGAGAGAGAGATTGTGATATCAGCTAAACCTTGGCTAGATTGGTGGACTTCCCAACCCCATTGACACCAACAAAAACAACAACATATGGTTTTTTCTGTTCCTTGGCAGCATGCACATCCCTCAGTATGTCAATGGAGCGCCTAGGAGTTAAAATACGAACAAGAGCTTCTTCCATTGCAGCCTGCAAACATAATTCCATTGAATGGTGTGAGGTTATTACTATGTCAAAATGGTAAAATGATGATGATGATGATGATGATGATGATGATGGAGGAGGAGAAGAATCTCAAAATGGAAATGCATCTAACCTGAACTGTTGAAGATATCCTTGTAAAAGATGCCAGCTTTTTGCCTTCAAGACTAGCTGCAACTGATTCACAAAGCTTCTCAGCTATCTCCTCAGCCTGTAATATGGACCAGGACAAAACTCAATTAGCATGTAAGCTAGTAAAGATACTATACAAGCATAATCTAGTGGACAAAAGCAACATACCACATTCTTGGTCATCAGCCTATCCTTAAGAGCTTTCAGAGCTGGTTCAAGGTCAGACTTCTCCAAATTTGCCTTTCCCGCAATACTGAACCAAGAAAACAACATGAAATCAGGTGCAAAAATCAGCAATTTCATCAACAATGTTTTGCTAGTTTCTATTCCTATTGGCATCTACTAACTATATATATAAATGTGCAATCACAGAGTTCATCATTTTGCAAAGAACTATGTCAAAACATTGGCAATATTATATGCATAGGACTCTAGATTAAGTTTTTCCCACGTGGGTCAATAAAGGAAAAACTCAACTTAATCCACTAAAAGGTTGATGTAAGAGCCACAACAACTGTAGAATTCATTTTTTAAAGGGAAAAAACCTACAGTGCACAGATACACATAATTGAAGCAAACATGACATTCTAATTAATCACAATTTCTTAATGCAAGATTCACATGCCGACAAATCAACAAAGGTAAAAAGTAAGTCCAACAGTGTTTCCATCATTCTTTGTCTACAACCCAATGCCTGAGTTTTTACCACTTCTCATTATCCAGAAGATAAACAGAAACAACTTCGGAAGCATGGATAGGCAGTGATCACATGTTTCTAAAAGCTAGACAATTCATAACCTTAACTACAATGATATACAGGGCATTTCAGTCTACAAGAGGAAAATCTTAATTTAAATGTGAAACCAGAAATAGGACAAGCCAGCAAGATCAACACTAGTAATGTCTTATAGTAATCAGAAAGCGTGTCTGACGTCTTAATTTCTAGGTTTTCCATTATACTCCAAAATCTCCATGGAAAGAAGGTTCTTGGAGCATATTAACGCTAAAACGGAACATTTTGCATCAAACCAAACATATGCCTCCACTTATAGTAGCTCTTCAAACATGACTCATAATAAAAGAATTAACATATTATCATTACTATTCCCAAAAATATTAAGAAGAGTAGTTGGATATAAAACATTCTTTTTTGAAAATGAATTCAAACCCTTGACAGTCCTTTCTATTCCATTCCTCAAGTGTCCTCAACTCAATCACCTCATAGTCAAATAAAAAACAATTTTAGGTTGAAAAAACAAAAAATTACCTCTGAAACATAGATGAAAACCATCCCTTCTTCTTAGCATCAGGCTTGCTTTCTTTCCCCACTTCCTCATCTTCAGACTCACTATCACTACTGATAACATCTTCTTTGTCCATCATGCTTTCACCATGATCAGTTGCCACAACCTCTATATTCTCACTCCCGTTCTCCACAGGATCTGTAAAGTCCAACTTGGACTCTGGAGGTGAATCATCCCAAACTCTATTCTTCTTTGTTATCTTCTTCTTTGGGTCCACTTTGGAACCTTTACTAACAACAGTATCAGTTTTCTTTGCACCTTTACCCCGCTTCTGAAGTTTGCTAACATCAAAAGCAGAAATATTGGAACTAGCATTTTCTTTGCCATTAGCATTAGCAACAGCTACCCTAGACACTTCAATATCAACAAGATTGCCATTGGAGTGACCATTCTCCAATTTATAACCTTTCCCAGTATCACCATCACCACCATCATTTGCTTCGCTCTTTTTCTTATTTCCTCCATCAAACCCACCTTTTTTCACCTGCCCTTGTTTCTTCACATCATTCAAAGGCTTACCCACCTGCTTTGACTTCTTCAATTCCTCGGCTCGAGCTTCTGCCTCTTTCCTAAGCTGCCTAAACATTTCATCGAAATCATCATATTCCATTCGCTTAGGATCATAAATCTCTGAAAACTCTCGCTTGACCATAGCAAGCAATTCATCCACATACAATAAATGGAGGATCCTTTGATACACAGCAACAAAGACAAGGCCAAGCTCATTATGGAAAGTCCATTTAAGGGTATAGGAAGCACCAGAAGCATCATAATTATAAGAAGAAGCACCAGATCGTTCCTCCAAAAGACAGGATCGAATCAAAGTGTCAATTGGTGATCCTTTAAGAGCATTTCCAAGCTCCTTACATGTCCAGAGGATTAATCCTCCTCTTGTGAAAATTAACAACTGCTCTAACATCCTTGATTTTTACACCAAACAAACCTGCAAATCAAATCAAATCAAATACAATAAAATTCCAAATCAGAAAACAAATTTTAGATGAACAATCCACACCAAAAAAAAATTACTAGAAATTTTCAAGAATTCCACAAACAAGTTCAAGCAGTAAATAAAAAAAATAAAAATAAAGAACCAAAACATATCGCGAGCTTAAAAATTGACAAGAAAATTTTTCAATTTCACATAAAAATAAAGAACCAATCAAACAAATAAGCCAAATCAAACCCAATAATAACTTCGATTTCTTTCATGAATTTGATACCATACAAACAACACATGCAAACATACATAAACCGCAAAAAAACAATAGTAAAGAAAATTTCAGAAAACAAATCACAGATTCACCAAACAAATCATAAAAGAAACGGATTTATTTTTTTTCAAAGTTGATGCGTAAATCAAGATAGTTTAATATTAGGAATCCAAAGAAAACAAAAGCACCTTTACCTTGATTTTATGTTTGTATTGAAATCAGACAAACTTAGAAATGGGAGCAGCAAAAACAATTTAAAAAAAAAAAAAAAAAATTTACAGAAAAAGAAAAAGCGAGTATTCTGGGTATTTATAGACTAGTGCGAGCGTCCATATTTTGACTTGATTCTTTGGCCGGTAGAACTGAAATTTCTGGGATGCAACGAATCTGGGCCTTCAATTTGAATTTAGGCCTAATCTCAAATACTGTTATTATTCTTCGAGATGTAATCGAGCCGAAGACTAATTCGGTTTCAGTTCGTTTATAATTGAGTTGCATTCTAGTCAAATTTGCTATATCATTTACCCTTATTTACCTTAATTTTACCAAAAAATTTATTTTATTTCTAAATAAATTTTAAATAGAATTCATTTTCAAATTCACTTAAACCAAATATACTTCATTAATAAGAATTGGTTTAGTTTCAAATAATTTCACAAAATTAAAAAGATAAAATTCGAACTAAATTTTACAAAATTTTCCTTTAAATTAAACATATTTATTTGAATTTGTAATTGAATTTCAAAAAATTTTATACAATTTATTTGAACCAAATAAACTCTTAGTGTTCACAAATTGTTCACGAGGTTATAAAATTTTAAAATATACAAATTATAAATTATAAATTTACATTAACAAAATTAAAAATAAATTATTTACTAAATAAATTACAATATATTTAATAAAAATTATAATTTTATTCTAATAATATAATTTAAAATATCTTTTGCAATAAGAATATATGTTATATATCTAAAATTAAATTATTAAATATTAAAATTACAAGTTGGCTCACAAGCTTCCTAATCAAATTTGTTCATAAACTTCATGAACCGAGTTTTGTATAGTTTACTCGACTCATTTATTAAACAAACTTCAATATACGAGTTTAAACAATCTTTGATCAAGCTAAATATTGAACTACTCAAAAACAATTTAGCTTATTTACTGTTTTAAATATATTATAGGAAAAATTACCATATGTTTTCATTTATACTTTCTACTTTTTTTCATGCTTAACCTCAGCTTTTGATGTTTACTTTTTTCTTTTTCTTTTTTAATTTTGAGGTTTATTTTTACATTTTTTTTCTTGTTGTTGTTATCATAACTATTTTATTTTTGATATTATTCTGTTTCTACAAAAGTCAGGGTACAAAATTAAGAAGGTAAAAATAATATTATTTTTATATGTTTTCGATTGGTCATTTTCAGTTATATGAGGTTGTATTTTGGTTGTTTTTATTTTTGGGTATTTTTTTGATTTTTTTTTTTTTGTTGTTTTGGCTATTATGGTTTATTTGTTTTCATTTTTATCAGATTTTTGTTATTTTGATAGTTATTTTCTTGTTGTTTTGGTTGGTTCATTTTCAAATTTACAAGGTTGTTTTTTACAATTGTTTTGTTGAAAAATTTGATTGAAGGATAATAACGTCCAAATGTCTTCAAGTTATTCTCTACAAAATCTTTTTTTTTTTGCAAAGAGAAAGAGAGAGAAAGAAGGTAAGTAATTAAAAAAAAAAAAGAAACAATCAAGAAAATATAACAATACATAGATGTGTGCATGCTTCTCTTTATTATAAAATAGAGTTGTTAAGACAATATGATTAAAAAAACCAAGAAAACTAAAGATTTGCAGATAAAGAAAAAAAAGAGTAGAAGAAAAAGAAAAAGAAAAAGAAGTAAGACAATATGATTAAAAAAATGAATTGAGAGGAGAAGGAAAAAAAAAATGAAAGATTTGCAGATAAAGAAAAAAAGGAAGAGAGGGAAGAAAAAGAAATAAGACCGTATTTTTCAAAAAAAAAAGAACTTTAAAAAAGTATTTTTGCAAAGGAAAAAAATCAACAGTATTTTCAAAAATATTTTCCTTTTATATTTATTTTTGAAAAGTCTCTATATTATATAAATAAATTTAAATTTAGTTATAACATTAAAAAAAAGTTTATTAATTTTTAAATATAATTATGCATCAAAATTTATGTGAATCTTATTAATAAATTTAATTCAATAAAGCTCCCAATGCATTTGAAGGATTTTTTTTTTAACAACCTTGAATTAAATAAGATCATACATTTGGGCCCAATGGACAAAGAGATACAACAATAGCTCACTCCCTGATAGAAGCCTATAAGCCTCAAGCTTCATCTTCACAATTGAAACCCTAGAGTTCCTAAGGCATTTGAAGAAAATCTTCATGGACAAAAGCAGTAGCTGAAGCATCCATGGCTGCAGTAAGTGGAAGAAAAGCTCAAGTGTGAGTTTATGAAAACTCAACAACCCAACAACAGTCTTCAGAGTGCCCTTAATGTTGGAGAGCATACAGGAGGTAAAGAAAGCTAGGATATGGCAAGAGATGTGAGCTTTGTCTTATGAGCTTCCATTCTTTAATCGATGATGTCTTCTTGTTGAAAAACAACAAGATGCACCAGCAAAAATGCCCAAATAACAAAGCTATCAGTACAAAAAGCTATCATTAAGTTATCACCCATATTAAGCCTAGACCTTAACAAGATTATTTATTAACAACAAACTATGATATAAAACTAAAGAAACTTAATGTAGAAAAGATATGAACAATAGCTGTAGAAAATAGAGAAAGAAAAATAAAGCACCGTCTGTATTTAAAGGATTCGAGTTCAAAAAAGTTGCGTGCATAAAATTTTATTAAATTGTAAAAACTTTTTACAGTTTAAAATTTTAAATTTTCATTGGATTAAATTTTATTATGTTAATGAATTAAGTTAGAAACCAACATTTTATCTTATAATTAATGACAATTGATAACAGTTAAAATTCTCTCAAATGACAGTTATTTTTCTTTTTTTTTTCTTAATCAATCTCGTACTGTCTTGATTTTTGTCAAGTATGTTTTAGTCCTGTCTATTAATAGGGTCTGTTTTCTTTTGTTCATATGTTGTTCCTACTCTATCTCTTTCCCTATTTTCTTTTCTATGTAAAGTTTTTCTTTGTTCTTTGCTATGAAAGGTTCTAACTTAAATGATGGTCAACTGGTTGAGGACCTATATTCGAAGTTAAACCAAAACTTCTAGAAGATAGAACTTTGAGTAGAAATGAGTATCACTACTTCTTTTTGGAAGTGGACTACTTAATAAGAGAGGAGGAAATAAAAATACTATAGAGAAAAGAAGTTTGTAATTATGAAAATGCTTTCAATTGTTTGAATAATTCATTCAAGCAACACAATTTATATAAAAAAACCTTTTTCCTAGAATAGAGAACTAAAGTTAGTAAATAAATATAAACCATTCACAATCAATGGTTTTTTAAGGATTTAACTATTTATAATTAATTGATTATAACTAACCAACTCATGGTAATTTATTAGTAAATAAATATAATTAATTGATTATAACATAACCAATTAATTATAGCTAATAATAGATCCTCCTAGATCATGGCTTCCCCATTTTAGGAACCATGAGCTCCTACTCAAGTTATGTTGAGATGAGGAAACTCTATAGTTGCCTTATCCCATATGTACCACATAGATTTGCTAGGAAGTTGAATTGTTTTGCCTATACAAAAATACTCATGCGTTCCATGTCAGGTTTCATGAATCTTTTACTTTAATATATAATCATCCTCTAAAGGATCTTCTTGCTTTATCTTCAAGTCATCAATTGAGGGAAGATGGGCATCCTCATCAGGATCGTCATCCAATAAAGATGGTTCAAAGAGCTTCAAGTTCTTGGCATTAATGACCAAGTATATATACATGTATAGTGGTAGGTCGAGCTAAAAGACATTATCACTAATGTTCTTGATGATTATGAACGATCCATATATGATAGGCTTCAATTTCTTTCATTTTCCTTATAATTGTTCCTTAACAAGGTGTAGCCATACTAGGTCTCCTTCTTTAAAGTTACATGGCACACGGTGTTTGTCATGACAATTTTTATACCACTGCTAGGAATGTTGCAGTTGCGCTTCCACTTATGAGTGAATCTTCTAACTCGTTCAAAAAATTTCTATGCTCGAATATGTTCTTCTTTTTCCTTTCCACTTAATGATTTATCATTTGTAGTGAATGCCATGTCAAAAGGGCTTTGAGGTAAGTAATCCAAACAAACATCGAATGGAGATTTGAGTATGAAGTCATAAATTACATAGTTAAATGCAAATTGTAAATACGAAAGGTTATCATCCTAAGTTTTATAATGTTTGGAATTATATCCGCTTAATAAGTGTACTATAGTCCTATTAACGATCTCTGTTTATCCATCAGTTTAAGGATGAAATGCAGTACTAAGCTTCAACCTGGTATCCATCATTCCCCATAAAGAACTCCAGAAATAACCTAAGAATTGACTATCTCTGTCTGATATAATCGATGTTAGGAGGCCAAAATATTCTCAAACATGTTGGAAAAATAATTTAGTAGCTGCTTCTTCTATGACATGGAATGAGTATCACCATTTTACTGAAACGATCCACTACCATAAACAAGTAATCATTCCTAGACTTGGTTTTAGACAATCCTCTAAGAAAGTCCATTGAAATGCTCTCCTAAGGTCGGTTAAGTACTGGAAATGGAAGATATAGTCCTAACTTCCTATTGGAAGACTTTGAGGTGTTACATAGAACACAACCTCGTATGTACTGAGATACATCTAGGTGCATCTTTGGCCAAAAGATAGATCGACAAAGATTCAGTAACATTTTCTCTACTCCAAAATTTCTTATAACTTTGGAATTATGACCTTTATGAATCCATTGCAATCTATCACCATCTTCTGGTATGCACAATTATGCTCCTTTGTATATTTATGTTTCCTTCAGTTGAAACTCACTTTGCTTCCCTTGTTACAACTTAGCATGAATTGAACTAAAATCAATGTCTGTGTCATACCCTGTCATGTACTCAAAAGGAATTATAGGATGGATTTACATAGCCACTAATAATGCAAAACTTACTGGTGTAAGGAGTCGAGATAACATACCTGTTAACTTATTAGTCATTCCTTTCTTGTACTTAATGACAATATTGAATTCTCATAGGTAAGGCATCAATTTCATATGTCGATATTGCTGCAACTTTGGCTGTGTAGTTAGATACTGAAGAGGCTTATACTCAGAGTGTACATAACTTCCTTCCCTAACAAGTAAGTGTAAACAATGAGATGTAGTGCGCGTCTAAGATTTTAGTAACCGTGACACTGTTTGAGCTCAGGGCTCTAGAGAACACACTAACCACTGTCACAAAGACATGGAGTGGAGATAAGGAGTCGCCACCCCCGGGTAATAACTGGGACAAATAAAAAAGGTGGTACTTGATTCCCTAAAAGAAAGCTAGCACCACAACCAGGAGATTCTGGATATGGAATACCAACTTCTTTTAGTCTTGTGTTCATCTAGAATTACTTTATGAATTATTATATTATTCTCTATTTACATGCAATTTCATATAAACCAAAAACAATCAACTCCAAGGCAAACTAGTCATGAAATATACAAGTAAATAATGCATTCAATAAATCATATAATCCCTAAGTTAGTCCAATCTACATGGATTTTAACTAAATGAGCTAAAGTTCACATATTTTAAATTATAAGTGAACCTAAAGACCTAATTCCTTTTGATTTTAATTAAATGAATCTCAATCAACTTGTTTTAATAAAAAAAAAATGGGCCTAATTCTACAAATTATGGAATATTTAAATTAATGGACCTAATTCTATATGTTTTAATTAAATGGTGATCTTAAATCTACAAATTATGAAAAAAAAAACTTAAATTAAGTGGGCTAAGTCTAAATTAATTAAATTAAATTAGGTGAGACTATGTCTAATTAACTAAATGGGCCTAAGGATATTTCTAACCTAAAATCTAATGGACCTAAAAATATATTTTAATTAATTAAACCTAATTAATTATTAAGTGAAATGGGCTAAAAGAATTACTAAACTTAAATAAATAAATTAAAGCCTAAAAGGGGGTTAAGGCTCCAAAAGCATATAATAAATAAGCCCAAAAACAAATAAAAACATAAAAAAAACAATTAAATAAGATCAAACAAATAACTAAATTAATCCTTGCTAAAATCCTAATTTTATTAATATGCGACCTAAATTAATCTACTTCCTCCATTGATTTTAAATAATTACCTAATTAAAAACTTAATTTTACTAACCAATTTAATCAAAATAAACATGCAACCACACACATAATTTCATTACTTCCACTATTAGGGCTATTACATTAATTCATAAAATAATTAATAAAATAAAAATAAAAGCAATAAATAAAATAAAATAACCCTAGAAACTAAGTCTCTACGAGACTTTATCCACAGTTTTCCACGGACTTCTCATGAATTCATCCCTCCTACATGATCACCATGCGTTTTCCTCCATAATTACCATAAAAAAATAAAATAAAATTATAATTAATGAATAAATTATGATAATAACTCGAAAGAATAAAAATAATTAATAATATAAATAAATAAATAAATAATAAGAAGATGATGATGATGATTATGAATGATTTGGAGTACTCATCAGATTTATAATTCACCGTTCTTGATAAATCTTCAAATCTTCTTCTTTAAGAATTCTCCAAGGATCTTGAATTAATTTATGAATCAAAAGGAATTTTTGTAGAAAATAACTCAAGAAAAAGGAAAAAGAATTAAAAAAACCTCTTCAGAAACATGTTTCTCTTTTTTCTTTCTTCTCCCGTCTCCATCTTTTTTCCTTTTTCCTTTCCTCTCTTTTTTTTTCCTTTTTCCTTTCCTCTCTTTTTTTTCCTTTTCTTTTTTTCTCCTACTCTTCATCCTCTTTATATAGTGGAAAAAGAATTAGAAAACCTAGCCCAATCCTAACGTGATTCTAATTCCTAAAAATATAAGATTAATACTTAAAATTATATTTAGGAATTTTAGATCAATTAGGATTGAGTTAAAAGCCAATTAGGAGTTTTAAACCAATTAGGATTGAATTACAAGATGAAAAACAGAGACAAAAGAATTCAATTCCGATCGGAATTATGTAATTCCAACCGGAATTACATAATTCCGGTCAGAATTTTGGTATATATATATATATATATTAACATTTAATTATAAAAAGACCCCTGGAAGAATTTAAGTTTGCAATTAGGTTCTTAAAAATATTGCAATTTAGTCCTTAAAAACACTAAATCCTTCCTTTAAAAGATGCATTTAAACCATTAGAATTTTAAAGATTAAGTATCGAAGACCTATTCATGATATTTTCATCATTGAAATCCTTTGCTGCATCCATAACACATCATCCTGAAATTAGGTGTCTACAGTAAGCTCTCTAATGCTTCACTGTTTGATGCAAGGCATATAGCTCCTTGTCATAAGTTGGATAGTTCAGTACTAGTCCATTGAACATCTCACAATGTTATGCAACTGGTTTGCCATCCTGAAGTAATGTGGCTCCCATTGCATAGTTAGATGCATTTGCTTCTACTTTAAATGCTTTATGTAGATTTGGCAATGCTAACATTGGGGCCTCAGTAATCTTTCATTTTAATAACTGGAAGGATTCTTCATGTTTCTTTGACCATTCAAACTTTTGATTGGCCTTCGTGAGAGAATGTAATGGTGCTACAATTAGAGAAAAATGTCTAATAAACTTTCTTAAATATTGGCATGCACCTATAAAGCTTTAAACTTTGGTCACTGAATGGGGTGTGGGCCATTAATTGATAACTTGTACTTTCTCTAAACCTACTTTTAGCTTTCCTGCACCAACAATGAACCCTAGGTAGACAAGCTCTTGCTTCCCAAATTCATTTTTCTTTAAGTTCAATCGTATTTGACTAGCTTGTAGAACCTCTAAAACCTGAGCAATATGACGGAGATGGTCCTCACATGTGATGATATAGATTAGAATGTCATCCAGATAGGCAATAACAATGTCCTCAATGAAAGGGCAAAGCATTTCATTCATTAGTCATATAAAGGTAGCTAGAGCATTATATAGTCCAAATGGCATAACCAACCACTCAAACAATCCTTGCTTTATTTTAAAAGTAGTTTTCCAAGTGTATTCTTTGTGGATGTGTACTTGATAATAACCTGATTTCCCGATCAAGTTTGGTGAAGAAAAGAGCACCATGTAATTGATTTAAGAGATCATCAATCCTCGATAGTGGATACTGATTCTTGATAGTGATTTTGTAAAGTGCTTTATAGTCCACGCACATGCGCCATCCTCTATCTTTCTTGGGCACAAGTAGCACTGGTGAACCACATGGTGAGCAGTTGGGCTTGATAACTCCTTATTCAAGAAGTACTTGTATTTGCTTCTTGATTTCTTCACTTTATATCAAAGAGGTGTGATATAAACCTAAGTTTGGTAGAGGTGAATCTCCTACCAACTGAATTTTTTATTCTACAACTCTTTGAGGTGGTAATCCTTGTACATTTTGAAAAAGATCCTTAAAATCCTTTTGCAATTTTCTAATATCAAAACATTGTGAAGGTGTTAGAGTCACCATTGACAAAGTGACAACATCAGCATATTGATCTTGTGGTCGAATCATCAATAAAATGAATTGTCTATAAGAGTTAACCAATCGCTTGGTTTGGTTAACTGTTAGAAAATTTTCTATAGTTTGGGGCTTACAAGCGTTGATATGGAACTCCTTTCCATCCTTCACCAAACGATACTTGTGAAGCCTCCTTTAATGAATTTCATCATGATCCTATAGATATAGACTTCCTAATATGACTTGGCATACGTCCAATGGAACCACCTCGCATGTCACTTCATCGATGTAATGATTAGTGATTACAAATTTGAAGGTATATTGCTTTGTAATCTGCATGTCAATGTCCTTCTAAATTCAGCCTAGTGGGTAAAGCTTAAGGTGAGGCATTATTTCTAAGCCTACCTACTTCACTAAATCCTCTGAAATCAGATTCTTTTGACTTCTAGGATTGACAATTGCTTATACAAAACTCTATTACACTTGAATGCTCAAATGGAATAGCTCATCACGGTTGTAAGCATTTGTAGTGTCTGTTGGTGAAGTTATTAAGGCAAGGATAGTGTCGGGTTGCTTCAACTCTGGAAAGTCTTCTGCCTATTGCACTATCATTGTGGCCTTCCTACCATTCCTTCCCTAATTTTTCCTTTGATTTTTAAGTCTTAACTCAGGATGAAGTATCCAACATTTTTTTTTGATATATCTACTGGAATTACAGTAATGATAGTAATTTTTCTATGTTGGGCCATCCTTGATTTGTTTGCCTTTATTCCTCCAATCAGATCTACTTGTAGTTGTATGTTTGTCGTCCTTCTTATTAAGTTTTTTGTATTTGGCCTCGATGGTAATGGCTTTGACTATAACTTCTTCAATTGATTCCATGGTGAACAATTTTAGTTCTTTCTGTATGTAGTTGGCAAGTCCTCTGATATATTTCATAAAGACATTATAATCTTCAACATTTATATCTAATACCATAACTTGGTTATATAATTTAGAGGTATAGTCTTGTATTGATTTACCAAACTTTTGATTAAAGTGATCCCATTTGTACCACCTTTCTTCTTCATAGCCAATAGGATAAAATTATTTTCTTAACAATTTTTTGAATTTACTCCAAGTCAACTCTGAAATGTTTTACCATTTTCGGAATGACTTCCACCATGTAATAGCATGGCTTGAAAGTTTTAGGCTTGCAAATTGGATCTTTTCAACATTAGAATACTTATGTATATTAAATAAATTTCTAATGTGTCTATCCAATTATCTAATTTGTCAACATTTGCAACACCACTGTAAGTAGGAATTTTAACCTTAAAATCAATTTTGAAGGCACTTACATTTCTCTAATTTTCTTCTTCCCTGGTATTATCTTCCTAGATGGTGTGTTCCTCGTTCTAGTTGTCATATATGACCTTTTTCTTTGAAGGGGATGCATGTTTTGAGGTTTTTAAATTTCCACTAGTTCAGAAATAGATGTTGATAATAAATGCACCTATTCTTCAAGCCTGGTGATACGATCATCATTATCATTAGTCTTATTTATTTCTCCTGACATTTCTCCTTTCTTTGACTTTGGCTTCCGATATACGAGCAAAGGACCTACAAGTTCTTCTTCAGAAGTTTTGCATTGGCCACGAGTTAGGACCATAAACCACCTTTACCCCTTTCGAATCTTGAGCTCTGATACCACTTGATCCAAAACTTCTAAGAGATAGAACTTTGAGTAGAAATAAGTGTCACTACTTCCTTTAGAAGTGGACTGCTTAATAAGAGAGGAGAAAATAAAAATACTGCAGAGAAAAGAAGTTTCTAATTATGAAAATGCTTTCAATTACTTTATTAATTCATTCAAGTAACATGATTTATATATGTTATAACCCAAAATTTTATAAATTATTAAATTAATTTATGGGATTTGTAATGTTAATAATTATTTTATTAAATTATAATACTTAATTATTTTATGAAATTAAATTTGAATATTTAGTGTTGAATATTATTAATATTATTATTTTTATTATTTGTGAAATTAAATTAAATTCTAGCATTAGTATTTGCTTTATTATTTCATATCATTATTATTTCGAAATTAATGTTTAATTTTTATTTTTAATAATTATTTAGTTGAGTGATTTTATTAAATTAAATTAATTGTTATATATATATATATATATATATATATATATATATATATATATATATATATATATATATATATATATATATATATATATAATTTGTGGTGTGAAATTAGTGAGAGAGGATATTTTAAATAAAATATCTTCTTTTTTTTTTTTAAGTTTTCTCTTTTATGCTTTTTCAAAAAAAAAAAAAGGAAAATAACGTCTAGTAGCCTTATGCCCCCTCCCCTTTCTTCTTCTTTCTCTTATTCTTCTTTCTTTCTTTTTTTATTTTTTCTTTCCCTACTCAACCCGACACCCACCCAATGCCACCACCGTCAGCCACCATCTTAGGGCATGAGGTTGGTCTCTTTTCAAAGCTCATCCTACAGGCTTCTAAAATCTTTAAACCGTTTCGAGTTTTGACTCCAGTAACTATCCCGTTTTTGTATAATTCATTTTTTAGTATTTTGAACTTTTTGTTAGTTTAAGCCTTTACTTGATTTTATTATCTATTGTTTCTTTGAGATTAATTGTTGTAGAGGTTGTGAGTAAGCTAAATATGATTTTTATTTATTTTTAAATATTTTAAATTTTCGGGCTCAGGGTTACTATTCATATACTGTTCTGAGCTCGAAAAAATTATATTTTTAATAAATTCTACTAGCTATTTTAAGCATATTTTAGGAAGAAAGTTTATTGAAATTACATTCCGATTATTTATTATGAATTTTTGAATATTTATGTAAAAATTGAATTTTTGAAAAAATTAGTAAATTTTGTATTTTGATTGAACTTATTGTTAATTAATATGTTTTGGATAATTTTTGAGTAATAAATAGTATTAAAATAATTTTTATGAATAATTTACTATTTTTAACTAATTAATAATAACTTCTGGAAATATATTCAAATAATAGTTTTATTTATTATTTTTATGATTAAATGAAATTTTTCCTACTTTTATTATATATTTGAGCAATTTAAATAATTATTGGTAACTTATGCTATTTAATTTCAAATATTTGAAAAATAGATTTTATTAATATTATTTAATTCTATTTGGAATTTTATTTTTTATTTTGAAAATAAATATCTTTGATGTTTTATTATTTAAATAAATTGAATTGTGGTATTTTATGATTTTTATGAATTTTAGTGATTTTTAATATTTATTATTATATTATTGATTTTTGTGTATATTAGTTCTCAGTTGGACAATTTATGTAGTTCGGGAACCCAACCCCAGAAGTTGAGCATTTTGTGTATATTTGATGTGTGTTTGCGTACAGGATCAGCTCTACTTTTAGTAGAGAGACGTCTGTTATATATATATACACACACACACACACACACATTGATGCTTGATTGTAAATAACTTTAGGTTGCATGTATATATATTATAATAATTCACTCAGTGAGATCTGACTCCCCTCAATATTTTTTTCAAGATCTTCTACTTTAGACCTCCCTAGTAGAACTATTCACCAGACTATTTCCTCTCCGGCTGATTTATGTAAATACTGAACCATACATTCTCTTATATTTTAGTAATCATTGCAGTATTAGTGCTTATTGTTGCAGCATTGCGTTGTATTAGTTAGAGACCCTATATTTGAATATTGTATGAAGATATTTTATTATTATGATATAAAGATTTATTTTATATTAATTAAAGTTTTAATTCTTGTGTATTTTTGTGTTATTATTATATGTGTTTTTATTTTAAGGCTTGCTACGGGTTCCAGATTCAAAAGAATTATCGTTCCCTTGCACCAGTCATAACTCCCCAATTTGGGTCCCCAATTTAGGTCGTGAAAAAATTAGTATCAAAGCCTAGGTTTAGCATTATGGACCTAAGTTAGTAGAGTTGTGTTTTCTTTGAAACTACTGCAATAAATTAGGTTCAACTATGTTTTCAATAAGTCTTCCTTGTTTTAGTTTTCTGTGTAACCATTAGGATGTCTATTTTTTGTCTGTGATTATTTGAATTATATGTTTTATATTTGTTCTTTCAAGATTATGGCGAGTGTGAGTCGCTCCATCGGTCGATGAGACCGATGATGGAGAGTCTTTTAAGGATAAGGTTCTACCCCATGTGCAGCCATCTAGGCATAGGGGTAGAGGTGAATCTAGAGGGCCAGGTGGTCGCTGTAGATAGAAGAAACAACAAAATGAAGAGCCTGTGGCTCAGGGTTTTGATGATGTTGTCTATGCACAGGAGTTTCGCAGGGTGCAGTGTCAATACCCCCGGTCGTACCGCAAATACAGCCTTTATTTCAATAGAGAGCTCGAGATATGTCAATTCCGCATATATTCCATGTTTTGAATCTTGTTGATTTCCACGTCTTTTCAAGAGAGGAGAACATGAACTTTTTTTACCACAGAGATAATGTATATTGATAAGCAATCCTTTCAAGTTGAAGTTATGACTCTAGTTTCAACCCTTACTACACCTATATAGTAAAGAGTATGTCAGAAGGAACTGTAACTCAAAGGCCAAATTAGTTATTGTAAGAGGTATAAGCAACCTTTGAATTCAAACTTGCATCATTAGTGGCTGGGATAGCCAGGATTAATGAGGACTTGGTAGCACTTAACCAAGCATGACAATTGTTTTAAATATGCTTTGATAAAGGAATTAGAAGACGTTTAATATAGACGAAACACTTTTTTATTTTTTAATGGTGAAGTTATCAGTTTTGACTGTAATATAAAATTGGTACATACAGTCAAATTAGCTTTATATGACTACTGTGACATTATTGGAGTTTAAAGAGTGATTTCTAAGATACTTCCATCCACCTTCAAGGAGGGATAATTACACGTGGCGGTTATTACACAAAATAAGAGAAGAGTAGTAAGTTGAGAAGAATATCCATGAGCTCTTCAATCTGTCACGTCATGCTGTAAACATACTGTATAAGTGGAGTCTAGTAGAACTGTATGTTATAGGATTAAGTTCAGAATATATTAGCATCCGACCTGAGGACTGAAATTTAGAGAGTTATTTGCAAATTCAATCCTTTTAGGTGTAATTAATTTTAATGTGATTTTAAGAATGGATTTTGATATGATCCTTGGAATGGATGGGTTGTCTAAACATTATGCCACTGTTGGTTGTCGAAGTAAAGAGATGACTTTCAAAATTCTAAATGATTAAGAGTTTAAGTTTATGGGTGACAAGAGTTCTGCACCTTAGAATTTTATCTTCGCTATCATGGCTAAGAAGATGCTGAGAAAAGGTTGTCAGGATACTTGGCTGTAGTCAGAGATACTACAGTGGATAAGACATCTTCTAGTAGCTTATGAGTTTTTTTATGTTTTTCCTGATGAGTTGCTAGGTTTACCACCTCATAGAGAGATCAAATTCTATATGGATATGGTCCCAGGCATAGCTCCTATTTCGATGTCACCTTATAGAATGGCTCCTGCAGAGTTGAAGGAATTAAAAGAGCAGTTGCAAGATTTATTAGACAAGGGTTTCGTTAGACCCTGTGTTTCTCCTTAAGGTGCACCAATCCTATTTGTGAAGAAGAATGATGGTACACTGAGATTATGCATTGATTACAAAGAGCTAAATAATGTGATAGTGAAGAACAAGTATCCTCTTCTGAGGATAGATGATTTGTTTGTTTAACTTCAGGGTGCACAATTCTTTTCCAAGATTAATTTGAGGTTGGGCTATTATTAGCTGCAGATAAGTGAAGCCAATGTTTCTAAAATGGCATTCTGCACTCGATATGGTCACTATGAGTTTCTGGTGATGTCCTTCGAGTTAACTAATGCACCAGCTGCTTTCATAGATCTAATGAATAGCTGTGCAGACCATTTATGGATCAGTTTATAGTAGTCTTCAGTGATGATATACTGGTGTATTCGAAGAGTATAGAGAGCACGTATATCACTTGAGGACAGTACTACAGACACTGAGAGAACATCAGCTTTATACTAAATTCTCGAAGTGTGATTTATGGATGGAGAGTGTTGCATTCCTTGGACACATGGTGTTTAAAGATGGTATTTAAGTTGATCCATAGAAGATAGAAGCAGTGTTTGAATGGCCCAAACTGATATTAGTCACTCAGATTCAAAGTTTTCTAGGTTTGGCTAGGTATTATAGGAGATTTGTGCAGGATTTCTTGAGAATTACAGCACCTATGACTCGCCTAACTCAGAAGAATGTGAAGTTGATGTAGTCAAATGCTTGTAAGAACAATTTTAAATTACTAAATGAGAAATTAACCACAGCTCTAGTTCTCACTATGTATTGTAATGCCTCCAGAGTTGGCCTAAGTTGTGTGTTGATACATAATAGTAGGGTAATAGCTTATGCTTCAAGGAAGTTGAAGAAGCATGAACAGAATTATCCTACTCACGACCTAGAGATGGCTGCAATGATCTTTGCTCTCAAAATTTAGAGACATTATTTATACAGAGTGAATTATGAGATTTTTATAGATCATAAGAGCTTGAAGTACATTTTCTAGCAGAGAGATATGAACTTGAGACAAAGGACATGGTTGGAATTACTGAAGGATTATGATTATGATATTTTATATCATCCAGGAAAGGCTAATGTGGTAGTAAATGCTTTGAGCATAAATTCCTCAGGCAGTCTTGCTCACATTAGTGTGAAGAGGAGACCTCTGATTCAAGAGTTACACAAGTTAGTGGATCAAGGGTTGATGATGAAGATTAGCAGATTATGAGGATTGCTAGCTCAGTTCAAAGTCAGATCAATGTTGAGAGATAGGATTAAGGCAACTTAAAGTTGAGATCCTATTTTGGTAGAGCTTGAGGAGAATGTTCATGAAGGGAAGTTCACTAATTTTACACTTAATGGTGAGGGTGTTTTATGGATCAGTGGTAGATTATGCATTCCTGATATGGATAATTTGAGAGAAGAGATCTTAAAGGAAGTGCATTCTGTAACTTACAATATACATCCAGATATTACTAAGATGTAACACAACATCAAGGATTTGTACTAGTAGGATGGATTGAAGAAGGATGTAGCTGATTATGTTTCTAAGTGCTTGACATGTCAGCAGGTGAAAGCTGAGCATCAAAAGCCTTCTAGAAAGCTTCAGCCTCTTCCTATTCCTGAGTGGAAATAGGAGGGAATTGTTATGGATTTTGTGACTGGGTTACCTCGTTCAAAGGATGGAAACGATTCCATCTGGGTGATTGTGGATAGGTTAACCAAATCAGCTCACTTCTTACCAATTAAAGCCACTTATTCTGTAACCAAGTTGTCTAAGTTATATGTTAAGCATATTGTGTGCCTTCATGGAGTGCCTATTTCCATTGTATTTGATAGAGGTTCAGTATTTACCTCTCGATGTTAGCAGAAATTGCAAGAATTAATAGGCACCAAGCTCGATTTTAGTGCTATTTTTTACCCTCAGATAGATGGTCAATCTGAGAAGACGATTGTCACGACCCAAAGGGGGGCCATGACCAGCGTTAAGGAATGGGAATTCTTTCGAATCCGGAACCCGTAGCAAGCCTAAAATAAAATAACACATGCAATAGTAATAATAACACAATTAAGTAAAATACTGTGCAACGGAATAAAATCATAAATATAAAAATAATAATCCACCACTGGATTTAAATTAAATTCTCATCTCATATATATAAATAAACTTTTAATACAAATCCAGTTCAAATATTTAAAGTACATATCTCATGACTTTATTCAACTACTGCAGTGTCTAGATCATAAAATAAAACTCAGATAAGCAGTTTACATAGAGAAGTCGAGGCGAAAGAAATCTGGCATACAGGCCTGCTACTGAGGTCTGAGGAAGAAGAATCTCCTGAAAAATGGTTAACAGAGGGGAGTCAGACCTCACTGAGTGAATTACTATAGTATATATACATGCATACTAAATGCCAAAGCACACAATCAAAAGTATATATAATATGTATATATACAAGCAAATACACACAGATGCCATAAAATCATTTTATATATTTTAATTGAAAATCACTATTTATGAAGGATCAAATAGAACCCTAAAATATCGCAACCTTAAAATCGTGTTAGACAACACTCTAGCCATACAGGCTCACTTATTCCAAATATATCACTTATTCCATTTGAACAGTAGACTGGCCCCGAGACACTAAGTCAACCGAGCTCCAGCAGTCTGACTGTCAGTGTGATTAGCCCTGAGACACTTGGTCAACCGAGCTCCAGCAATCACACTCCTAAATCATATCACACATCAAATGATAATATCCAATCAATATCCACAAATGGTTAGTAATATAGCCTAAATCCTATAAGCGTACCGGTACGTACTCGGTCCTAGTGCTGCCCACTAGGTAGCACGTTCTATTGATATCCTTCATTGAAATATAAAGCATACATTCATAAAAACAAATGATGCATGAATTTAAATATAATAGCAACAATAACCATATATATACTATAAATATATCAAAAGTAAACCAGGTATATTTTGAGTATATATACGTTAAATAAATCCAATTAAATTACAAAATAAACTAGAAATGTATTTGAAAACATTTTAAACATAATTCGTTAATAAAACATGCATATAGTTTAAAATATACCAATAATAAACCAAAAATAAACTTAAGTACTGATTAAATTATTTATGCATATTTAATCCAAAAAAAAACATACATTTCTAAAATCATGCATCCTAAAGCATATATATATAAAATAGTAACTCACACTTAGTGCGCTCCTCGAGATGGGTCCGACGGGCCTGGTCCACTAGGCCTCGGTCTCGGCGCAACTAAGCATACAAGAGTACTAGACATCATAATAAACCTAACAGAAAATCTTAGAAACTCGATTTAGAATATTGGACACAGAATCAAAATTAGGGTTTGACCGGACATCACGTTTTACGATAATTCTACCGAAAATCCGACAGAACCTCCCCTGTAAAATGGACATCTCTCTACTCAAAGAGTAGAGTCGGCCCTGCAAAGAAACACACTTCGAAAAACAAACACAGAAACACATCCACAACCCCTCGATCGGACTCCAAACTACAGTCTACCGACCGGGGTTCACAATTCACATAACAATATAAAAATACCGAAAATACCCTTATATCCAAAAATACATTTAATAAGTATAAATTACATAATTAACCCTAAAACACATTAAAAACCAATAAAAACTCATTTTATTAGAAAAATCATATATTATATATATAATTGAAAATAATTTACGAAAAATAGTTTTAATTAATTAAAAATACTAAATAATTTGTAGAAATCATTTTTATACCTTAAATAACTATTAAAACCAATTTAATTACATTTTTAACCAATTTAGGGTAAAATTACCAAAATACCCCTATATATATAAATACACTAAAATTACTCCAAAAATTCACCAAAAATAATATAATTACACAAAATTTATTTTCTCAATATATTTATCAATAATATCAATAAATAAACTCAATTAACTAATTAATTTCAATTAAAAACACAATTAACCCTATTTTCCAAAATTACATAAACCTAAACAAATTCAAAATAAATACATATAAATTCATAAAAATTCCAAATAAATTTCTATAATTCATTTTAACACCTATATTTATCATAAAACACAATTTCATAATTTATTTAATTAATTTTTGAAAATTAGAAATAATAATAAAATATTCAAAAATACCCAAAAATCAAAATAATCTCCAAAAATTCACACATGTAGATTAAGCTAAGGGGAACAACATTTGTAAAGGAATTTTTCATGAATGAATCAATTAAAAGTTCAAAAAAATCAAGAACCCTAAAATGGCCGAATTACCAAAATCGAAACCTAAGCAAATCAAGATCATTTTAAGTGAAACAAAGCTTGGAATCACACTCACCGGAGCTCAAGGAGAATAAATATACCAGCGGTGTAAAAAATGGTGGCCGGAAACGCCGTGAACGACGGTGAGAATGAATTCAGCTTCCTGGGCTTATTCCGACCAAACCTCGACGGAATAGGGCGCTGCTGGTGGCGGGGAAGGTTGGGGAAGGAGGTGGCACACCGGGAGGCACACCAACAGTGAGAAAATGGGATGGCAGGCGGCGGAACGGTGATGGGAGTGATCGGGAGCGAGGGAGGAGGATGGATGACACAACCGTTAATAACTCAAACTTTATTTTGTGTTTAATATTAAAGTATATGTATATATATATATATACACTTTACACTATATATTAAAATAATATAAAATCACACACATTAAATATACACCACACACATTTAATTTAATATTTTAAAATTTAATACACCTAAAAATAATTAAATAATATTAAAACTAATAATAAATAATAAAATATTAGGGTAATTAATTAAACCCTAGTTTAATTTAAATGAATACATACATATATACACTTTATTTAGTGCTTTAAAAATATATATGAGCTCATGCAAGTCTGGAAATCTATTTAAAATATTTAATATTGCATTATTTACGTATCAATTTCCCCGAAAATGCAAGTCCCGGGAAAATTTTACGTAAAGTGCTTAAAATAATATAAAACAATTAAAAAATCAATTTTAATTAAATAAAAAACTCATAAATATCCTAATTATACACAAAAATTATTAACATTGCATATCCCGATGAAGTATTAAAATGTTTTAAAATACGGGATATTACAACGATCCATACCCTTGAGGATATGTTGAGAATGTGTGTAATGGATCTTGAAGGTAGTTGGGATGATCATTTGCCACTGGTAGAGTTTGCTTGTAATAATAGCTACCATAACAATATTGAAATGACATCGTATGAAGCTCTGTAAGAACCCAATTTCGAGATGATTTGAGTTTGGATGCAACAGAAGACCTGATGATAAAAATTAACTATGAAATTAGATTTGTTAGATCTGATTTATAGGTTTTGGACTAAAATGTAAATTCTTTTTAGGACCTAGTTTGAATTTTGTTTATTTTAATAATAAAAATATAAATTTTCAAAATAAATAAATTTTCAAAAAAAAATGAAAAAGAAAAAAATTGCTTAGGCCGAATTTAGCCTAAACGGCCAAATGAATTTGCAAATGAAAGTGGTACCACTTTGGTGCCAAAGTTGATTTTTTTTTTGTCGCAAAACTATATTTCCGGTTAGAAATATATTTTTCCAATCCATCCTGCAAATTTTTTTATAATTATTATTTATTTTATTTGGTAAATTTGTTAGAAAAATAATTTATTATTTTATTTTATTTAATTTTTGAATGGTTGTTATTTTATTTGATAATTATTTTGATAAATGTCCTATTTTTTAGATAAATAATTCAAAAAATGATTTGATTTTTGATTTTGTACCCAATTTAGGGTTACAGAGTTAGTCTATTTATATGTAATTTTCTTTTGTCCTAGGGGGCTCCGAGAGTTTTATTATTATGATTTTTTCATCTACTTTCTCTTATTCTTAGGGGAGTCACAATACACCTACTTAGATTTTTTTATGTGTTTTTCTTTAGTTTTTTTTGCTAAAGATCATATCAAATAAGATAAAAATCACAGATAAACACAACAAAAGTCACAAGCTTTCATCAACGGTGATTATCATTCTGAGGGAAATCAATAATGCATCCTATTCTCAAATCTTCTTCTCCTTCTTCTTTTATTTTGATTTTGATTTTATTTTTATATTTAATTTTGCTTATTATTATTATTATTATTATTTAATCATTCATTGACTAACTTTTTATTTATTTTAATTTTAATTTTATTCTCTTAATGGATGGGGTGACATGAATTCATTATAGAGAACCTGTGACGATCCATGGAATGCCATAGATTAAATTTTGTATTTGAACATAGTTTTTAGGGTTTCTGGGTATTTTATTTATTTTATTGATTGTTTTATTTTGTATTTTTATTTATTTGGCTTTTTGGGTTGTATTTAATTTAATTTTTTTAATTTGTAGTAGACTATTGTAATAGCCCCAAATAATGAAATTCTGTAAGTGTGATTGTGTGTTAATTAATTGGATAGTAAAATTAGGATTTTATTTGGTGATTAATTAAAATTAATGGCTATAGAGATAATTAAGGTTTGTTTAATTAAAATTGAATTAGATTTAAGTGGATAGAATTATGATTGCTTGTTAATTATTTTATTTATTTATTATTTATGGTCACTTTAATTAAATTAGAGTTTTTAAAAGAAATAAGTTTGATTGATTGTTTTTGTTATTTTTATTGTTTTTGGGCTTGTTAGATTATGTTTATGTGTTTTGGGCGCTAAGCCCTTGTTAAGGTTTAACCCACATAAATAAATTTAGGTTTCTTTAATTAAAATTGATATTAGGACCATAATTAATTAGATTTAGGGTAGAGATAATTTAGACCCAGTTAGTTAATTTAGATATAGGTCCACCTTTAGTTTAATTTAATTAACTTCGACTTAGTCCATTAAATTTAAGTATTTTCCATAACTTGTTGATTTTATATCACCTTATAATTAAAATATGTAGAATTAGGCCCACTAATTTAAATACTTCATAATTTGTAGATTTAGACCCATTTTAGAATTAAAATAAATAGACTTAGGATTACTTAATTAAAATTAAATAAAAATTAGGCTCATTAGTCTTTAAGCTCACTTGTAAATAAAAACATGTAGATTTAGTTCATTTAATCAAAATCAATGTAGATTAAACTAACTTAAGGATTATGAATTTAAATGAGTGCATTGTTTACATATATTTTCATGACTAGTTTGCTTGGAGTTGATTGTTTTAACAAGGGTTTATATGAAATTGCATGTAAATAGAGGGTAAGATAGTAATTTATAAAGCAATTCTAAATGAACACAAGACTGAAAGAAGTTGGTATTCCATAGTTATGGTGTTAGCTTTCTTTCAGAAAATTGAGTACCACCATTTTCGATTTGTCCCAGTTATTACCTTAAGTGGTGACTCCTTATCTCCACGCTATGTCTTTGTAATAGTAGTTAGTGTGTTCTCTAGAGCCCTGAGCTCAAATAATGTTACGGTTGCTAAGATTTTGGGCATGTGCTAAACATCGCCATCTACAAGCTTTGTATGGAAGGAAGTGTAAATCTCTTTTGTGTTGAGATGAGATTGGAGAGAGAAAGTTGACTGGACCTAAGATTATCCAGGATGCAACTAAGAAGGTTGCTTTGATAATAAGAAGATTGGAAACTACAGCTAGTAGAGATAAGAGTTATGTGAATCCGAAGCATAAGGATGTGGAGTTTCAAGTTAGAGATTTTATGTTTCTGAAGGTGTCACTGATGAAGAGTGTGATAAGATTTGGCAAGAAAGGAAAGTTAGCACCGAGATACATTGGACCTTTCGAGATTCTGGAGATAGTAGGCATGGTTGCATATCGTTTGGTTTTGCCTCCGAATTTATCTCAAATGCATCCAGTGTTTCATGTCTCGATGCTTAGGAAGTACATTTCAGACCCTTCGCACGTGTTGCAGCCTTAAAGTGTAGGAGTGAATGAAGATTTGACGTACAAGAAAGAGCCAGTTACGATTGTGGATTATTAAGTTCGTCAGTTGCATTCGAAGAAGATTCTGACGATCAAGGTGTTATGGAGGAACAATAACGTAGAAAAACACATGTGGGAGACCAAAGAGGAAATGCGAATGGCTTACCCTTACCTTTTTCCTCGATGAATTCTTGTATTCTATTCTTTTAATTTGAAATTTAAGGGCGAATTTTGTAAGAGGAGAAGATTATTATAATCAAAAATTTTATAAATTATTAAATTAATTTCTGGGATTTGTAGTGTTAATAATTATTTTATTAAATTGTAATATTTAATTATTTTATGAAATTAAATTTGAATATTTAGTGTTGAATATTATTTTAATATTAATATTAATATTATTTTATTATTTATAAAATTAAATTAAATTCTAGTGTTAGTATTTGCTTTATTATTTCATATCATTATTATTTTGAAATTAAAGTTTATTTTTTATTTTTAATAATTATTTAGTTGAGTGATTTTATTAAATTAAATTAATTGTTATATATATATATATATATTATAACCTAAAATTTTATAAATTATTAAATTAATTTCTGAGATTTGTATTGTTAGTAATTATTTTATTAAATTATAATATTTAATTATTTTGTGAAATTAAATTTGAATATTTAGTGTTGAATATTATTTTAATATTATTATTTTTATTATTTGTGAAATTAAATTAAATTGTAATGTTAGTATTTGCTTTAGTATTTCATATCATTATTATTTCAAAATTAAAGTTTAATTTTTATTTTTAATAATTATTTAGTTGAGTGATTTTATTAAATTAAATTAATTGTTATATATATATATATATATATATATATATATATATATATTTTATGGTGTGAAATTAGTAAGAGAGGATATTTTAAAAAAATTATTATTATTATTTTTAAGTTTTCTCTTTTATACTTTTTGAAAAGAAAAAAAAAGTAAAAAACGTCAAGTAGTCTTATGCCCTTCCCCTTTCTTCTTATTTCTCTTATTCTTCTTTCGTTCTTTTTTTTTTTTTTCTGTAATATCCCGTGTTTTTAAATATTTTTATACTGTACCGGGATATGCAATGTTAATAATTTTTGTATATATATTATGATGTTTTTACGAGTTGATATGTATTTAAAACCTATTTTAATTATTGTGTATTATTTACAGTGCTTGACGTAAAATTTTTTCGGGACTTGCATTTCCGGAGAAATTTTCACGTAAATAATTTATTATTAATTATATTGAATATATTTTCGGACTTGCATGAAATCATACGTATTTTTAAAATACTAAACACCGTGTATATGTGTACCTATTTATTTAATTAGGGTTTAATATATTACCCTAATATTTTACTAATTAATTAATTATTTTATTATTATTTAATTATTTTTAATTAATATTAAATTTTAAAATATTAAATATTAAGTGTGTGGATGTGATTTTTTTCAAATATTTTATTAAAATTATTTATTTTATTTTATTTTTTCTTTTTCTTTTTCTTTTTATTTTATTTTATTTTCTTTTCTTTTCTTCTTCCCTTCTCTTCTTCCTTCCCGTGCCCGATCACCCACCACCGCTGTAACTATCGTTCCCCTACCATCGGTGTGCCGCCAGCAGCTCTGCCGCCCCAAGCTCCTTCCCCAGCGCCGGTTAGCTCCCATTTTCCCCATTTGGCCGAAACTTCCTCTCCTCGCCGTCGACCACGATTCTGGCCACCATTTTTGACACCGCCAATCTCTTTCTTCTCCTTGAGCTCCGGTGAGTGTGATTCTAGCTTTGGTTTGAGCTGAATTGATCTTGATTTGCTTAGGTTTCAAATTTTCCATTTAGGCCATATTAGGGTTTTTGATTTTTTTGAACTTTGAATTGATTGATTCATGAAAAATCCCTTCACAAATGTTGATCCTAGTATCTTAATATACATTTATGAATTTTTGTGGAATTTTTGGGAATTATTTTGATTTTTGGGTATTTTTGAATATTTTAATATTATTTTCTAATTTTCGGAAATTAATTAAATAAATTATGAAATTGTGGTTTATGGTTAAATTAGGTGTTGAAATGAATTATAGGAATTTATTTGGAATTTTTATGAATTTTTATGTATTTATTTTGAATTATTGAAGTTTATGTAATTTTGGGAAATTAGGGTTAATTGTGTTTTAAATTGAAATTAATTGGTTAATTGAGTTTAATTATTGATATTATTGATAAATATGTGGAGAAAATTAATTTTGGATAATTATACTATTTTTGGTGAATTTTTGAAGTAATTTTAGTATATTTATATATATAGGGGTATTTTGGTAATTTTATACAAAATTGGCTAAAAATGTAATTTAATTGGTTTTAATAGTTATTTAAGGTATAAAAATTATTTCTACAAATTATTTAGTATTTTAAACTAATTAAAACTATTTTTCGTGAATTATTTTCAAATATATATATAATATACGATTTTTCTAATAAAATGAGTTTTTATCGGTTTTTACTGTGTTTAAAGGTTAATTATGTAATTTTTACCTATAAAATGTACTTCTATGTTATAAGGGTATTTTTGATATTTCCTGAATTGTTATGTGTTTGTGGACCCCGGTTGGTAGATTGTAGTCTGGAGTTCGACCGAGGGGTTGTGAATGAGATGTAGTGTTTATTTTTCGAAGTGTGTTTCTTTGCAGGGTCGGCTCTACTCTTTGAGTAAAGAGATGTCCATTTTACAGGGGAGTATCTGCCGAATTTTTGATAGAATTCTCGTAAAACGTGATATCCGATCGATCTCTAATCCTGTTTCTGTAATTAATACTCTAGATCGAATTCTAGGATTTCTGTTAGGGTTATTCTGATTTTGTCGTTATTGTTTGTTTAGTTGTGCCGAGACCGAGGGCTAGTGGACCAGGCTCGTCGGATCCATCTCGAGGAGCGCACTAATTTGTGAGTTACTATATTATATATATATATGCTTTAGGATGCATGATTTAGAAATATATGTTTTATTTTGATTAAAATGCATAAATAATGTGATTTTTATTTAAGTATATCCTTAGTTTATTTTTGGTTTACTTTTGGTATTTATTAAATTATATACATGTTTTATTAATAAATTATATTTAAAATATTTTTAAATATATTTCTAGATTAATTTATAATTTCATTTGACATATATATACTCGAAATATACCTGGTTTACTTTTGGTATATTTCCGGTATATATATATGGTTTATATTGTTATTTTATTTAAATTCATGCATCATTTATTTGTGAATGAATGTTTTATATTTATTAATGAAGGATATCGATAGAACGTGCTATCTAGTGGGCAGCACTAGGACCGAGTATGTACCGGTACGCCTATAGTATTTAGGCTATATTACTAACCTATTTGTGGATATTGATTGGTTATGATTATTTGATATGTGAGATGTGATTTGGGTGTGATTGCTGGAGCTCGGTTGACCAAGTGTCTTGGGGCCAATCACACTGGTAGTCAGACTGCTGGAGCTCGGTTGACTTAGTGTCTCGAGGCCAGTCTACTGTTTAAATGGATTAAGTGGATATATTTGGATTAAGTGAGCATGTATGGCTAGAGTGTTTTCTAACACGGATCGAGGTTTCGATATTATAGGGTTCTCTTCATAAATGATGATTTTAATAAAAACATATAAAAATGATTTTTACTGCATCTGTGTGAATTTGCCTGTATATATACATATTATATATATATACTGTTGACTGTATGCATTGTCATTTAGTGTGTATGTATATATATTATAGTAATTCACTCAGTGAGGTCTGATTCCCCTCCATTGACTATTTTTCAGGAGAGTCAACATCTTCAGACCTCAGTAGCAGGCCCATACGCCGGATTTCTTCCGCCCCGGCTTCTTTGTGTAAACTGCTTACTTGAGTCTTATCTTTTTTATAATCTAGACACTGCAGTAGTTGTAAATTTAATTGTGGGAATTTATGTATTTTATGTAAGTGAGATATTGTATTATATTTGAACTGGATTTGTATTAAAAGATTTATATATATATGAGATGAGATTTAACTTAAATCCAGTTGGTGAAAATACTATTGTGATATTTATGATTTCCATTTCCGCTGCATTTAATATTGTTATTATTATTATTGCATGTTTTATTTTATTTTTAGGCTTGCTACGGGTTCCGAATTCGAAAGAATTCCCGTTCTCTAGCGCCGGTCATGGCCCTGTTTTAGGTCATGACACTTTCCCTGCTCAACCTGATACCCACCTAATGCCACCATTGACAATCACCACTTCAGGGCATGAGGTTAGTCTCTTTTGGAAACTTATCCTCCGTGCTTATCAAAACTTCAAATTGTTTCGAGTTTCAACTTTGATAACTAGCCCATTTTTGTATAATTCATTTTTTAACATTTTGAGTTTTTTGTTAGTTTAAACCTTTATTTGATTTTATTAGCTATTGTTTCTTTGATATTAATTGTTATAAAGGTTGTGAGAAAGCTAAATGTGATTTTTATTTATTTTTCTAAAATTTTTGAATTTCCGGGCTTGGGATTACTATTCATGTATTGTTCCGAGCTCGAAAAAATTATATTTTTAATAAATTATACTAGCTATTTTAAGCATATTTTGGGCATAGAGTTTATTGAAATTATGTTCCGATTATTTATTATGAATTTTTGAATATTTATGTAAAAATTGAATTTTTGGAAAAGTTAGTATAAATTAGTAAATTTTGTATTTTAATTGAAATTATTGTTAATTAATATGTTTTGGATCATTTTTGAGTAATAAATAGTATTAAAATAATTTTTATGAATTATTTATTTTTTTTAGCTAATTAATAATAATTTTCAGAAATATATTCAAATAATAGTTTTATTTATTATTTTTATGATTAAATTAAAATTTACCTATTTTTATTATATATTTGAGCAATTTAAATAATTATTGGTAATTTATGCTATTTAATTTCAAATATTTGAAAAATAGATTTTATTAATATTATTTAATTTTATTTGGGATTTTATTTTTTATTTTAAAAATAAATATTTTTGATGTTTTATTATTTAAATAAATTGAATTGTGGTATTTTAAGATTTTAGTGATTTTTAATATTTATTATTATATTATTGATTTTTGTATATATTGGTTTTCGGTTAGGCAATTTATGTAGTTCAGGGGCCCAACTCGAGAAGTTGATCATTTTGTGTATATTTGAAGTGTGTTTGCATGTAAGATCGACTCTATTTTTAGTAGAGAGACATTCGTTTTACAGAAAAGACTCTGCCAAATTTTCGATAGAATTCTTGTAAAACATGACATTGAATCAGTTCTGAGTTTTGAATTTTTGTGGAGTTGCGTCCTAAATCGAGTTGTTCATTAGAAATTCTAGATGTATAAAATTAGGAATTTAATTCTAATATTATTATTATTATTATTTATTTTTTTATAGTTACACCAAGACCAAAACCTATAGGACTAAACCAGTCTAGTCTTTTTAGAAGAGCGCACAACTGTGAGTTATTATTATATGTATACATTGTATTTAGATTAATTATTATGAGCATTCATATGTTTTTAATAAATATGAATTTAATTGTTCTTTATTTCATTAAATGATATTTATTATTGTTAACATTTATATATATGTTTCCATACATATATTGAGAATATTTATTATGAATAATATATGTTGTCATATTTTATATTGAATTTTCATTATTTTATTATGAAAAAATATTTTGGAGAATAGTAGTAGAACATGCTACTTAGTGGGCTACACTAGAACTGTGTACGCACCAATACGTTAAAATGTTAGGATTGATGCTATAAAATTTATTGAAGTGAGATTTGAATAATTGATTATTGAGATTTGTGGTGAGTGAGTGGTGTGACTGCGGAAGCTCAATTGACTTAGTGTCTTGAGGTCAATCTCGTCGATAGTGAGACTGGGGGAGCTCGGTTGACTTAGTGTCTTAGGGTCAGTCTATTGTCCAAAAATTAAGAAGAGAAATATTTTAGAATTAAGTGAGCTTGTTGGTTAGTGAGGTTCAGTGATCAAGGTTGCAGAATATTTTAGGATTATGCTATAATCCTTCACCTAAAATTTTTTTTTGCATTTAATATTATAAAAAGTGGATTTTTGGCATTTGTATGAAATGCATGTATATATATATATACATTTACTCAGTGAGGTCTGACTCCGCTTAATATTTTTTCCAGTATTTCTACATCAGATCTCCCTAGTAGAACTAGTCACTAGACTTTTTCCTCTCCGGCTGATTTATGTAAATACTGAACCATATATTTTCTTATATTTTAGTAATCGTTGCATTAGTAGTGTTTATTGTTGTAGCATTGCATTGTATTAGTTAGAGACCCTGCATTTGAATATTGTATGAAGATATTTTATTGTTATGATATAAAGATTTATTTTATATTAATTAATTTTTTAATTCTGGTGTATTTTTATGTTATCATTGTATGTGTTTTTATTTTAAGACTTGTAATGGGTTCCAGATTCGAAAGAATTCACATTCCTTAGCACCGGTCATGATTCACTAGTTTGGATTTTGACAATATACAACACCTTTTTCCTAGAATAGATAACTAAAGTTAGTAAATAAATATAAACCATTCACCATCAATGGTTTTTTAAGGATTTAACTATTTATAATTAATTAATTATAACTAACCAACCCATGGTAATTTATTAGTAAATAAATATAATTAATTGATTATAACATAACCAATTAATTATAGCTATTAATAGATCCTCTTGGATCAGAAGTTGGTATTGGAAGAGGAAGCTGTTCCTGTCTTGCACATTTCTAAAAATGAAGCAGCACAGCAAAAGCATACAGACAAGTGGTGCTTAATGGGCAGATTTCTCATTGAGAAATCCATTAACATTACTGTAATGAGGAACACTTTGTCATCACTATGGAGACCGATGAAAGGAGTTTGTATCACTGATATTGAAAATATTCTTTTTTTTTTTCAGGTTTTTCACTAAATGGATATGAAGAGGGTTATGGAAAGTGGACCGTGGACTTTTGATTAACATCTTTTGATGTTAAGTCCTATGGAGGCTAGCAAGGACCTCTTTAAAATTCATTATTCATGGCTCAATTTTGGCTTCAAGTTTATGACCTTCTGCTTGTGTTTATGTTTGAAAGGGTTGCTATAGAGATTGGGAATTTTGTTGGAAAGTTTGTAGTGGTTAATCCTATGAATTTCGCAGGTGCATGACATCAGTTTATGCTCATTTGGATCTCTCTAGATATTTTTTGCCCTCTAAAACGATGTATGAACATTATGAAAACTGGTGAAAAAGTTTCCTTTGTCAATTTCAAGTATGAGAGGTTGTCTATGTTCTATTTTTTCTATGGTCTTCTTGGGCATTCTGAGCATTTTTTATGAGAAGTTCATGGACTATCGTGAAAAAACTATTGAAAAACTATTTGGAGCATGGCTTAGAGCTCCGACATGGCGGCAGATGACTGATCATAGGGAAAAGTGGTTAAAAGACAGATTGGCACTGGAGTTTGGTTCAGGGCGATGCAACATTTCTTCTTTCTGAATTTCTCGAAAGGTTAATGATCATCTCCCTATGTTGTCGGGTTACTAAACTTAAGTCTTGGGGGTAGTTATCTTATCTCCAGTAAGTTACTTATGACTGGAACTCCATGTTTAATGAATTTGATGGAAGGAGTGAATGAAAGGAAAAATTTTAATGCAGTAGTTATTATGGACCTTAAGAGAAAAAGAAAAGGTAATGGGCCTATTTCATCTAGGCCAGAGAGTGTTAAGAATTTAATTGAACACACATATAAGCTTGCGGAGGTGGGTCCTAGAAAGTAGGCCTGCCAGGCATTATGAATCTACTTAATTAAAACTGTTATGGGCTAGGCAACCAACAGTCAGTTTAAGAACTATTAGACTTTAAGTCCAATTTTAAGTGTAGTTTAGTCTTTAAATTGGCCTATACGCAGTATGTTAAAAAAATTTTAGGCTTTGATAAAGTTTTCTTTATTCCTGGAATTAATAATGGCGGTGGCTTGTGTTTAATGTGGAAGGATGATATTTCTATGCATTTGTTAGGTTTCTCATCTAATTATATAGATGTGGCTATTTTCTCTTAAAACTTGAGTGAATGACATTTTTTTTGGGTTTTATGGGTTTCTTGAGAGACATGCAGGACAAGATTCATGGCATCTAATTCACATATTAGCTTCCATCTGCTCTCTTCCTTAGTGTTATACAGGAGATTTCAATGATATCCTCTCACAAAAAGAAAAAAAGGTCTGGTTCATCATCCTCTATTTTTTACTAATGGCTTCAGATATGCAATTGATGACTCGTACCTTCTTGATCTTAGTATAAAGGGGTATAGATTCACTTAGGAAAGGGAAGAGGAATATCAACTCATGTTGAAGAACGCTTAGATCGAGTACTCTGTACTAATGCCTAGCTTACTTTGTTTCTGTAAGTTGAAGTGTTGAATACTGATGTCTGTACTTTGGATCATTTAGCCCTCTGCCTGCGCCTTTCTTCCACAATGCTTAATGTTGAGTGCAAATTTAAATATGAAAATAATTGGCTTTTAGAGGTAGGATATAAGTAGGTTGTTCGAAATAGTTGGGCTCTTTCTTCTATAGCTAATGCAGAGTTCCAATTAATTTAGTGTAAATAGGCTTTATGTCAGTGGAGCAGTCAATTGAATTTGAATTCTTCACAGAAAATTGGTAGTTATCACAGTAAGTCGAATAGGTTGAAAAGAGATAGTAAGTCAGATCCATAAATAATTTAGCAAGTTACCAATCAACTTCAAGTGCTACTTGATAAAAAGGAACAATACTATAAATAGTGCATAAAGATTTTCTAGCTGCAAGAAGGAGATTCTAATTCTAAAGCTTTTCATGTTTATGCTTTTTCCAGGCTCAAGAAAAATATGAGCTCTTCATTGTTTAATTCTTCTCGAAAGAGATTGAGATGGGATTTAGGTTTATAAGATCATATATCTAGTTATTTTCTAGAACTCTTCACGTCTAATGGGTGTACTGCTTCTTCTATTATCCAGGAAGTTCCTTTAGGGTCGTGGCTGATCAGAATGCTGAATTACTTAAACCTTTTACTACTCATGAGATTTCAGATGCTCTTAAAGCCATGCATTTGGATAAAAACCCTAGACCAAATGGCTTTAACCCTGGGTTTTTTTTCAGTAACATTAGGAAATTATTGGAGGCTCTATTTTTTCTTTTTATTTAGAGTATTTGAATAAGAGACAACTTCCCCATAATTTGAATGCTACTAATATTGTTCTTATACCCAAAGTGAAGAGTCCTTCTAAGATTATAGAATTTCGCCCTATTGCTCTTTATAATGTTTTGCTGAAAATTATGTCAAAGGCTATCGCTAATCGTTTAAAGACATTGCTTGATGCTATTATTTCTTATTCACAGAGTGTGTTTATTCTAGGAAGACTTATTTCTAATAATGTCTTGGTGGCCTATAAGATTAATCACTATATGAAGAGAAAGACTCAATGGAAGATGGTTTGGGCTTCTTTGAAGATAGATATGTCGAAAGCATATGATCATGTTGAATGTCAATTTCTTCGTCAGATGATGGGTGCTTTGGGATTTCATATTCATTTTATTAAGCTAATTATGCTTTTTGTTGAATCTATATCCTATTCAGTGGTTCATCATAATATTGAAATGGGTCCTACAATTCCAATATGAGGGCTTCGTTAGGGAGACCCCTTATCTCCCTATCTATGATGAAGGTCTCTTAGCTTTATAGCAAAAGAAGTGTAGTTCTGGTGATCTTCACGGTGTTAAAGTGGCTAGAACAGCTCCTCGACGATGATAGCTTCGTTTTCTTCCAAGCTTCTCTTAAAGAGTGTGAGGTGATTAAGGAGTTTGCATTACTATGAACATGCACCGGTGCAAGTTATTAATTTTAAGAAATCTTCCTTTCTTTTTAGTCAGAATATGGATGAAGATATTCAGTCCTATATTTGATCTACCCTTGGTGTTACTCCTTGCTCTTATCATGGCAAGTATTTGGGTCTTCCGTCAATCATTGGCAGGAAAAAAATTAAGAACTTTAGGTTTATAAAAGAAAAAGGTTAGAAGCGGTTGCAAGAGTGGCATTTTAATTTTTTCTAAAGCTGGGAAGGATGTTTTATTGTGATATGTGGTTTAGGCCCTTCCTAGTTATGTTATATTTGTTTTCCAGTTACCCATCTCTCTATGTGAAGAGTTAAAGAGGATGATGAACAGTTTCTGGTTGGGTAAAATGGATCAATAATATGGTGGTATTAAGTGGTAAAGTTGAGATAGGTTATGTAGACTAAAAGATAGAGGGGGCCTTGCATTTCACAAATTGTATGACTTCAATTTAGCTCTGGTAGTGAAACAAGGTTGGAGGTTGCTATCCAGACCTCAGGCTTTAGCTTCTCAGATTTTAAAAGCTAAATATTTCCCTTGCCACTCTTTCTTGGATGTGAATGTGGGTTAGAACCCAAGCTTCACGTGGTGCAGCATTTTTGCCACTCAAAATCCAATAAAAAGCAGTGCTCATCTTTGGATAGGCAAGGGAGGCAAAGTTAAGGTATGGGGTCATCCTTGGCTTTTGCATTCTAATTCTCCATTTATTGAATCGCAACCTCCTTATGAGTTAAAAGATGTTAGTATGGATTCATTAATGCATCTGGGTTGTATGGAGTGGGATATCGATCTTCTCAATGATATTTTCTATTATTGAGATGTAAATAGCATTCTAGTGGTCCCACTTAGTTCATTACAGCATTAAGTTTCATGGTATTAGAGGGCTAGACAAATTTAGTTACTATTATGTGAAGAGTGGCTATCGTATGCTTCGTATTTCAATAAAGTGTAGAGCCACCTCATTTTAATTGGATGAGTTTTTGGGAACTTGATGTCCATCCTAAGATTAAAAATTTTCTATAGAGATCATTGTTTGGTAGTCTCCCTACAATGCAAGCTTTACAGTGGAAGCGAGTTAATGTGGAGGACTTGTGTTCTATGTGTTATTCATCTATTGAGTCTATTTACCATAGTTTAATTAGTTATCATTCAACCTGAAGTGTTTGGCTTATGTCTGCTTTTGGTGATTTGACTAGTAGAGCTTTGAATATCCAAGATTGGTGGTTATTTCTAGTTGATAGGTTTATGGGGTTTGAGCTCAGTATAATTGCCACAATTCTGTGGTTTTTATGGAGGAATCACAATGATATTGTGTGGACTGGTCATTTTCTCTCTGCTTCCTTCTTATTAGCTGAAGCATCTCCACTAAATGATTAGTGGCAGGAACATTCAAAGAAGAAGAATACCATACTATAGCAGAATAGAGTTATTAATCCGATTAAGTGGAGATGTCTGCCCTCAGGTTTTATAAAATGGAATGTTGATGCAAGTGTGATGTCTACAGATTCTTGGATAGGAGTGGGTTGTGTTCTTCCTGATTCTGAGGGTCAATTCAAAGCTATGTTTCATGTTTGTAAATAGGGTTCTTATGAACCTTTCCTTGGTGAAGTGGCTGCTTTAAAAGAGGCTCTTTGTTGGTTAATTGGAAAAGGTGTCTCCTAGATGGTTGTCGAATTAGATTGTCAACTGCTTGTTTCTGTAGTTGCTGCAAATACTACTGATATATCTCCTATTGGGCTCTTGATTCAGGAATGTAAATATCTTCTTAGTCAGCTGATTAATGTTCAATTGTTGTTTGTCAAACGATCAGCGAATACTGTTGCTCACTCTCTAGCTAAAGTCACAGTTTCTATGCCTAATTGAGGGGAGTGGTCCGACACTTCTCTTTTTTTTTTTTTTGATGTATTACAATATGCTTTGAATTAATCTACTCCAATTTATTTCAAAAAAAAATTATTATGTTAATAAAATGTAAATAAAAGTTAATTTTAACTTCTGCTCAAGAAACTCCGGCTTTATAATTTTTTTTTAATCAACGAGCATTTTATTTAATTATTTAAAGGGTAAGTTTATTTAAGGACGGTTGGAATTAAAAATTATTAGAATTTTCTTCTGTGAGCTGCAAGGTTCAAAATAATTTCTTGTTTTAAGTTTATTTAGTTTTTGTTCTTTTTTTATTTAAAATGAGTTAATAGTTACTTAAAAAATAATACTATCATAATTTGGTAATAAATTTAAATTATATCATTTAAATAAAAATTAAATCATTAAAAATATTAAATTAAAAAAGCTATTTAAGTTTAAAAATTAATCTCGAATTGATTAGAGCTTTTTAGTGGGTTGACTCTGCTCGATTGGCTTATATATTTTCAAGTAGTTGGGAAAGTTGAATTGAGTCAACTATATTTTCTTTTAACAACCATTTCATTTCATTGATCATTTACACATCAAAAAATTACAAGTAATTTAACTATTAAATTACTCATATGAACACAAAACAACCATGATAAACCATCTTTAAGAGCTTCAAATGGAAATACCCAAGAGCTTTAGATGATGGTGAGGAGAGTACATGACATCCTTTTAGTGAAATCCAATCTTGCAGAAATCAGATGATGTGGATTACACAAGGTATCATGTGGAGAGAATACCATTTTCAAGCAAAGTTGAGATCTGTCATCCATTAAAGCAACTAATTAAACCCAACCCAGTAGCTCCTTCTAACTGTTCTATAGCTCTATCAGTCCGAAGATGGGCATCAACATCATCAAGCTAAACTCACGTCAGCTCCCACATCGGTTCTTTAGGAAATGCGCATCCCACAAAAGCGATCGGCCCTTCAAGCTGGAGCAGTGCAGGATTTTTGCTTCTGCTGCAAAAAGGAACCACAGATGGGAAAGAAACAAGCTTGAAATAGGTCAGATATTGACCCAAATATCAGCAAGCTATCCATAAAATATGACCAAAATATATCAAACAAAGACATATTAGAGTTATATATTATCAAAATACTATGAAAAAGCTGGTATTTTAATGGTTTTGTGGCCAAAATGGCCATAAAAACCATTCAAACCCAGTAAATGATGCTATGACGAAGAAATATGAATAGTGACAAGAAGAGGAAAAGGAGAGAAGTTTCGGTTCTCTAATTTCGATGTTCCTTTACTTTAATTGAGTCCACTGTTTGAATAGACATATTTACTGGCATATGATATTTGGATGAATGGTGCTCACCCACAAAATTATAGTCCAAATTACCTATATCTTCCTTATCATAATCATTATATACCTTAGAGAATGTTTCCACTATCGCTTTCTTTAAAGCTCTCCGTGAATGTTTCTTGCACCTAGTTCTCTATTATCTCTTCTTCAGTAATCATCAAACCCTTAACAAAAGCCTTTCTCCGCTTCTTTTGCTATCTCTACATCTAATCTTGTACCATATAGTATCAAAAACTAGATTGGTAATAATTACATCATTTTTACCAATAAATATTGGGATCAATTGTTAAGAACTGTAAATGATATCTTATTAAATTAATTGTTAGGAGACTTTTATCGCTCTTATAATCTTATTTGAATTAAATCAGATTATTTAGATTTCAATGGGTCCTAAGTACTACTATTTTAGACAATACATACATATACATATATATGTGTACGAAAGGAGGATATGCAAAATTATGAAAAAAATTTTACTCATTATTATATAAAAATTGGATAATTTAGTCATTTACTAATAAAGGTAAAATTAAATTAATTAAAATATAATTTTAATTTGATAGAAAGTCTATTTTCCATTTTAATTAAGGTTAACTTCTATTTTATCTCCAATAAAAATTAAACTAACTAAAATATAATTCTAATTTAATTGAAAACATGTTTCCTATTTTAATTATGTATTAATAACTTCTATCTTATCTCTAACAAAAATTCTAATTTAATTGAAAGTGTATTTTCTATTCTAATTAGTTTAAATTATATTTTATATCTAATAAAAATTAATTTAATTAAAATATAATTGAAATTATGTATTCTATTTTATTTGTAAAAAATTAAATTAATTAAAATATAATTTTAATTTAATTGAAAGTATATTCCATATTTTAAGTAGGTTAACTTATATTTTATCTCTAATAAAAATGAAATTAATTAACATATAATTCTAATTTAATTGAAAGTATATTTCTTATTTTAATTATGTTAATTTCCATTTTATCTCTAATAAAATTAAATTAATTAAACTTTTCATAGTAATTTTGTTAAAAATATATATTTTCTATTTTAATTCAGTTTACTTATATTTTATCTAATGTAAATTAAATTAGATAACATAATTTTATAAGTCATATTATATTAAATTTAATAAGTAAATAATTAAAAATAAATAATAAATTTTATGAAAATAGGAAAAGTATATTATTTGTTTTAAAAGTAGATATTTTTATGAATTAAAAATTAATAAAGAAAAAAATAGAGCACATAATTTTTTGAAAGTATATTTTCTGTAATAAAAGTAATATAAAATTTAACAAGAAAGACTTAAAATTAAATTAATTAATATTTATCATTTAATTATTAGTTGAACTTAAAAAATTACATTAAATTAATTTTTGAGTAAATAAAATTATTAATATTATAAATATTGAAGAAATAAAGTATTACAGCGTAAATGAAAATTTACTAAAATTGTAATAAATTATAAGTTTAATTGGTTATAATATTTAAATTGTTATATAAAGAAAATATAACTTTTATTATTTTTGATTTTTTATTAAAAATAAATAATAATTTTTTATTACCTTATGATTCATTATGATCATAATAATTTTTTTAATATGAAATTAATTTTAGAATTGAGAAAAATTATTTATAAAAATATTGAAAGAATATTATATAATTATTTAAATAAAAAATTTATAATAAATTATAACTATATTAAGTTAATATTAAATTTTTATGTAAATAAATAATATTATTATTATTTTTAAAATTTTATTTAATAATAATAATAATAATATTATTATTATTATTATTATTATTATTATTATTAATTATTTATTTACTATATATCAAAAGTTTAATCAAGAGTATATATATATATAGTACCTGTAATTTTTCAAAAATGACCCTTCCCAATGAAACTGTCCCCTAAATGCATTGGGCAGTTTCGTCCAAAATAATAATAACAATAATAAAATCTTTTGCTCATGCAGTCCGTTGTGTAGCTAGCCGCTATGAGTATCATTACTAAAAAATAATAATTGCATCATTATTTGAATAAAAAAAATGCACAATAAATAGTTATAGAACAAGACATATTCGTCCTTGCCGATAAGGCAGTCCACATAACAATTATATCAAGCTTGCAAAGCTCTTCAACTTCAACTGTCCCTCCTTTTTTACAGATTAGATTTAATTATTCTAGTTCAATTCTTGGCTTGATGAAAGCATACAAAACTCAACACCCACATACTAAACTCTTTCTTTGTCGCTTGTAGCACTTCAAGTTCCGTGCCACCGGATTAGTAGTCTCTTCATTACTACTGCTGCTATTGCTTGCAGCAAACCTGGCGGAACAGAAAAGGGGACTTCTCAGAAGCCAGAAAACATTTACAGGATATAGAAATGCTGATAGAGTTGAAAATATACTTACACCACTTCTGCATATTCCATAATTTCATCCCGGAGTTTATCCGCCTGAGATACTTCAGAGACAGCATCAGCGTTTCCATTAGCATCACTGTGTAGCATAGGTTGAGCTTCAGCATCAACATTTCCACTAGCATCACTGTCTAGTATAGGGTGAGCTTCAGCATCATCATTTCCACTAGCATCACCGTCCAGTATAGTTTGAGCTTCTGAAAAATGGAATCAAGAACATGTCTGACAGTGAGCACAATAGTGCCAGGAATCTGCTTAATGTCAGATAGTTGTAATTATAAATGATTAAGTAAACCTGTTGGTGGACTTGATTCTGCAGAAGGGATCTTCGTTAACAGCTTTTGACACATTATAGTATCCTGAAAATCCAAGAAAGTGTAGTCTAGAAACTGTAATCGCTCCGACTCTATCAATTTTGAGAACCCAAATGAACCGGTCCATGTGTTCAATAAGCTAGGAACAGCAGGCAAAATCAGTCTCTGGACGCCTAATTCCTCAAGCTTCTGAAAGAAGAAAAACAATTGAAAAGAACATATGAGAAATTTTCAGGTAAAAAGAATATGTTCTTCTCCTATATGAAACGAATTCCCTCTCTGTGAAGCAATTACATCAGGTTACCTTTTCCAATACGTTCATTAGTATGCCACACATTCCAAGTCGCCGGTACTGAGCTCTAGTGCCAACAAGGGGTAGCTCTGCTACCTTCTCTCCATAGACCCTAGAACAAGTAGTAAACATTTTCAAGTCTCCACATTAACTGAAGGAGGACATATAAAAAGAGACTTAAGGTCAGATATAGCGATGTGTACCTTACTGTAGCCACTGTGATAAATTCATCATCTTTCTGCAGAAGAACTGTGTAGAATCCTTGAAAATTCAGTCGGTTGAGTTCTGACCTGCAAAAGTTGCAATAACAAGAATTAGAGTGGAAACTTCAGTACCCATTTCCTCGTACAAATTTTTTTTAATTCGAGTACCTACATATATACAAGTACTACTTAAATATAACATAATACTAGAGATTCAATACATGCCAAGCTCAAATTTTAGGCTCTGCAGGCTAATGTTTTCTACCAGAAAAAGAAATTAACAGAACATAACATATAAAATAAGAAATTCTTACTTCTTACTGAAAATAACATCTTTAAGAATATCTCCTTTGCTGTTTGGATCTTTGACAGGCTTGAAACACTCATGCATCACATTGAGTGCTATACTGAGCATGCTGTAGTTCTCAACATCAGAAGCATCAGGTATGTGATCACTGGGGTGCTTGTATTTCAACAATGTCCAAGTAAGATTGTTTACACCCACTGGAATTGGTTTTCCTAGAAGCTCATGGAGGCCCAAGAAAATCTGCAAGAATTGCTCATAAGTAGCATTTGAAGATGTGGACAACGCATGAAAAAAATGCAGCTTTGTCTCAGATTCTGCATAGTAATTTTGCGGTAAGAACAACCTGATGATTGATACTGTCCATCAAGCTCTAGAAATTGAAGAATGTCATCTACTGTCTCAGATTTTTTTCCCCAAACTTAACTTAGTTCAAAGGGTAGGTAATAATGCAGTAGAATTTTCATCTTTGAGAACAATGATATGATATCAACACCAGAAATGTCAAACAGATGCTGAAAGCAACTGATTTTTGGCTTCAAACCCATTAAACAATTTGAAATTAGATTGGAGATTTCTATACAAATGCAAGAAAACATTAAATTTGCTGAAAACATAGTAAGGCAAGTGATGCAAATTGCTGAAATGTTTTAACATTTCGATACTAAAATGCTCCTGATTTCTCTTTTCTGTTACTTTTGTAAGAAAAGATTGTCTGCAAAATGAAAGCTATACCAACTACAGAGAGTGTAGATTTTGGTACCTCTTCACACTTTTTGCCGCAAAACCAGTTTCCATTGGAAATATCTTCTACTCTAGTCTTTATACATCCAACATGATCTGCACCGAACGGACAGAAGGCACATGAGGGGGATTTCAAATTTTGAACATTCTCTTAAGAATACATGAATTTGTGGTATAAACTAAACTATAGAGATATTAATCTGACTTACATTTCCGCTCGCACTGAGCACAATTCTGAAAACCATTATCATCACCCTTCAACTCGTTTTGGTTACAAATTCCACAACAGCATAATGGGCAGAACCAATCTCCATCTGGAACATCCTGAAAATTAATAAAGAGAATAAGGCAAAGGGAAACAGGAACTTTAAGCGAGCATGAAAGCAACACTAAATAAATAACTCACCACCAAACCAATACAAGTTTTGTGGAAAGCAGACGGGCACTGATCACATAAAATTAGTTCACCACCATAGTGACAAACAGAGCATATCTCATCATTCCCATGTTTCTGCCAATTATGCACATCTACAGATTTCTTCTCATTATACACTATTTTCATTAGGCAATCTAGAAGAGACCTTCCATCTTTTAAAAAGATGTGTGCAGCTGGTCTGCTGCATTTCCCAATAACGTGAGATTCAAACCCAGAAAGAGTATACTCCTTCCCGCAACAAAAACACTTGATTCCGCCCTGACTTACATACCCTTTCGCCATCGAAGGTCTGCCCTTTGAACTACAATAATATACTTTCTCCCTGGGAAGCAGTACCTCATTGTCTATCAACCAAGTAATTATGGTTCGAGGTGACGGATTAGCAACCACATCCTGCTGCACGGTTATCCTTCTATTTCTCACCTTTGACTGGGACTTCACAGAAACCGATTTGGGTTCTTGTTGAACATTGCAATTCTGAAGCTTCACTGACTCCACTCTACTAAAATTTGATTGCTCCTTCACAGTTTTCTGCTGTCCACTTGTATTCATACAATATCTACAAGCAACTCGGAGCGAATTATGTTGTTTGCCATCAGGTGAAACATAACGCAGCTCACGCCTGCCACAATGGTTTACATATCGAAAACTCCATCCCAAAAATGAAAGGTGTTTTTTTGCTTTCAGGGTCATTTGTGGAACACTTTCTTTTCTATTATTTATCTTGACTCTATCCTCCAATAATCCTATTTTATACCATTCCACAACTGCTTCAGGGCAATATTCAGGTTCAATAAACACCGCATCATTGTCACGAAAAGAATTCTGACGCTCTGACAAACTACTAGCAGGATGCTTACTTAACAATGTATCATTCGCAGCATAATGTTCTTGTTGTTCCATTGTCAAAGGAGCAAGATTCGCGTCAATGTGTTTAACTAAAACAGAACACACGTCACGAAGAGAATAGTACTGTTTTCCATCAAGAGGTGAAGTGTAACGCAATCGAATAGTAGGGTCTTTCAGGAATTCAATTTTCCAATTAAGGTGCGAAAGATGTTTCCTGACATCAAGAACAACAGAACTCCGAGGCCTTTTTTTACCACTATGCGCGTAATTGATAACAGCTTCAGGGCAAAATTCAGGACCGGGAACTATGTCTTCGCCGGCAGGTAGCCAACAAGAGGAGTGTCTTCTTGGAGGGACCATAGTGATCCACCGTGCACGGGGACGCGCCGACCAAAAATTGCTCTCTCGGAAATATTCCGGTCAATTTAAGCGCAAAACCTTGTATAAGATGGAAAGCATTCTTGTTTTAGCGCAAAACCTTGTACAATATGGAAAATAAATGAGATAGGCTTGTTTAAGCTCTTGGACTCATTATCTTAATTTAGGACTCCGAAACAATTAATTATTATTATTTTATCCATTTTTTAAAAATAATATTAAATTTGTTTAATTGCAAATTCTAATGTGATTAGAGTTTGCATCTGTTTACTATTGCTTTCTTCATGAAATTCTTATTCTAATATTACACTAAATTATTTTTTAATTGACGATGATGATGATGATAATAATAATAATAATAATAATAATTATTATTATTATTAATTTCTATTACAATTAATGTTGTTACTCCACTCCTACCTACCTATATATGATGCATGGAAACTCTATTCAATTAATACTCTGGTTTTGAAACTAAAAAAAAAATATTTTTTGGAATCTTTTCAGTAAACTATGAGACTTAAAACCTAATTATATTGGGATTTGGATTTATGACCTATTATGTTTATAATTTCAACCTTTTAATTTAAATTTAACCGTTGAGATTTATTTTGATGGCAGTCTGCTTGGTATAATTGTCCCACATTGCTCATAATTGTTTAATTTTTAATAGTCATATAGCAGTGGGTTGTAATAGTAATACATTCAACGTTAAATGTGTGATATAAAAATAACTACAAGGTGTAATAGATAAAACCTCATCATCATCCAACCAAAAGGTGGAATAGGTAAACTCTCCCCGCTCCCGCCATAGTTATTCAGTGTTTGATTATTTTCCTTGTGAATGAGTATTGAAATCCCTTTTAGTTATTTGTTTAGTTTTCAATAATTATTATTTTTTAAAATGAAAGTTAATCGGTATTGAACTCCATATCAACTATTGTTACATCAGTTGAAATTTTAAATTTTTCGTGAATAATTTTTATTTATTTAAATTAATTACTTAATTATCTTATCAATTAAAATTCAATTAATGGCTATATTTTTTTATATTTTTATAACGTTAATTAGTTTTTCACTCCTTATTATTAGTTAATTTTTCTTGTTTATTTTTTGAATAAATTTTTAAAGGATATGCAAATTCACTATATTTACTTTTCTTAATTTTTGTTCCTATTTTAATATTTATATTTATTAGATACATATGTTTTAAAAAAACTATAAATATTTTATTATTAATTTTACGTTAATTTAATTATATTATTCTAATATTCAAATATCATAAATATACAATATTTTCAAAATTAATATATATAATTTAGTACGTGTTTATAAATTATGGTTTGAACATAATAGATAATATGTATTGATGAAACATTTTAAGTGGAAATTTAAATAAATTGGGATAGTTTAGAAGCTACTCAGAATTTACTTAAAATTAATTGAATTAAACTCGAGTTCAAGTTAGAGTTGTGCACGGGCCTTGAAGAACCAATCATACTGAAAATCTTCAAAACCAAAAATTTTCATTGAATATTTAATTTTTTCCGAATCGAACAGTCCTAAAATTTTTTATTGAGACGGGTTCGGAGATCATGAATTTTTTGAACCAAAAATGAACTAAATCATCCCGAATTGCATAGAAACCAAAACCGATAATAAATAAATAAATATAAATATATATATAAATATATATATATATATATATATATATATATATATATATATATATATATATATATATATAGAGAGAGAGAGAGAGAGAGAGAGAGAGAGAGAGAGAGAGAGAGAGAGAGAGAGAGAGAGAGAGAGAGAGAGATATGATCATCAATACTTGATAACATTAGAAATCTATAATTATGTGTTACAAGTAAAATTTAGTACCATTTTAATAATTATTTATATTCAAATAATTTATTTTAGATAATCTATTATTAAAATTTAATGTATAATATTTGACATTTTAAATATTAATTAATTAATTAATTGACATAAAATAAAAACACTCATTAACTAAATTTTTTTGTAGTTAATTTTCAACATATGTTTAGATCATAAAATAAAATTTAAATTTACAAATAATTTTTTTATAGTAAAATTATAGTCATCTTATCTTAAATGTTCAAATTATAACATTATCAAAATATAAATATTAAAAAAAAATTTAAAAAATTTTATAAAAATGGTGTGTGTGTGTGTGTGTGTGTGTGTGTGTATATATATATATATATAAATCTTTAAATTTTGGTTTTATTTCAAACCAATTTAAAATCTCTATTTGCTCCGATTATCTACTCCAAATTGCTCAAAAAATTTTGGAGTAGAAATTTAAGTTTTCAAAGTCGGGTTCGGATTTTTGAATTCTGTGGCTTTTGGTTTTGGCGATTATTGAGCTAGTAGCTTCATAGCTACAAGAAAACTGCTTTGCTAGGGCTTTTCACAATTCTCTTGTAGCTGTGAAAACTTAACTTTGAATTTTGAGTTGCCAAAACTAATTTTGCTTTGGTTACTTGCAAGTTGTTTACAAGTTGATTTCGACAACTTGGCATTTGTTGTCACAAGTTGTTTTCAAGTTGGCTTTGACAACTTATTATACTTAGCCGTTAAGGATTGTAAGCCTATAAATAGGCATGGGTGGTGATGGCCATTTGTGGTAAGTGTGTCATGTGTGTGCTAGTGTATGTATAAAAGAGTGTGTGTATCATGGAAGAGTTAATGTATATGTAAAAGAATGTTTCATGGGTGAGTTTAAATGAGAAAGTGACTTGAGTATTTGTGATAATATTAGTGTGTGAGTGTATACAAATACTCTTTTACTAAAGTTTCTTTAATATAATAAAAGTATATTTATTTCAAATTAGCTTCCACATATTCTACAAGTGATATTAGAGCAGGACGGTTGAGGACCCAAAGGAGTTTTTTAGTTCAAGATAGCAAAGTGTTTTAAGGGGTAATTATCTCGTGCATAGTCGAGAGATACTGTGAAGCGGGTTGCTTTCTTGGTTAAGAGAAGTCCCAAGTCATGAGATGGACCTCACAATGGGCAATATAAAGAAGTTGAATAATTAAAACTATAGTACATGGTTGACATGTTTAGAGTCGTATCTTCAAGGTCAAGACCTATGGGAGGTAGTTGGTGGAAGCGAGAATATGCCACCTCTAGAAGTGGATACAAATGCCTTAAAGAAGTGGAAAGTCAAGGCTGGAAAGGCAATGTTCGTGATTAAGGTATCGATTGAAGAAGAAATGTTAGAATATATTAGGTACACTCCCACACCTAAAAAAGCTTGGGATATTTTAGCCTCACAATTATCTAAGAAAAATAAGATAAGATTTCAAAATTTAGAGATGGAGTTAATATTTATTAAACAATGGGAGATGTCAATTAATCAATATTTTACACAAGTTAAGTTTTTGTGTCAAGAAATTTCAAAATTAGATTTTGCATAAAAAAATTAGTGAAGATTGGATGAGAAGAATTATTATTTATGGAATTAAGTCATAATATAGAGAGTTTATTATTGTTGTTTAAGGTTAGCCTAAAACATCTGCATTAAATAAGTTAGAGAATTTGTTAGTTAATTAAAAGACGTTAGCTAAACAAATGGTTAGACTTTCTTTGAAGAGTAAGATGAAGAAGAAACATTATTTAGCACACATAGAGGAAGTCGTCCTAGAGAATGCAATTTTAAAAATTTTATTATATCAATAAATATAATATATTAGTTTATACAAAAAAGTCATTACATCTAACTAATAACTAACCAACTACAAAAAAAATTTCATTAAATTTGGTTTATGGGTACCAAAAGGAAGACAAGCGAAAGTGTCTTACATTTTAATTGGTATTTTATTATTTTAAAACAATAGAAAAAAAAAATGAAACTCTTAATTTAAAAATAGATGTTAAAATTTAAATAAATATTATTTACATAGAAAAATATTTATTTTTTTCCTTTTGAAATGGGGAATATGAATACTTTAACCTATCAATATCTTGAAGGAAGTTATATTACTATTTTCAAAAAAAAGAAATTATATTACTAAATTACTCAATATTTTAAAAAAAAATCAAAATTACCCTTTTGTAAATTATATTTTAAAGGACGTTAATTCCAAAACACAATTTTGGATTAAATTGCTATGTAGTTTTGGAGCTCCAAACTTCAACCTTAAATTCTGTTAACCCCCCAAAAAAAAAAAATTATTGAGGCGGGTTCGGAAATCATGAATTTTTTAAATAAAAAATGAACTAAATCATCCCGAATTGCATAGAAACCAAAACCGGTAATAAATAAATAAATAAATATATATATATATATATAGAGAGAGAGAGAGAGAGAGAGAGAGATATGATCATCAATACTTGATAACATTAGAAATCTATAATTACATGTTACAAGTGGAATTTAGTACCATTTTAATAATTATTTATACTCAAATAATTTATTTTAGATAATCTATTATTAAAATTTAATGTATAATATTTGACATTTTAAATATTAATTAATTAATTAATTAATTAATTGACATAAAATAAAAAAACTCATTAACTAAAATTTTTTATAGTTAATTTTCAACATATGTTTAGATCATAAAATAAAATTTAAATTTACAAATAATTTTTTATAGTAAAATTATAGTCATCTTATCTTATATGTTCAAATTATAACATTATCAAAATATAAAAATTAAAAAAAAAATTAAAAAAATTTATAAAAATGGTATATATATATATATATATATGTCACGACCCAAAACAGGGGATCATAACTAATGCTAGGGAACATGAATCTTTTCGAATCTGGAATCCGTAGCAAGCCTTAAAAGACAAGCATACAATAAAATAAAATAAAATAAAATATTATTCAATGGAAATTAAATCTCAATTAATAAAAATATGTTCCTCAACATCCTTTAATAAAATGATAACACATCTTGTATCATAAATAAAATTTTTTAATACAAATCTTCAGAGAAACACTCTAAATTAAAATCCTCATACATGTATAAATATAAATACAACTCACGATAGATTTAAATATAACTACTACTGCAGTGTCTAGAGTACAAAATAAAACTCAAGTAAGTGATTTACATAATAAAGCCGTAGCGGAAGAAATCCGGCGAACAGGTCTACTACTGAGATCTGAAGATGAGGACTCTTCTGTAAAAACATCAACTGAGGGGAGTCAGACCTCACTAAGTGAATTATTATAATATATATACACGCATAGCTAAATGTTAAATGCAGACACTCAAAAGTATATATAATAAATATATATACAGACAAATACACACAAATGCAAAGAAAATCATTTTAATACTAAAAATCATCAGTTTATGAAGGATCAAATAAAACCCTATATGATCGCAACTTCAATACCAATAGAAAGTACTCTAGCCATATAGGCTCACTTCATTCCAAGTAAATTCACTTAATCCATATGGACAGTAGACTAGCCCCGAGACACTAAGTTGACCGAGCTCCAACAATCTGACTATTAGTGTGATTGGCCCCGAGACACTTCGTCAACTGAGCTCCAGCAATCACACCCTTAATCACATCAATCTCAATCAAATCAATATTAATCAATCATAATCACCATAATTAATTTTCACTTAGCTCTAATCTATCACACCGGTACGTACACGGTCCTAATGCTGCCCATTAGGAAGTACGTTCTATCGATATCCTTTATTTATATTAAAACATACATTCAGAAAAACAAATAATGCATAATGACATTTAAAATAAACAAATAAACCATATATATACAAAAAATATACGTAAAATAAACTAAGTATATTTCAGGTATATATACGTATAATAAATTCAATTAAATCATGTAATATACTCAAAATCAACCAATAATATACTTAAACATAATATGAATATAAATCAAAAGGAAATCATGCATTTATTTAAAAATATACCAATAATATACTAAAGATATACCTAAAATATATTTAAGTATTCAATAAAGCAATTATGCAAAATTTTACATTTAAAACATATAATTCTAAAACATGCAACCTAGAGCAATATATATATATATATAATAACTCACAGCTGTGTACTCCTCGAGATGAGTCCGACAGACCTGGTCCATTAAGCCTTGGTCTCGACGCAACTAACAATAAAATAATAACACGAAATTAGAATAAATCTAACTTAACCTTTAGAGACTTGATATAGGATTACTAACACAGATAGAGAATATGAATTCTACTCGATGTCACATTTTACGAGAATTCTACAAAAAATTCGACAGAACCTCCTCTGTAGCAATTTAAATATTCAAACACCAAAAGTAATTATTTCACCGATAATTACTTAAAAACTCTACTATTAATATAATATTATTAAATTCGATATTTCTCGATAAATTCACAAATATTAATGAAAATTCATTTTATAAATCCAAATTACTTAATTAGTCCAAAAACATATTAAAATTTACTAAAAATCCATTTATTTATAAAAATAGTATATTATATTTAATTTGAAAAGAATTTTTCAAAAAATAGTATTAATTAGTTAAAATTAATAATTAATTCATAAAAATCATTTTTATACCTCAAATAATTATTAAAACCAATTAAATTTCATAATTAACCAAAATCATCACCAAATTACCAAAATACCCCTAATATACAAAAATACACATAAAATACTAATAATATTCAAAAATTCAATAAAAATTATATAATAATAAAAAAAATTATTTTCTCAACATATTATTCACTAAAATCCACAAATATACTTAATTAACCAATTATTTCTAACTAAATATATATTTAACCTATATTTTTAAAATTGACATAAACTAAATATAATTATAAAAATTACACAAAATCACAAAAATTATAAATTAAATTATAAAATTAATATTAACCACCAAAAACATCAAAAATCAAAATTTCATAATTTATTTAATTAATTGACAAAAATTATAAAATAATAAAAAATTCAAAAAAATCAAAATAAATTCCAAAAATTACACAAAAATTCTAGGATGTAGATTAAGCTAGAGGGATCAATTTTTGTGAAGGAATTTCTCATGAATCACAAGGAATCAAGCTCAAAAAAATCGAAAAAACAAAAAATGGTTGAAACTTAAAATCAATCACCATTGAAATCTAAGCCAAACCAAGTGAAACGGAGCTTAGAAACACACTCACCGCTGCTCAAGGAAGGGAAAGAGACCGACGGTGAGAAGAATGGTGGCCGAAAATGACTTTAATGGAGGAGGAGAGGATTTTCGGCTTTCTCAACTTATTCTGCTTCGAACAGCGCCGGAGAAGGTGGCTGGAGGTGGCGAAGCTGGCTTGCAGGAGATGGAAGGCGGAGAGGCACACTGACGGTGGCTGATCAGAGTTGTAGACGGGCGGTGATGGTGATGGTGAGGATCGGGAGGGGGAGGAAGGAGGGGGGTAGATTTTGTAAATTTAGGTATATATATATATATATATATATATATATATATATATATAACTTTATAATAAAGTTTAAAAAACTATATAATATATTATTCAACAAAATTTATACACCACAAATAAAATACATACACATATATATTTATACATACATACATACATACATATATATATATTATATATATATACACACACACACACATATTAATATATACACATTTAAATAAATAATAAACCCTAAATATATGTGCATATATATAATATATATATATATATATATATATATATATATATATATATATTAGCTTATAAAATACACTTAAATAATGTCATTAAATAAAATATACCAAATAATATTATTTAAAATAAGGTATATATATATTACACAATAAATTATCAAAATTACTAATTATAATATATATATATATATCAAAACCCTAATTAACAATAAATAAATATAATAAAACTTATTAAATGAATAAATAATCACATGTATCTTTAAAATTTATTAACACCGCATATCCGATTATACAATAAAATAATTTAAAACTTGGGTTATAACAGTCTTCCCCCTTATAAGAATTCATCCTCGAATTTCAGAAAGAAGAAAAAATACAAGATCAAGGAGGAAAGAGATATGGGTAAGAAGCTCGCATCTCGGCTTCGGTCTCCCAAGTGTACTCTTCTACTCTGTTGCTGTGCCACAACACCTTGACCATCAGAATCTGCTTCTAACACAACTGTCGAACTTGATAGTCAACGATCACCAAAGATTCTTCTACGAACATCAGGTCTTCATTCACTTCAACACTGTCGGGCTACAACACGTGTGAAGGGTCTGAAATATATTTCCTCAGCATCGAGATATGAAACACCAAATGCACTTGAGACATACTCGGAGGCAAAGCCAACCAATATGCAACAGTGCCAACTCTCTCCAGAATCTCGAACGGTCCTATATATCTCAGTGCTAGCTTACCCTTCATGCCAAATCTCATAACACCTTTCATCGAAGACACCTTCAAAAAAATAAAGTCTCCTACTTGGAACTCCACATCTCTACGTCTACGATCCACATAGCTCTTTTGCCTGCTAATTGCGGTCTCTAATCTGACCTTGATCATAGTAACTTTCTCTGCAACATCCTGAACCATCTCAAGTCCGGTCAAAGCTCTCTCACCAATCTCATCCCAACTCAAAGGGGATCTACACTTCCTTCCGTACAAAGCCTCATATGGAGCCATTCCAATACTGCTATGGTAGCTGTTATTATATGCAAACTCTACGAGTGGCAAATGATAATCCCAGCTACCTCCCAAATCCAAAACACACATCCTCAACATATCTTCCAATGTCTGGATCATTCTTTTAGACTGACCATCTATCTAAGGATGAAAAGCAGTACTGAAATCCAACCTAGTGCCCATTGGTTCCTGTAACTTCTGCAAAAAATGAGAGATAAACACTAAACCTCTGTTTGACACAATGGACACAGGTTCTCCATGAAGGCACACAATATGCTTCATATACAGCTTTGCCAATCTAGCTACAGAACAAGTGGCTTTCACAGGCAAGAAATGTGCAAATTTGGTCAACCTATCCATAATCACCCAGATGGAATCGTATCCATCCTTGGAATGAGCTAAACCAACCATAAAATCCATAACAATCCTTTCCCACTTCCACTCAGGAATAGGAAGAGGTTGAAGCTTCCCAGAAGGCTGCTGATGCTCAGCTTTCACTTGTTGACACATCAAACACTTAGTAACATAATTAGCGACATCCTTCTTCAATCCATCCCACCAATACAAGTCTCTAATATTGTGGTATATCTTAATGACACCCAGATGTATGCTGTAAGCTATAGAATGTGCTTCCTCTAGGATCTCCTCTCTCAAGTTATCCACATCAGGAACACACAATCTATTACTGATCCATAAATGGTTTAAATACCCTATTCATCAGATCCATAAAAGCTATTGCTGCATTAGTCAAACTAAATGACATCACCATAAACTCATAATGGCCATATCGAGTGTAGAATGTCATTTTAGGAACATCGACTTCGCTGATCCGAAACTGATGATAACTCGACCTCAAATCAATCTTGGAAAAGAACTGTGAACCCTATAGCTAATTAAACAAGTCATCTATCCTTGGGAGAGGATACTCGTTCTTCACCGTCACCTTGTTTAGCTCTCTGTAGTCAATGCACAGTCTCAGGGTACCATTCTTCTTCCTTACAAATAGGATTGGTTCACCCCAAGAAGAAACACTGAGTCTAATAAAACCCTTATCTAGCAACTCTTATAACTACTCCTTCAACTCTTTCAACTCTGTAGGAGCCATTCTATAGGGTGACATAGAAATAGGGGTAGTGCCTGGAACCACATCTATACAGAACTCAATCTTTCTATGAGGTGGTAAACCTGGCAACTTCTCAGGAAAAATATCAGGAAATTCACAGGCAATAGGAACATCTGTGAGTGACAACTTCTCTCCTGAAGTATCCCTAACCAATGCCAAATATCCCTGATAATCCTTCCTCAGTAACTTCCTAGCCGTAATAGCAGAAATGAGATTTTGAGGTGCTGAACTCTTATCACCCACAAACTTAAATTCTTTTTCACAAGGAATTCTGAAAGTCACCTTTTTACTCTGACAATATACCATGACATAGTGCTGAGATAACCAATCCATACTCAGAATAACATCGAACTCCATCACATTCAACAAAATCAAATCAACAGATAATTCTTTACCTCCAACAAGAACTGGACAACCAGAAAGAACAACATCGGTGTCTAAAGAATCACTTAGAGGACTGGCGACAAACAAAGAAAAAGCAATCCTCGAAGCTTGCTAACAAGACTTGGAAGCAAAAATAGGAGAAACGAACGAATACGTGGCACCCGGATCAAACAAAACCCATGCATCCAGGTAACAGGCAGAAATAATACCTGCCCTGACTGCATTATATGCCTGAGCATCCTGCTAAGTAAGATGAAAGACTCTGGCCTGTCCTCGACCTCTCTGTTGGCTAGTAGAAGCCTGGCCAATACCTCTGGCACCTCCTCTAGTACCTCTACTGTGACCTTACTAAGGAACAATCTGGGTAGAATTCTGATGCTAGGCTGGAGGCAACTAAAAAAGAATGGGTGCAGCACTAACAATCGACTGCTGAGGGAATCGAGAAATTTACGATTGCTGATATCTAGAATAGGGACACAATCTAGCAAAATGTCCCATCTGCCCGCATCTGAAACACGTTAGCGGTGTCATATAACACGGTCCCTGATGGACTCTATCGCACGTCTGACAAACACTGGCAACTAACCCGAAACTATGACCACTGCTACTGCTCGAAGCACCTGACCCAATTCTAAACGGTCTACACTGACCTCCACAGCCATATTTACAACTTCGATGTACCCGTTGCTGCTGTCTCTGAGTTTGCTGGGCTGGACCCCTCTGTTGACTACTCAATCTAATATGAAAACTCGAGTATGGAGTAGTCTGGAATCCACTTGACTGAACACCCAACTGGTAATAATCAAGCATAGCTCCTTGTATGACTAACCTCAACTCAATCTCCTTTGCTAACTTTATCACTGACTCCAGAGTAAGGCCCGTTGTAGGCATACTAGCAAATGCTGAACCCAAACCAATGACATAGGTAGTGACTGCGAAGTACTAGTCTCGTATCAGATCCTCTGCATATCTGCCAAGAAGTAGGAACTCTCTGGTATAATCCTCAACAGATCTGTCACCTCGAGAAATGCTGGTCAGTCAAAGTCTGTAACTCATACGAAGTGGCTCTAGGCATAATCGCCTCATGAATCACTCTCTGAACTGAGCCCAGGTCATCGTCATCATTTATGGCTGGATCATCTGAATAAACCAGTCCAGGGCTGGTCCCTCAATAGAAAGCTCAACTATCATGATTCGCTGGTACTCGGTGTGAGAAGTTCGAGTCCTTGTCTCGATCGCATGCAGAAAATCTAGAGGGTCTGAAGTCCTATAGAAGGCGATCCTGCCGACTCGGGCATAAAATAACGCTGCCTTAGGGTCAGATATACCCTGATGATAGACAGGCTAAACAGGTGGGGCAACAAGAGGTATTGGAATATCCTCGAACTCAGGCTCTACAGGTTCCTCATTATATAGTTCTCTCTATTTATAGCGACCTGTCACTCCTTGAGGTCTATCTCTACCATGACCTCTGCACCTAGCTGGCGGCTTAGGAGGTAAAATCTCATCCTGAAAGGACTCATCATCCTCGGCCTCAACAACCAGTGGAGTGACATACGCTCACCTCCTCATTCTGAAAAGATAAACAGAAGGATTCAGATAAGACAGACAATAGAGGAAAAGCAGAGAACTAAATCAAGGAATACTTATCAAGACATAGTTGAACCTAATTAACTGCAGTAATTTTAAAAGAAAACAAAATACTGAAAACTAGGGCCACAACTCACACAACTAAGGCCCTGACACAAAACTCTGCTCTGATACCAACTTTGTCATGACCCAAAACAGGGGTCCATGACCCGGCACTACAGGTTTCGAATCCGGAACTCTTAGCAAACCTTAAAAAAAAAGCATGCAATAAAATAAAATAAATAAAATATTATTTAGCAGAAATTAAATCTCAATTAATAAAAATATGTTCCTCAACATCCTTTAATAAAATGATAACACATCTTATATCACAAATAAAATCTTTTAAAACAAATCCTCAAAGAAACACTCTGAATTAAAATCCTCATACATGTATAAATATAAATACAACTCAAGACAGATTTAAATACAACTACTACTGCAGTGTCTAGAGTACAAAATAAAACTCAAGTAAGTAATTTACATAATAAAACCGGAGCGGAAGAAATCCGACGAACAAGTCTACTGCTGAGGTCTGAAGATGAGGACTCTTTTGTAAAAACATCAAATGAGGGGAGTCAGATCTCACTGAGTGAATTATTATATATATATACACATATAGCTAAATGTCAGATGCAGACACTCAAAAGTATATATAATAAATATATATATAGGCAAATACACACAGATGCAAAGAAAATCATTTTAATACTGAAAATCATCAGTTTATGAATGATCAACTAAAACCCTATATGATCACAACTTCAATACTAATAGAAAGTACACTAGCCATATAGGCTCATTTAATTCCAAGTAAATTCACTTAATCCATATGGACAGTAGACTGGCTCTGAGACACTAAGTCGATCGAGATTCAGCAGTCTGACTGTCAGTGTGATAGGCCCCGAGACACTTGATCAATCGAGCTCTAGAAATCACACACTCAATCACATCAATCTCAATCAATCAATATCAATCAATCATAATCACCACAATTAATTTTCACTTAGCTCTAATCTATCGCACCAGTACGTACATGGGTCCTAGTGCTGCCCACTAGGAAGCATGTTCTATCGATATCCTCATTTATATTAAAACATACATTCAGAAAAATAAATAATGCATAATGACATTTAAAATAAACAAATAAACCATATATATACCTAAAATAAACTAAGTATATTTGTATAATAAATTCAATTAAATCATGTAATATACTCAAAATCAACCAATAATATACTTAAATATAATATGAATATAAATCAAAAGGAAATCATGCATTTATTTAAAAATATACCAATAATATACTAAAAAATATATTTAAGCATTTAATAAAGCAATTATGCAAAATTTTACATTTAAAACATATAATTCTAAAACATGCAACCTAGAGCAATATATATATATATAATAATAACTCACAGTTGTGCACTGCTGGAGACGAGTCCGACAGGTCTGGTCCACTAAGCCTCGGTCTCGGCTCAACTAACAATAAAATAATAATACAAAATCAGAATAAATCTAACTTAACCTCTAGAGACTCGATCTAGGATTACTAACACAGATAGAGAATAGGGAATTAGACCCGATGTCATGTTTTACGAGAATTCTCTGAAAATTCGACAAAACCTCCTCTGTAAAATAGACATCTCTCTACTTAAAAAGTAGAGCTGGTCCTGCAAGAAAATACACTTCGAATAAATTCTCACAACTCCTCGGTCAGAATCTCAAACTGCAATTTCCATCGACTGAGGTCCACAATTCACCACAAAATACAATAAAATATATTAAAATTTAATAAATACCAAAAATACCCTTTAAGTACCAAAATATAGCAATTTAAATATTCAAACACCAAAAGTAATTATTTCACTGATAATTACTTAAAAACCTTAATATTAATATAATATTATTAAATTCGATATTTCTTGATAAATTTACAAATATTAATAAAAATTCATTTTATAAATCCAAATTACTTAATTAGTATATTATATTTAAAAACATATTAAAATTTACTAAAAATCCATTTATTTACAAAAATAATATATTATATTTAATTTGAAAAGAATTTTTCAAAAAATTGTATTAATTAGTTAAAATTAATAATTAATTCATAAAAATCATTTTTATTACCTCAAATAATTATTAAAACCAATTAAATTTAATATTTAACCAAAATCATCACCAAATTACCAAAATACCCCTAATATACAAAAATACACATAAAATACTAATAATATTCAAAAATTCAATAAAAATTATATAATACTAAAAAAAATTATTTTATCAGCATATTATTCACTAAAATCCACAAATACACTTAATTAACCAATTATGTCTAACTAAATATATATTTAACCTATATTTTTAAAATTGACATAAACTAAATATAATTATAAAAATTACACAAAATCAAAAAAAATTATAAATTAAATTATAAAATTAATATTAACCACCAAAAACATCAAAAATCAAAAATCAAAATTTCATAATTTATTTAATTAATTTACAAAAATTATAAAATAATAAAAAAAATAATAAAAAATTCAAAAAAATCAAAATAAATTCCAAAAATTACACAAAAATTCTAGGATGTAGATTAAGCTAGAGGGATCAATTTTTGTGAAGGAATTTCTCATGAATCACAAGGAATCAAGCTCAAAAAAAATCAAAAAAACCAAAAATGGTTGAAACTTAAAATCAATCACCATTGAAATCTGAGCCAAACCAAGTGAAACTGAGCTTTAAAACATACGCATCGGTGCTCAAGGAAGGGAAAGAGACCGGTGGTGAGAAGAATGGTGGCAAAAAATGACTTGAATGGAGGAGGAGAGGATTTTCGACTTTCTCGGCTTATTCTGCTTCGAATGGTGCCAGAGAAGGTGGCTGGAGGCGGCGGAGCTAGCTTGTAGGCGGAGAGGCACACCAACGGTGGCTGATTGGAGTTGCAGACGGGTGGTGATGGTGAGGATCGGGAGGGGGAGGATAGAGGGGTGGGGGTATATATATAACTTTATAATAAATTTTAATAAACTATATAATATATTATTCAACAAAATTTATACACCACAAATAAAATACACACACATATATATTTATACACACACACACATATATATATATATATATATATATACACACACACACATATTAATATATACACATTTAAATAAATAATAAACCCCTAAATAATGTGCATATATATATATATATATATATATATATATATATATATATATATATATATATATATATATAATATATATATATATATATATATATATATATATTAGCTTATAAAATACACTTAAATAATGTCATTAAATAAAATATACCAAATAATATTATTTAAAATAAGGTATATATATATACACAATAAATTATCGAAATACTAATCATAATATATATATATATATCAAAACCCTAATTAACAATAAATAAATATAATAAAACTTATTAAATGAATAAATAATCACATTTATCTTTAAAATTTATTAACAATGCATATCCGATTATACAATAAAATAATTTAAAACTCGGGTTATAACAATATATATATATATATATATAAATCTTTAAATTTTTGTTTTATTTCTAACCGTTTTAAAATCTCTATTTGCTCCGAATATCTGCTCCAAATTGCTTAAAAAATTCAGAGAGGAAATTTAAGTTTTCAAAGTCAGGTCTGAAAAATTTATTTTTGAATTTTGACTTTTGGTTTTGGCAATTAATTGAAGTAGTAGCTTCATTGCTACAAGAGAACTGCTTTGCTAGGGCTTTTCACTGTTCTCTTGCAGTTGTGAAAACTTAACTTTAAATTTTTAGTTGCCAAAACTAATTTTGCTTTAGTTACTTGCAAGTTGTTTACAAGTTGATTTTGACAACTTGACATTGGTTGTCAGAAGTTATTTTCAAGTTGGCTTTGACAACTTATTATGCTTAGCAGTTAAGGATTGTAAGCCTATAATTAGGCATGGGTGGTGATGGTCATTTGTGGTAAGTGTGTTATGTGTGTGTTAGTGTATGTATAAAAGAGTGTGTGTATCATGGAAGAGTTAATGTATATGTGAAAGAGTGTGTCATGGGTGAGTTTAAATAAGAAAGTGACTTGAGTGTTTGTGAGAATATTAGTGTGTGAGTGTATACAAATACTCTTTTACTAAAGTTTCTTTGATATAATAAAAGTATGTTTATTTCAAATTAGCTTCCACATATTCTATAAGTGGTATCAGAGTGGGATGATTGAGCACCCAAAGGAGTTTTTTAATTAAAGATAACGAAGAGTCTACGGGATAATTATCTCGTGCACAGTTGAGAGATACTGTGAAGCTGGTTGCTTACTTGGTTTAAGAGAAATCCCAAGTTATGAGATGGACCTCATAATGGGCAATATAAAGAAGTTGAATAATTAAAACTATAGTACATGGTTGATAATGTTTAGAGTTGTATCTTCAAGTTCAAGACCTATAGGAGGTAGTTGGCAGAAGCGAGAATACATTGCCTCTAGAAGTGGATGCAAATGCCTTAAAAAAGTGGAAAGTCAAGGTTGGGAATGCAATGTTCGTGATTAAGGTATCGATTGAAGAAGAAATGTTAGAACATATTAGGTACACTCCCACAACTAAAAAAGCTTGGGATATTTTAGCCTCATGATTTTCTAAGAAAAATAAGATAAGATTACAAAATTTAGAGATAGAGTTAATGTTTATTAAATAAGGGGAGATTTTAATTAATCATTATTTTACAAAAGTTAAGTCCTTGTATCAAGAAATTTCAAAATTAGATTTTGCATAAAAAAATTAGTGAAGATAAGATGAGAAGAATTATTATTTATGGAATTAAGCAATAATATAGAGAGTTTATTATTGCTGTTCAATGTTGGCCTAAACCACATACATTAAATGAGTTAGAGAATTTGTTAGTTAATCAAAAGTCATTAACTAAACAAATGGTTAGACTTTCTTGAAGAGTAAGATGAATGAAGAAACATTATTTAGCACATATAGAAGAAGTCATCCTAGAGAATGCAATTCTAAAAATTCCAATAGAGATGACAAGACTGATTCAGAGGAAGATATATATGAAAGAAAGTGGAAAGGCCAAAGTTGATGTTCAAGGGGAGCTCAATAACGTCGAAACCAAGAAGACAAACAAGATAGAAGATATCACCAATAATATGTGGAATGCTATAATTATGGCAAGAGAGGTCATTATGCTAGAGAATGTCAATATAGAAGAGCCAAGGGAAATGTTATGACATCAACATAATCTCAAGCTCAAAGTAAAGAAGAATGAGATTTTAATGTTCAAGCATCATATGCAATTAAAGAGCAAGTAAAGATTGGTTCAAATCAATTCATGGAGCCATATGATAGTGAGAATGAATGGGCTATGTTGGCAACATCTGCTATATTAGAATATCTTGAAGAATCCTATAAAATTGAAGAAGAGTGGGATATAATGAACTTAAGTTTATTTAAAAGTGCTCCACTAGAGGAAGAAATTTAGGAATAAATGAATTCAAGTGCTGAAGTTGAAAAGATATCTCCAAGAGTGGTAATGGAGAAACAAGATATTGAAGAAGTTGAATGCAAAGAAGAAAGTGAGATAGTGCACAGTATGGGAGAGCAACTGAAAGAGAATCATAAAAGTCTTAAAGTAATAAAGGAGCTCTTATAGTCTTTAGATGATGAAGAATTTGGAGATGAAGTTTTGATGTAAAAGGAAGATCAAGAAAAAGAAGTAAAAGCAATGCAAGAAGAACAAGAGTAAATCAAAGAAAGAAAGACACTAAAATGACATTAAGTAATAAAAATGTTGAGAAATGCTTTAAAGGATATATAAACAATTTATGGAGCAGTAAATGGAGGAACAAACACAATGATAGGATGCGATTATCAAGGAGCAAAAGGATCAACATACAAGATGAAGGAATAGGATATGATGATCAAAATGGACAAGGAATTCCAAAGATCGAAGATAAAAGAATTGGTGCTAAAGGGGAGTGCGAAGAATACATCACCAACTTTATACCCTTCTCTCAATCTTTATAGAATATTATTACTTTAGTTAACCAACTTAGAAGAAGTGACCAACTTAACTTTGAATTTTTAGTTGCCAAAATCAATTTTACTTTGGTTACTTGCAAGTTATTTACAAGTTGATTTTGACAACTTGGCATTGGTTGTCACAAGTTATTTTCAAGTTGGCTTTGACAACTTATTATGCTTGACCGTTAATAATTGTAAGCCTATAAATAGGCATGGGTGGTGATGGCCATTTGTAGTAAGTGTGTGATAGTGTATGTATAAAAGAGTGTGTGTATCATGGAAGAGTTAACGTATTTGTGAAAGAGTGTCTCATGAGTGAGTTTAAATGAGAAAGTGTCATGAATGTTTGTAAGAATATTAATGTGTGAGTGTATACAAATACTCTTGTACTAAAGTTTATTTGATATAATAAAAGTATGTTTATTCCAAATTAGCCTCCACATATTCTACATTCCTTCGTTCCATTCTTCCTCTTTTGCATATGATCTCTTTTTTCACTGTTCGTGGGTTTATTTTTTTACCATAAACTTAATATGTTGTAATATTAATAATAAATCTCCATGATTTGAAGTCAGATCTCAAATCAATATGGATTTTTAATGCATTTTATAAATAATTTTTTTAGTTTTTTTTTAAGGTTTAATCTCATTTATACTGTTATTTTGGGTGTTTGGATTTTCAACTTTAATACAATGAGAAATTAGAGATCCAAATCTATACTCGATTTTCTAAATTTAGTGTGATATTCTTTTATAGGTTCAAGTGCCTCTCCATTTCAAGAAATAAGAGCAAATTATGTGTATCTCTCTACTACTTGGAGTTGAGCATATTTTAGACATCTGATTTGGATGTTAAACTTTAATACTTATTAATTATAATTTCTTTAGAATATATGTTCTATTAATCTAAGAAGCTATTTTTTTAACTGATAAATTTTGTTGATTTTGTTGCTATATTTCGTAATCCCTTGTATTCTTCATTTTAATGAAATCTGCAACCTTAGTTCAAACAAAAAAACTCCTCTTAAATTGTGCATAGAATTAGATGAAATACACAACTTGCAAGTAGCAAATATAAAAAAGTACGAATGAAGTTGGAAGTTTTGTCCGCATTGAAATAGTGACCAAACAACCACCATTATTGGACATATTTGAAAAATATGACACATATTGATTTAAGGGCACCCTCAACTTTATTTATGAAATTAATATAAAATTAAATACTTTTTCACGACTCATGGACATAATGTATACCTGATTATTATGTGGCACGATAGTTGGATAAGCTTCTATAGTTATGTTTTTAAAAAGCCAACCATATAAAGTAAAGAGAAGGACCCTTTCAATTAAAATTTAATTGTGGAAAAAAATTGCGTCTTGAACCTTAGTGAAAAGAAATAAAAGAAAATGAATCAAACCCACAAATTGGGTATTTGAAGAAATGCATATGCAAGTCAAACATACTATGATACCATAATAAAATAAAGAAACAATTAATATAAAGAAATATAAAAAGAAAATCAAAGGAAAATAGATTTATACGTTCAATATGATTTCATTTATTATTTTTTTGTGTCTCACAATGTATACAATACAAAGTAGATGTATTTACTTCCTAAAGAAAAAATAGGAATAACTAATGCTAATTACTTCGTAATACTACTCTTATTATTGGAATGCATAATATAAAAATATATTAGTAAGTTTATTTTCCAACAAAATAAAAATTAATAACTAAATAATCATAATAAATGTTTATAGTTATCATTTTTAAAATATATTTATGTTAAAATTTATTTTTTAACAATTAAATTAAATAGTTAAATCTCAAACAATATGTCCAACCTTGTCCCTGTGTTTTTAGTCAATCCAACAACTGCCTTGTTCTGCTATACTTTGCCGTCAATAATCCACTTTTTTTTAAACATAAACCTTGACAAAAATACCCTCAATTTTTTTTATTAAATAAGAAAAAAATTATCAATTATCTTTTTCATACGTTCAGGTTTAGACATATGCTACATAGTAACCAAAATGCTGACGCCATTAGCTTAATTCATTAACAAAATGTAGCCCAAATAATTGCATTTTGAATAACATATTGTTTTTAAATGAAATTCAACTATATTTAATTACCAATAATGCATTTAAATTCAATATCACTACAATTTAATAGCTAATTTTAATTTGTAAAATTGAATCATCAGAAATATTTAATTTGTATATATTATAGTACTGGTGAATTTGATTAATGAAAAAAATAAAATAAAATATGCTAAAAGATTTAATTCAAAGTTTGAAGAAATTGAATGTAGTAGTTAATGTAGAAATAGTTCGCAATAAAGGTTGGTTGAAGAGACAATAATATCCAACTCTTGTAGACTTCAATAAGAGCATCAAGCTCCATGGACACTACTTCAACAAGGCTTTACATGTATGATGTTGACGAAGGTGATTCTTGTACCCGGAGGCTATTTGCTGTTCGCCGAAGGTCGATCTCCTTCTTTCTATTTTCCTCGCGATTGCTTCCTTTGTGTTTAGACATTGCATATACTTCAGTCCAGAACACATGCTACTCAAGCACTTCAGATTGCTGCTGCAGAATAATGCTGCTGTGCTGCTTCATGCCACCGTTCCCTCCACCGTGTGGTGTCTGTCCTCAACTTTCTTCTCTTTTAAGTTAAAACCCTAGAAAATGTTTCTGGACTTAGGATAATGTTTAGCACATTAAGTTATCAAGCCTTTAATGTAGCGTGGCCTTCCAAATTTACACTGGCCCACCTAATGTAGTGTTTGCCTATTAATTATTATATTTTTATTTGGTCGAAAAAAAAAAAGTTAATAAAAGTTTATTTAAATAGTTTGCATTTATCAATAATTTGCAACATTACTAGGCACCAAATGCTATAGACTACTAAACCAAACCAAACCCAACATTTTTGCTACAGCACCTCGTAACCTGCTGCTGCATCCACTCACAAAATCTTCATTCATTTTGATAATACTTCAAGAATTAGAATTATTATGAAAAAGAAATAGTAATCGATAAGATTGAATGATGACGATGATTATATATATATATATATATATATATATATATATATATATATATATATATATTATTAATTTTGAGATAATTATGATAGTTTTATCAACATTATATTAGTAAATTAATAACTAAAATTGTAATTTAGCCTACAGAAACACATAAAAGCACTGTGCACGGCATAGACAGGTGTTGCTCAAAGACTCCTTCTCAGACGTCTTTTTTTTTTTTTTTTAAATAGTATTGAGAAAAATAACTTGAAAATTAAATAATCGAATTTAATTGATTTGGTTTGGTTCAATTTAAATTGTAAAATAATTAGTTTAATTTTTATTTTAAAGAATTAAAATATTTTTAGTTCAGCTTAATTTTTATTGTAAAAAATATAATTAAATCAAATCAAATCAAAGCTTAAAGTATTTTAAATTATTTGATGTTTGTAGTTTGGTTTGATTAGTTTATTGCTAATACTTCAAAATAAATCAACAATATTAGCTTTTAATATTTAAATTCTTAAAAAAATTATTTAATGATAAAAAAATTCAAACCAAAATAATTTACATTCATTTTAGAAAATCAATTCAGTTTATTTTCTAAAAATAAATAAATAAATAAAGTAAATATAAATAATTGACAATAACAAATCCCATAAACATTGTCAAAATAGTGCAAAATTACATAAATCTAACGGGTTTAGAATTGCAAAAATAAAAAAGTCTAATTGAATAAAAAAGTCAATTCTGTAATATCAAAATACATCAAATTGCACTTTTTTTTTTTTTTGTTAATGTCATTTATTAGTATCACAATCAAGTCATAACTGTTAGTTTGTTAGCAATTTATACACTAATTTTGCTCCAACCTATTACTCCATTTTTAACTTCAAAAAATATTCAATGTATATTCTTTTTCATATCTTATTTTATATGTTTTTAATTAATTTTATATTATGTACACATTGAACATATTTTTTTTTATATATTCATTAAATAAAAATATATTTATCTTTAATAATTTTGAAAAAGATAAATTAATTATTTTTACTATTTAATTTATCTTTATTACATATAAATTTTTCTATATTAAAAATTTTTAGTTTAAAAAAAAATTATGGAAAATTTTAAAGTGATTTTGATTTACTTTATTTTTATCATCATTGAATGAAAGATTGAATAATCCAATAGCAGTTATTGATGGAATAAACTTTACATTGTAAAAAACAAAGTAAACATATACTACAATATTACTTATTTAAACTAAACTATATATTTTTAAAAATTATAAATTTATTAAAAAGTGTCCCTAACCAAATTTGGTGTGGATGAAGTCTGAGGTAAAAATCTCTAACCCACGCGAAAAAGATGCCTTAAAAGATATTGGAAAAAAAAACAATTAACTGAATCATCAATTCATTTTCTTTGCGAATATAAATATATTTAAGTTGTGATATTAAAAAGGTTCCTATTAGCATGATTCCTTTCTTAACTAATAATATACACAATTTTAATTTAATTTTGAAACTGATAATAGGAGAAACTTGTAAGTTTTGTTAATATTATTATTCTAATTTATTTTTCATAAAGAATGAAAATCAACTCTCCTCGAAAAAAAAAATCACTAAACTCTCGTAAGCATTTTCAATGATGCTTGTTAAAGATAATATCTTAGTGTTAGAAATAACATTTTTCAATATAAAAAGTACAAAATTTTGTTTGAGTTGAATAAACTCTTTTAATTTTAATTTTATTTTATACAATATTAATAATTTTAATTTCTTTTACAATATTAATTAAACTGAAAAATATCGGTGGAAAAAATAGAATTAATGATAAAAACTATAGAAACTTGTACTTAAGTTGCTAAAAATAGAAGGTAGTAATGCTTAATGCACAATGTACATATTATAAAATTTACTATAGTGAGTAAATTTACATATTAACAATAAAGACAGATTGGATTTACTATAGTGAGTAAATAGTCAAATAGTCAATTTTTTAAAGACCATCTTAATGTTTAGAGTTTAATTTTTACTATCGTTATTTTATGAAATTTATTTCTATTTATTTTAAAAGAGAAAAATTATTTTCAGTTATACAATTCATTAATATTTAAATCATATAACTTCTATATTAATTAAAAAAAACAAAAGATTTTAACTAAATAAATGAACTTATTTTGATTGGTTATTTATAACAATCAAACTTTTGTGGAGACATAATAAAAACATCATGCAAGTATAAAGACATAAAATTTCTATTTTTTATAGGATGGACAAACTTTTTTTTATCATAAATTTTAAAATAGGAGTTGAATTATTAAACTCTTATTTTTTGAATAGACAAAACAGAGTTAAAACAAATAGGAAGTGTCTTGAATTGTTATTCTTATTTTTACGTAAATAATATTAATTTTGTCACTTAAAAATAATAATTGGATAGTAAAAATTTAACAACTATAGTTTATATAACACATGGTTTGAACAATTTCTTACTCGTCACAGATAAATTATGAACAAAGATGCTTATATTGCATTTCGCAATGCATTAATTGAACATTTATAGAAAAAAAAAACTAATTCAAATGATTAAATTATTAATATTGTGATTGTGTATTTGTAAATTTAATTATAGACTATTTTAATTTTAAGATATAATTTTATGTTTATTTAGTAAAGCTATTTTAATTTCTTTTAGTTTTCTTCATATATTATATTATTTAATTTTAAAAATATGTAGATGAATTTATAAATGTATATATGAGTGTTATTTTTAAAATATATTATTATGTTAAATTTTATTATAAATAAATATATGACTGTATAGGATAGTATTGAATAAAATATGGGTGTGATATTTAAAATGTATAAATAATATAATATTAGATAGGAATATGTGAAAAATATTATTTTTGAAATTAAAAATAAAGTAATAGATGGGTTAGAGATGGCCTTATGTGGTTATTTTTGAAATAAGAATAGTGAAAAAATTACAAATTTAGTGTCTAATTTTTTTTGTTTTTTCTATTTGAGTGTTTGACGTTTTTTTGTTTGCAATTAAGTGTCTAAATTTTCTAAATATATAACAAGTCGATGCTTCCAGCCGATTTTATGGTGACTGTATACTTAGTTGGATCAAGTGGACTTCACATTATACAGATTCAACTGCCATAACATTCTCCACTTAAGCATATTGTTAGAATTTACAAAATTTTCCCTAGGTTGCACTCTTCTCCTTCTTCTTCACATGTTATTTGAATTTATGTTAAAAAAGCAATTGCAGGGGAAATGGAGGCAGCTTGTCCATGATAGAAATGTGAAAGAAAATTAATTAAAAACAATCAAGAAAAAATTAACATTTTTATTGTTGTATTCAAGAATAAAAAATTACTAAACAAATACATATAGATTGATAGATGGCAGCCTGCCATGTTCTTTCTTTCCTTCTTTTTTTTTGTTGGTGATAAATGTTTCTTTCTAAAGATTTTGGTTTTAAGTCTTTACAGAGTGATTGATGTGTAGCAAGAAGCTTTAGAATGAGTTTGTATAACAATGAATAACATACATAATTTATTATTATTATTATTATTATTATTATTATTATTATTATTATTATTTAATTTTTTTTATTTTAATTTAGTATTGATTAGAATTTGACTTTCTTATATTATTAGGGATTTGATTTCCTACTTTAGTTAGAATTTTCTTTATTTTTATTTCCTAATTAAAATTAGGGGTGGTAGGTTTGTGTCACTGTATAAATATGTAAGTTTTAGGATTATGTGAGTTAGTTTTTTTTTTTATTATTATTATCAATAAAATTCTCTTAAGAGACATAATTCTCTTTGTCTCCAAATTTTCAGTATTCTATTTGAATAAATGAATATTTGATGTTTATTTCCTATTATTCTTGTTGAATCAACAAATTATAGAAGATTATTTTTTGGCATTTGTGTGTAAATCAACAGACTACAATATTTATCCCTTTCATATATAGGCTTTCATTACATCAGTTGGTATTAGAGCTGAACTGATCTTTATTAATCATGCTGATAAAGTACTATAAAGAGAGCTTATTTTATGATACTAATGACAGTGAGGATGAAGATTCATTTATTGGAAATGAGCCAATATTTGATGAAGAGGATGAGGGCGATGTTGAATATATTGACTTCATTGGCATTAATAAATTTCTTTATTCTTATAGTCCTTTAATTTCTATTTTGAAGGAATTACAAGTTAAAGATGAATTTATGACGTTCTATAGCAAATTTGTTTCTCAAAGTTTGGGCAAAATTCAAGGGAGAATTTTCTCTACCCTAAAGGGAATGATGCGGAGCGACGAACATTGTAATGAGTTTTTAGAACAATTGATAGCAGATAAAATTATTATTATTTGATTTTTTATTTTAATTTAGCATTGATTACAATTTGACTTTCCTATATTGTTTGGGATTTGATTTCCTACCTTAGCTAGAATTTTCTTTATTTTTATTTTCTAATTAAAATTAGGGATGATAGTTTTGTATCATCCTATAAATATGTAAGTTTTACGACTATGTGAGTTTGTTTTTTATTATCAATAAAATTCTCTTAAGAGACATAATTCTCTTTTTCTCCAAATTTTCGGTATTCTTTTTAAATCAATGAATATTTGATACCTATTTTCCTGGTATTTTTGTTGAATCAACAGGTTGTAGAAGATTGTTTTCCAGCATTTATGCTCAAATCAATGGACTACAATATTTATTCCTTTCATATATAGGGTTCTGCTACAACAGTGATGTAAAGAGTGGATTATGCAGATTTTAAACAATTCAAAAGAATCAAATATTAATCAACAACCCAAAAGTTTCCATCTTTTTTAACCTAAGAAACAATTTATTATTTCTTTTTTTAGAAATAACTTTGAAATTTCTTGAGATCAATCTTAACTCAAGCAAAAAAATAAATAAATAAAGGAATAATCAACTTAGATGAATGAAACACAGAAATGATCAAAAGTGAAATAATTTGTGTAATATCTTTAATCTAAATTTAAAAATCTATATAAAAAATGTCACGACCCAAACTAAGAGTCATGATCGGCACTAGAGAATGAGAATTCTTTTGAATCTAGAACCCGTAGCAAGCCTAAGAAAATAAAATCATGCAATAAATAAATAAAAGTACGACAGAATTAAAATTTTTTGAATCAATATATAAAATAAATACTCCAAATCCTTTCATAAATGAATATATATTCGTACAGTGTTCAAATACAAATTTTGAGAGTATTTAATATCCAAACAAAATAATACTTTTTCGATACAATAACACTACTACTACAGTTTCTAGAATACAAATTAGAGTTCAAAAAATACATTTACATAAAATAGTCGGGACTGAAGAACACCGATGAGGAACTTTACTACTAAGGTTTGACAATATAGGATCTCCTGAAAAAAAATAATTGAGGTGGGTCAGACCTCACTAAGTGAATTATTATACTATACATACATGCAATCTAAAACACACACACACACACACACACACACACACACATATATATATATATATATATATATATATATTCACGCATTCCACACATATGCCGACTCTGCTTATATAAATATACAAAATGCATAAGACGTTTAGTTTAATTCATGAAGGATCCATATAACCCTAATAATAGCAATCTCAATTAACCCCATCATCACTCTAGCCATACAGGCTCACTTGATTCCAAATAAAACACTTAGTCCAAACTGGACAGCAGACTGGCCCCGAGACACTAAGTCGACCGAGCTCCAGCAGTCTGGCTGTCAGTGTGATTGGCCCCGAGACCCCTGGTCAATCGAGCTTCAGTAATCACACTATCTATCACCTCACATCTCAATCAAATCAATAGATCATTTTTTCCATTATGGACAGTAGACTGGCCCCGAGACACTAAGTCAATCGAGCTCCAACAGTCTGACTATCAGTGTGATTGGCCCCGTAATCACACTATCTAACATACCATTAATCTTAATCAAATCAATTAAATCAATTATAATCACCAAAATTAATTCTCACTCAACCCTTATCTATCGCACCGGTATGTACACAGCCCTAGTGCTGCCCACTAGGAAACATGTTCTATTGATATTCTTCATTTAAATAAATTATTCATTCGAAAAATAATTAATGTAGAACAATATTCATAATAGTAAAATTAACCATATATATGTATACCAAAAATATTCCTAAAATATATCCAGTATATTTCGGGTATATATATATATGTCAAATAAAGTATGAAATATACTAAAGGTAAACCATTAATATGGTGAAAAATAATTTAAGTGCATTTTAATAATACAACATGCAATAGCTTAAAAATGTACCTAAATATATGAAGAATATACCCTAAGTACACAAATCACTTAATAAAACAATTATGTATAAATATTCATTTAAATATGTGTTTGTACTAAAACATGCGTTTAGGTTTAACATATATTCACAATATACCAATATAACCTAATTTTCTAGCATGCATATATTACAAATAAACCCTAAGTATACCACTAATGTGTTAGGTTTAAATTAATAATAAAACATGCATTTATTTGGAAATATATCAAAAATATACCAAAAATAAACTTAAAAATAATTTAAGTGTAGGTTGATAATATAACATGCAATTATTTAAGAATAAACCTAAAATATACTGAAACTATACCTAAAGTATACTAATCATTTAATAAAATAATTATGACTAAATGTACATTTAAAACATGTATATATTACTAAAATGTATTAAACATAAACCTAATTGTTTAATGTGCATATATCAAAATAACATGCATAATTATTTAACATGCATATATACAAAAATACAACCCTAGATATACCAAAAATATTATAATTAAAATCACTTTAAAAACATATAATGAAAATGAAAAACCTTAAGTGATGCATTCTATATGCAATACATATATATATAGTACAATAACTCACTAGTGTGTGCTCCTCGAGACAGACTTGGCGGGCCTGATCCGTTAGGCCTCGGTCTCGGTGCAGCTAGAAAAATAAAATAATAATAACCGTCAGAATAACTGCTAACTCTATACTTCTAGGATTATTATAGATAGATTCAATCAAGAATTCAGAATTAGACTCGGACCGGTTGTCACATTTTACGAGAAATCTACCAAAATTTTGACAGAGTCTCCTCTGAAAAATAGACATCTCCAAACAAAAGTAGGGCCGATCCTCCACAGAAAACACACTTCGAAAATATACAGCCACAACCCCTCGGTCGGACTCCCGAACTACAATTCCACTGACCGAGGTTCACAATTTATGAAATAAACATAGAATACATATAATGCCAGAAATACCAAAAATACCCTTGAGTAATAAAATATAGCAATTTGAATATTTAAAACGCTAAAAATAATTATTTAACCGATAATTACAATAAAACCCTAATTTTAGTAAAATATTATTAAAAATCAAAAATTCTCAATAAATTCATAAACATTGACCAAAATACATTTTAAAACTCCAAATTACATAATTAACCCTAAAACATATTAAAAACCGATAAAAACTCATTTGTTTAGAAAAAATAGTATATTATATATAATTTGAAAATAATTTATGAAAAATACTTTTAATTAGTTAAAAATACTAAATCATTTGTAGAAATCATTTTTATACCTCAAATAACTATTAAAAATAATTTAATTATATTTTTAACCAATTTAATGCCAAATTACCAAAATACCCCTACTATATATAAATTCACTACAATTATTCAAAAATTCACCAAAAATAGTATAATTACTCAAAAATTAATTTCTCAACATATAATTCAATAATATCAACAAATATACTCAATTAACCAATTAATATCAATAAAATACATAATTAAGCTAATTTTCTAAAAATCACATAAACTAAATAAATTCACAGTAATTATAAAAAAATCATAAAAATTACAAATAAATTTCTAGAATTAATTTTAACACCTAAAAACACTATAAATCACAATTTCATAATTTATTTAATTAATTTACGAGAATTAGAAAATATTAATAAAATAATAAAAAATTCACAAAAATCAAAATAATTCCCAAAAATTCCAAAAAAATTACCACATGTATATTGAGCTACTAGGATCAATCTTTGTGAAGGAATTTTTCTTGAATCATTGAAATTGAAGCTAAAAAAAATCAAAACCTCAAAGTGGCCGAAATGAAAATCAAGCTTAAATCCTTACCAAATCGAGTTTTCAAGCTGCAAGGAGCTTAGAATTGGCTTCTATGGAGTTATAGGAGCTAAACCACACCGGAATCATAAAAAATGGTGTTCAGAATATGCTTGATCGGAGCTAGCTTCAAGGTTCAGTTTCTATGGCTTTTCACGGCCAAAACTTGTTGGAGAAGATGACGGAGCTGGCTGGGACGATGGTGGCATGCCGAGAGGCACACCGAAGGCAAGGGGAAGGCTTGGCAGTGGTTGGAAATGGCTTGAGGGACGTCGGGTGTAGGGAGGATGAAGATGATGGCATTTTGGTAAATATGGGGAACTTTAGTTTTAGGTAAAAATATATATATATATATATATATATATATATATATATATATATAGTTTATATTATTTTAATATATAAATATTATATACACAATAATTATCCACCACACACTTATTTAATAATATATATACACATATACATATATACACACATTTAATTATTATTAAAACTATATAATATAATTTAATTTAATTAAAATAAACCCTAATTTAATTTAAATGCATGTATACATATATATTTTATTCGACACTTAAAAATCATGCATGGACTCATGCAAATTCACAAAACCACTTAAAATAATTAATATTTATTTATTTACGTCTTAATTTCTCCAAAATAAAATTCCCGGGAAAATTTTACGTAAAGGACTTAAAAATAATTAAAAATAATTAAAATGAATTTAATAAATAATAAGCTAATTAAAAAATCAAAAATATATATGAAATTATTAACACTGCATATCCCGATGCAATTTAAAATTATTTAAAAACTCGAAATATTACAAAAAATATTTTACATGTCTCATATATAGAGAGACAAAGTTAACTCACTAACTAATCACATTACATTATTCAACTATTGCTAAACTGTAAATACAACTATAGACTACCACATCAACTTTCTTCACACTCCCCCTCAAGAGGAGTATATGCATTGAGAATGCTTATCTTGTTAAGTAGAAGCTAAAATTGTTTAGGATGTAGGGCTTTAGTATAAATGTCTACTATTTGTTCTTTTGTCTTCAAGTAAATAGGTTTGATCAAACCTTCATTAATTTTATATCAAATAAAATGACAATCCATTTCTATGTGTTTTGTTCTTTCATGAAACATTGGATTGTTTGAGATATGTATGGCAGATATATTATCATATAAATTTTTGTTAATTCTTAATGCTCAACCTGTAAGTCTTTCAAAAGAAATCTAATCCATATAACTTCATATATTGTTAATGCTAAAGCCCTGTATTATGCTCATGTTGAGTTTCTTGATACAACAACTTGCTTTTTTAATTTCCAACTAATGAGTGAATCACCAATAAAAATACAAAAACCAGTAAGAGATCTTCTTGTTTCTATGCATCCGCCTCAATCATTATCTATATAAGCTTTAATTTGAAGCTTAGAAGTAGATGACAAGAACAATCCTTGGCCTAATGATGTATTTAAGTATCTTAATAGTTTATAGGCAGTATTAAGTTGATCCTCTATAGGCTCATCCATACACTGAGTTAGCATATACACACTATAACATAAATCAAACCTTATGAGAGTCAAGTACATTAATTTGCCAACTAGTTATCTATATATAGTAGCATCCTTAAATAATTTGTTATCAAAATGAGTAAGCTTATGATTCACATTAATTGGAATACTACTAGGCTTTGCACCCAATAATCCATCCTCTTCTAGCAAATTAAGGGCATATTTTCTTTGACACACAGAAATTCCAATCTTACTTCTAGCAATTTCCAAACCAATAAAATAATAGGTGTTCCCAAGTATTTTAGTTTGAAATTACTGTTTAACATAATTTTGAGGCTGCTGCAAATCATATTGTTACTAGAGCTAGCAATAAGAATATCACCAACATATATCAATACAATAATAAACCTAAGTTCATCACATTTGGTAAACAAAGAGTATTCTACTTTGGATTGAGAATATCCACTTGTAATTAAACAATAAAAAATTTTAGCATTCCATTGTTTGGAAGCTTGTTTCAAGCCATATAAAGTTTTGTGTAACTTGAAAACTAATTTTTGAGGCTTACTAGATTCATTAACATTGTCCATGTACTACCCTTAAAGCTGGAAGCCACCAAGAATAGCCATGTAAATAGTCTCAACTAAATCACCATTAAGAAATAACATTACTAATATTAAGCTGAGCTAAGGACTTGCCTTTAATAGTAGCTAAAGCAATAACAAGTCTAACTATAGTATGTTTATGTTAGTGATATGCACTAGGTTAATCATGTATGACCATATTTTGACTTTATCATTTTATTAATAAAGAAGCATTTTTCATTATCATTTTGTGTTATGATAATTACTTGAATAGTCAATTCTTATTAAGGTCATCAAGTATGTGACTTGATTGATGATTATATTTTACTAATCATGAATATGAGATATTAAGTCAACTCATAGGTACTTATTTAAGAAATAAACTGCTAGATTAACCCATCATGAGAATACTACAAAGATAATTGTCATAAGTAATTCTCATCACAGTAATATTGGCCTAGTCCTCTAACCTTGAAATCACCATGGATTTCTATATAACTATTTTGTATTTTGACACAATCTTATATTATCTTCAACCGGATGATAAAATAGGTTGTTGTTGGATATGAAATGAGTTATGTAAGGAATGTGAGTGATTGAGAAGGAATTTGTCCCTCATTTAATCTGAGTAAGATATCTATGGGTCCCTTGATAAGATAGATTGAGGAAAATGTATGGCCATGCTAAAGTAAATTGATAAAGAGTCATCATTCTTAGTCTACTTAAAATCAAGAAATAATATGATTGAATTCTATAAAGATGACATAATTTATGCCTTATATTCAATCAAGATATTATGTGACAAAGAGACTAAAATATTCACTATACATTAGGTTATGTCAGATTGTTGACTTCACATGACTTGGATAGTCATAATGTCTTGCTAGAGGCCACTTATGACTTATAGGCCTAAATAGAGATTTAAGGCTCATTGCCAATGTCATGTACACCTACAAGGTCACACACTTTGAATAAGCCCAAAATGAATATAGGTTTAACAAGCCTAAGTAAGCTCTGTGGAAATAAATAAATAAGATATTTATTTATTTAAGGTAAACATTATCTTAAATAAATAGAAAATTATTTCTGATTTAATTTTAAATAAAATCAAGGAGAAGAATAAGTGAAAATTACCAAAAGGTCATTTGGTAAGTGAAACCCTAATTTAGAGGTCTATAAATATGTTATTCTCTAGGGTTTTACTCACTTATTATTGTGCCATAAATTTTGTTTTCTCTCTTTTAGAAAATAAAACATAAAGTTCTTTTCATTCTTAATTTATAAGAAATCAAGAGAAGGTGCTAGCACATAAACATTCATTTTCAATCAAGGGTTATTCGTGTGGACACTTGTGAAGGACATATTCTTTTGTAGACGTCTTAATTTGAACTGCCAGATCAAAAGCTCGAGCTAGGGTGTCACCGGAGTGAACCTCCTCTCTCCCTTCTAAAAATCTTGCCCCTTCTGCATTTATGGTAAGATTTTGAAAATCATAGATTTAATTAATTAATCAAATTACTTGAATTCGGGTTCGAGTTTATGATTAAAATTTAATTTTTCTGCTATGTATAAAATCACGAAACCCAATAGTTTAGCTACATGACTAAAAGTTTCATGATAATAAAAACTATATTACTGTGTATAACCCTTAGCAACCAACTAAGCCTTATATGACCCCACAGTATCATCAAAATTAAATTTAACCTTGCAAACCCATTTAAAACTAATAACATATTGACCAAGAGTCAAAGAAATAACTATCCAACTTTTATTTATAATAAGAGCATCAAGTTCTTCTTTCATTGCAAGTTTCCAATGATCATATTGAATAGCTTAAGAGTAATGAGTAGGCTTAAAAGTAGAAGAAATAGAAAAAATAAAATGATGATGACCAGGTAAAAGAGAATGATAAAAAATATAATTTTTAATTGAAAAAGAAGTATAACAAGCATTAAAATCATTAAGACAAGAAGATGTTAAAGAATGATGATAATTATAAAGATAACTTATAAGTTTAGAAATTCATGTACTTTTTCTAATAGGGAGATGAGAGGGAGTAGGAGAAGAAGGAATATAAGAAGAAACAGGAAAATGGAACACATCAGAATGTAAATGCAAAGGATGTGAAGAAAATACAATAAGTACAAAAGAAGAAGGAGATGTCAAAAATGGAGATAAAGATGTAGAATCATTAAAAGGAAAAATAGTTTCATAAAATTGAACATTTTTAGAAATAAAAATAGAATGATCATTAATATCATAGAGTTTACAACCTTTCACTCCTAAAGGATAACCAACAAAAATTAATTTATGAGCTCTAGTAGTAATTTTTGTCTTGGAGGGAGGAAGAGAAGAAGCAAAGCACAAAGAACCAAAGACTCTAAGATGAGAATAAGAAGGTTATTTATTGAAGAGTTTGTGAAAAGGAGTATCATTATTAAGCAAAGGAAAAGAAATACAATTAATGAGACAAATGGCTATAAGGATTGCATCACCCTAAAAAGAAGTATATAAAGAAGCTTGAAATAACAAAGCACAAGCCACATTAAGAATATGTTGATGTTTCCTTTTTACAACACCATTTTATTGTGATGTATAAGGACAATATTTTTTTATGAATGAAGGATACCTTTATCAAGATAAAAAATAGATAAAGAAAATTCAATTCCAATATCAGTTTGAATTTATTTAATACTAATATTAAATTGATTAAGGATAAAAGAATAAAACTATGGAATTAAAAAGGAAGTTTGAGACTTAGTTTTCAGTAAGAAAACCCAAGTAGCTTTAGAAAAATCATTAACAATAGTTAAAAAATAATCATGGCTGTGAAGATTAGGTTTAGAGAAAGGTCCCCCAATATCCATATGCACTAATTCAAATAAAGATGTAGTATTAGAAGAATGAATAAGAAAATAATTTCTTTTTTGTTTTGATTTATGACAAACAATACACAAGTGAAAATCTGACAATAATATATCAGATATAATAGCTTTAAGCTCTTTGATTTTAGTTGTAGAGTGATGGCCTAATCTCCAATGCCATATCTCTTGAGTTACAATACAATGAATAGAAGAAGTAGAAGGTAAACTAGAATGGGCAAACAGCTTCAAATGACAAGAAGAAAAATATGAGGAAATAATAACATGTTAAAGATAGTAAAAACCATCATGCATTTTAGCTAGAACAATCATTGTTTATGATGAAAGGACCTAGATTTTATAGTGATCATGAAACACTGTGAGAAAATACTTCTAATTTTGTAGTAGTTTACTAATAGAAATAAGATTGAAAGTAAAAGAAGGAACAAGTAGCACATTAGTAATGACTAAGGAAAGAAATAAGCAAATTGTACCAACATGGGTTATAATAGCTCTAACACCATTTAGAAGTTTGATGGAACTATTTTGGACTTCAACATAAGAAGAAAAATAATGAAAAGAACAAATAAAATGATCGGTTGCCCTTGAATCAAGTATCCATGAATGAGAAACAATATTGTGTAATTGAGATGCATGTTTCACAGAATAAACAAAGGCATCAAAAGGAAATGTACCTGCCATATTTGTATTACTCTGAATAGTTGGAATATTTGAAGAAGAAGATCCACTATAATCATTAAGCAATTGAATGAGCTTTTGAACTTGATCTTATGTTAAACTTAATTGAGGAATATAAGGACTTATACCAAATAGTGTAGATCCTATTATAGGAGAATAAGATTCACAAGGAGCAACTGAAGTACTACCAATAAATCTAAATGAGCCAGCATTAATAAAAGACTTATGAGTTATTTGATTAATTGATCCTAATAGTGTACTAATTTTAGTAGAAGAATCGGTTTATTCCTAGAATTTTTAGGAAAACCAATAAGCTGGAAGCATTTCTCTTGAGGATGACCAATTTTACCGCAATGAGAACAAACAACATCAATATAACAATTTTCTTTGGAATGGCTAGGCTTTCCACATTTGGTATAAGAAAAAGAAGACTTGTTCTTACAAAATGCATAATAGATGCATCAATAGGTGGCTAGGAATGTATAAGCATATTCTTTTATGACTCATCTCTCAAAACTATATTATAGGCCTGATTTAAAGAAGGAAATATCTGCATATTGATGATCTATGATTTTAAACCATTAAAGCTTTCATGCAGTCCATTAATTAATTTGAATGTGTAATCTTTTTATTTAGTATCAATATACTTTTGAAAATAGGCTTGGTTATATTTTCCATATTCACAATCTAGAGGTGGTATGAAACTTTTAAGTTCTTCCCAAATAACACTGAGTTGAGTAAAATACACATAAATAGAATTGGTACCTTACATAGTGGTAAACAATAAATGCTGTAAGTAATAGATCCTATAATCATCAGGTTAAGAGAATTGTAGTTGAAAAGTTCTTTATATTTATGAAGCATTATTCATGTAAAGGATTACAGAAGCAACAGGTGGAGAAATAGACCAGAGTAACCAAGCAACTAGTAGATTATTGCATCGAGTCAATAAATGAAATTTAGAATCATCTTCCAGATGTTTAGGATAGTACTTTTAAGAAATCCTCTCTTGTTTCTGATTGAGACAGTAAGTAGAAAAGATCATTTCCATGAAGAATAATTTATAGATGTAAGCTTTGGACTCACAATAACAGAGCTATAATTCTCAAAATGATGAATGAAGTATGAAGAAGAAGGATTTTCAATAAGAAATGATTAAACAACTGATTTGGAAGAAGAAACTATAACTATGATTTAAGAACTTTGGAAATTTTAAACTAATATATGGAAAAATTAATGAAGAGTTTGATGAAAAGAACTATAGACTCATACTTAATAGCACTCAAGGATCAAAATGATGTATTCAAAAGTGCAAAGCAATAAAGTTAAACAAATGGGTTTTTGTGTTTATTTCTAGGGAAAACAGAGGAAAATGAGAGAAAGAGCTTACCATCAACTCTAATACCATGAAATAATTTGTGTAATCTCTTTAATCTAACTTTAAAAATCTATACAAAAAAATGTTGTACATGTCTTATATACAAAGAGACAAAGTTAACTCCCTAACTAATCATATTACATTATTCAACTATAGCTAAGATGTAAATATACCTATAGAATGACATATCAACTTTCTTCACAAAAAGGTTGTAGTTAATTCAAACAAAAAGTCGACAACATTGTCTAATTAGACACTAAATCAAAAAAGCCAAAAATTTTTAAAAAAGAAAAAGAAAAAAGAGTTAACAAAAAATGAGCTAATTGGAGTTTATGCAATATCTTCTATTTAAGGGATGTTATGGTTTTCATTGGTGGTGGCAATTGTGATGAGAAAGAGAGGGGGAACAAGAAACAAAGAAGAAGAGACAAAGACCGAGATTTAAGTGAAGTGTTTAACGTACATGAGTAAGGGTGTGGATGTGTTTTTTTTTTAATCTTGTGAAGAAAAAGACAAAGGGGTGTTTTTTTCAGTGACTTTTTTTTTTTGTAAACTTTTAATTTTTAATTTCTCAAATAATTTAGGGATAATTTTATAAATTCTAACAATATACATAAATGGAGGATGACATGGCAGTTAATTATGTACAATGTGGAGCCCACTTAATCCAACTAAGCATACAATCATCATATAATTTGCCAAAAGCACTGACTTCTTATGTATTTAGAAAGTTTAGACATTGATTACAGAACAAAAAAGGTTAGACACTTGAATAAAAAAATAGAAAATTTCACACACTAAATTTACAATTTTTCCAAAAATAGTTAAGTGAACTTTGTTTTAACTGCCCTTAGTTCTTATAAGCTCTGGCTATCCTTACTTATTAGTTGTCTCACACATCTTTTTTCTGGGGTAAATGTGTATTTTTGCCACTAATGTCTAGGGTAAGAAGCAAATAAGCTCTCTCTCTCTTTTTGAAACAAAAAAATATGAACTTTTAAAATATTAACCAATGTTTTCTTTGATCTTAATAGTCCCACCTTGATTCAGACCGGACAACCCTGGGTTACATGGAGAATTTGGATTTTGGAAAAGTGGCAAAAGTGTGCAATGAGACTTCTAAAGTTCTAATTTTCAAGCTCGTTTGAACCACATGCCTCATAATATATCAAAATGAAGCTGATTCCTGAATTTGCCACAAGGGCTACTTGTAATGGTCCAAGTTTTAGGCTCAAAATCCATCGTTTAAGTCCTCAAAATTAACTTTGAAGTTTTAAGTTTGTTTTAGTACATTTTTGTTGAATTTTTTTCCCCTTTTCTTTTAGGTTTTTTCCTAAACAATATTTATTTGTTGTTTTGGACATTTAAGGCAACTTTTGATGAATGTTTAATAGAATTTACAATTCTCCCAATTTTCGGTATTTCATTGTGAATCAACAAATATTGATGTCTTTTATTCTGACATTCATTTGAATCAACAGTTTAAACGAAGATTATTTTCGACATTCTTGCGTGAATTAATGGATGACAATAGTTATCCTTATTCATAGGCATACGTCAGACCAATAATTCTTTTACATAAAATTAAGATTAAAAAAATTTATTTATCTTTTTGTTTTCCTCTCAAACATTTTGTTAAAATTTTTCGTTCCATTTTTTATATCTCTTTATTTTGATTCTAATTTCGATTTCAATTCCAAAATATGAATCAAACAACCTCTTAATTAATTGCAGTATGCTTTTAGTAGAGGACATACCTCCATAAAACCGCTAATCTCTTAAAAAAAATTGCAGTTCAAAAATGGTTTATTCTGTTAGACTATACAAATTATGCATTTTTCTTTACAATTTTTTTTACCATTCATTTTTTATTACGAATAATATATTTAAATTTTTTTTAATATAATTATTCTTATGTATGATAGACACAAAAATTCTGGTTAATTCGTATCAAATTAGGTGAATTGTATAGCTAAAGTAAAATCTCTCCTAATACAAATTTCTCCACATAAGATTAAAATTTAAAATTTTACTTAATAAAATTTAATTCTTTTTTATCAATTGAACTAACAAAATTTATCTTGTATATCAAGATTTTTAATGGAAGTGCAACTAATTACTAAAATTAGTAACAAAATATCTCCAAATATTTTAACCAAAAAAACTAAGCAAGCAAGAAAGTATGATGGGGAAGACATGCATGTGGTATCAAACATATACCATACCATTACATATGATGGCTGAAAAAAAATCAATCCATAAAGCTTACCCAGTTGGTTTAGTTTCTTCAAAACCATTAATCTACTATATATAATTCACACACCAATGCTCCCAAGCCAAAAGATTAATGGGATTTAAGCGAAAGCAACAAGAAGCAATAGATAGCGGCGCTTGCTAGAATGCTTCTTACAGTTTCTCATCTCAGCAATTAGAATTTTCTTCATCACCTTCACAAGAAACATTCCCATGCAAAAGCATTCCCATAATGTTACTGCATAAAAACAGTATCTGCAAGCAATCCTCGCTACCACCACCACTGCCACAGCTGTGTATGTGTATCCACTATATGCAACAACATCCAACAAAGGTATTTCTCCTTCTCCTAATGTGCGTAATGTTTTTTTCCAAGAGGAGGAGTTGGAGCAACCAGCAAAGCAGACCGTTTGTTAATTGTACATTCAAAGCTTCCGGGCTAAACCTAAGACACGATCAGCATATGAAAGAGATTGATGTTAAAAATGGCTAGTATAAACTAGCTTGTGGTGCTAGTGGATTCATACTACTATTATATAATTAGTCTAGTAATGTTGATGTTTTCCTTCGGGAGTTTGGTTCAATTTCTAGGATTAACACTTAAAATAAATAAATTTTCTAAATATAACAAATTAATATAAGGAAAAAGGACTTACTTGCCATTGATTCCTAAGAGGAAAATCTACTAATCTGTAACAGGAATTAGAGACCATTAAAGGGGGAAAAAGAAAAGCAAACAAGCAAGAAAATAACGACTTACATTGCTTTGAACATAAGCTGTGCTTGATCCTAAAAGCTTCTCACCATAAGAACCCAATTCAGTTCTCATGATATTTGAGCAAGCTTTAAATGAATCTGCTTGCTTTGATAGTGAAGAGGACATGAATACTTCTACATGACCTCCCTTATTCTCATACATTGCTGCAAGAAAACTAATGTTACTTAATTTTGTTCTACTTAAAATATTTTCCTACACTTCAAATATATCGCTCATTTTCACTTAAGCTTTTTTTTCGATGCAATAATTCTTTAATGAAAAATTTTACACTTTCTTTATAAATGAAAATAAGGTGATATACATCAACCCTATAAGAGTTTATATACAAATTGAAGTTCTATGAATATACATAATTACCTTGTAACATGTATATATAATTCCAAGCACAAAACACTCAAAACAAAAAATGTTATTGGACCCTATAAAGGGTTCTGCCAGGACTTCAATTTAAAAAGGCTATTTATCTTCTTTATTTTTTAAAAAACTTTTTAGAAAATTACCAAAATAAATGTCACGATCCAAAATAGGGGTCATGACCGGCGCTAGAGAACGAGAATTATTTCGAATCCGGAACCCGTAGCAAGCCTAAAAATAAAATAAAATATACAATAATAATAACAATATATCAAATGCAGCGGAAATAAAAATCATAAATATCATATTATTATTTTCACCAACTGGATTTAAGTCAAATCTCATCTCATATATATATAAATCTTTTAATACAAATCCAGTCCACATGATACAATATCTCGCATAAATATAATACATAAAATCCCATAATTTAATTTACAACTACTGCAGTGTCTAGATTATAAAAATAAGACTCAAGTAAGCAGTTTACACAAAGAAGCCGTGGCGGAAGAAATCCGGCGTATCGGCCTGCTACTGAGGTCTGAAGATGTTGACTCTCCTGAAAAATAGTCAACGGAGGGGAGTCAGACCTCACTGAGTGAATTACTATAATATATATACATACATACTAAATGACAATGCATATAGTCAACACTATATGTAATATGTATATATACAGACAAATTCACACAGATGCAGTAAAAATCATTTTTATATATATATTTCATTGAAAATCATCTCTTATGAAGGATCACATAGAACCCTAGAATATCGCAACCTCAAAAACAGTGTTAGACAACACTCTAGCCACACAGGCTCACTTGATCCAAATATATCCACTTAATCCATTTAGATAGTAGACTGGCCCCGAGACACTAAGTCAACTGAGCTCCAGCAGTCTGACTGCCAGTGTGATTGGCCCCGAGACACTTGGTCAACCGAGCTCCAGCAATCACACCCAATCACATCTCACACATCAAATAATCATAATCAATCAATATCCACAAATGGTTAGTAATATAGCCTAAATACTATAGGCGTACCGGTACGTACTCGGTCCTAGTGCTGCCCACTAGGTAGCACGTTCTATTGATATCCTTCATTAATAAATATAAAACATCCATTCACAAATAAATGATGCATGAATTTAAATAAAATAACAATATAAACCATATATATACCGGAAATATACCAAAAGTAAACCAGATATATTTCGAGTATATATACGTCAAATAAATCTAGTTAAATTACAAAATAAACTAAAGATACATTTAAAAACATTTTAAACACAGTTCATTAATAAAACATGCATATAATTTAATATATACCAAAAATAAACCAAAAATATACTTAAATACAAATCACATTATTTATGCATTTTAATCAAAATAAAACATATATTTCTAAAATCATGCATCCTAAGGCATATATATATATAGTATAGTAACTCACAAATTAGTGCGCTCCTCGAGATGGGTCCGACGGGCTTGGTCCACTAGCCCTCGGTCTCGGCACAACTAAACAAACAATAAATAATAGACATCAAAATAACCCTAACAGACATCCTAGAATTCGATCTAGAGTATTAAACACAGAATCGAAATTAGGGTTCGACCGGACATCACGTTTTACGAGAATTCTATCGAAAATTCGATAGAACCTCCCCTGTAAAATGGACATCTCTCTACTCAAAGAGTAGAGCCGACCCTGCAAAGAAACACACTTCGAAATACAAGATCAACACTCAACCACAACCCCTCGGTCGGACTTCAGACTACAATCTACCGATCGGGGTCCACAAATACAGAACAATTCAGAATTACCAAAAATATCCTTATAACATATAAATTAATTTTATAAGTAAAAATTACATAATTAACCTTAAAACACTGTAAAAACCAATAAAAACTCATTTTATTAGTAAAACCATATATCATATATATAATTGAAAATAATTCACAAAAAATAGTTTTAATTAATTAAAAATACTAAATAATTTGTAGAAATCATTTTTATACCTTAAATAACTATCAAAACCACTTAAATTACATTTTTAGACAATTTAGGATAAAATTACCAAAATACCCCTATATATATAAATATATTAAAATTACTTCAAAAATTCACCAAAAATTATAAAATTGACCAAAATTAACTTTCTCAACATATTTATCAATAATATCAATAATTAAACTCAACTATCCAATTAAATTCAATTAAAAACATAATTAACCCTAATTTCCCAAATTTACATAAACTTCAATAATTCAAAATAAATACATAGAAATTCATAAAAATTCCAAATAAATTCCTATAATTCATTTCAACACCTAATTTAACCATAAAACACAATTTCATAATTTAATTAATTAATTTCTAAAAATTAGAAAATAATATTAAAATATTCAAAAATACCCAAAAATCAAAATAATCTCCAAAAATTCCACAAAAATTCATACATGTAGATTAAGCTACTAAGATCAACATTTGTGAAGGTAGTTTTCATGAATCAATCAATTCGAAGCTCAAAAAAATCAAAAACCCTAATATGGCCGAATTGGAAAATTCAAAACCTAAGCAAATCAAGACCATTTAAGCTCAAACCAAAGCTAGAATCACACTCACCGGAGCTCAAGGAGAAGAAAGAGACTGGCGATGTCGAAAATGGTGGCCGGAAAGTTGGTGAACGGAGAGGAGAAGAATTTCGGCCAAAATGGAAGAAAAGAGGCTGCCGGCGCCGGGGAAGGAGGCTGCTGGCGGCGGGGAACGGCTGGGGATGACGGTGGCAAGCCGGGAGGCACACCGATGGTAGGGGAACGACAGTTGCAGCGGTGGTTGGTGGTGAGGGAGTGGTCGGGCACGGGGAAGGAGAAGAAGAAGAAGAAGAAAAAGAAAAGAAAAGAAAAGAAAAAGAAAAAAGAAAAATAATAAAAAAAATAATTTTAATAAAATATTTGAAAAAAATCACATCCACACACTTAATATTTAATATTTTAAAATTTAATATTAATTAAAAATAATTAAATAACAATAAAACAATTAATTAATTAATTAAATATTAGGGTAAAATACTAAACCCTAATTAAATAAATATATACACACATAGACTCTATTTAGTAATTTAAAAATACGTATGAGTTCATGCAAGTCCGAAGATATATTTAAAATAATTAATAATAAATTATTTATGTGAAAATTTCTCCGAAAATGCAAGTCCCGGAAATTTTTTATGTAAAGCACTGTAAATAAGACACAATAATTAAAATAGGTTTTAAACACATATCAACTCGTAAAAATATTATAATATATATACACAAGAATTATTAACACTGCATATCTCAGTACAGTGTTAAAATATTTAAAAACACGGGATATTACAATAAATATGAATATCTTGTTTTTGAGATTGTTAATAGATATGAAAAAAATTTCTAATCTAGATTGACTCATACACAAAATATTTGAAATTTAAAATTTTATTTAAAATAATTTAATTTTTTTTATTTACATTAATTGTAAAGTTGATATCAAATTAATTATTTAACTATTATATTTTTTTAATCACAAAAAATGTGATGACATAGCAGATTGATGGATATATATATATATATATATATATATATATATATATATATATATATATATAGACACACACACGGTATTTGTGAATTCCCCACGAAAAAATAAATTTACTTAAATTCATGAGGCCATGTAATATTATGGGGTTACGTTCTCATGTTTGGTCAATTTCTATCACAAGAATTGCAGAATGGGAGAAATGCCACAAATCTCAATGTGTCCTTAGTTCCATGTTCCCACTTCCCAATTTCAAAGATCACAAATTTCCTTGTTTCTTTTTAATTTTTTCCCTTAGTTTTATCTACAATTAAAAATTCCAAATAAATTTCTTATCACTCGAGAAAATTAATTTCAATATATTTAAAAATTTAAGGATTTTGTTATTGTTTACATCATCTGAAACTTATTATAATAATGTAAAATTTTCAAAAATAAACTATTAAATGAATGACCAATCATATTAATTCAATTTCAATCCAATAATCCTTTCTAAAATTCAAAAATAAAAGTGAAAAAAAAAAATCACCCTTGGTATAAATGCCAAATACACCTATTTGCAATTGAAATGATAACTCTATTTTTTTTTTCTTCTGAAAGAAAATGATGTGGTTGATATTAATGAAGCTAGGCCACCAAACACAACAACAATAACAAAGTTTAGTAGAGTAACAAATTGTCAATATGTAATTTATCTTCATCAGTGATTAAAGATTTTGATAGCAGCCTTATAGGATTAGGATAACAATACCATAGATATTGTGGTATGTAATCATTGTTTTAGTTGGCTAGTAATAATAGTTATAACTAATTGCATTTGTGGTTATAACAGATTGCATGCTGCAGTCCAGCTTAACTATTGAGCTTCCATAAAATTATGGGTAACTTTGCACTTCGTTTTGATTTCCTATCAAAATTTAATTTTTTTTTTTCCCTTTTTAGTACCTTAATATCCATTTATATTTGAAGAAAAAGTTATTGGAAATTTTTCGTTCAATTTTGCTGTTGTGTCACTTAGAAATTTTTTTTTTCTAAATCATGGACATCACGCAGCAAGCTAGAGTAAATAAATAAAAATAGTACACAATTAAACTTTTAAAAAATTGCAACATAAAAACGTAAACAAAAATAGAAAGACAATTCTTATTTTGTTCATTTTCCATATTATGAGAAAACAAATCATTCATTTATATAATAACACAACCCGCCAATCCTAATTTTAATAGAAAATAAAATAAAATTTTAGTAAAGATAGGAAAGTCAAATCCTAACTAACTTTGGACAATAAAAAAAGAAATAAAATAAAAATTACAAATGAAATGAGAAGTTTGACTAAATAGAAATAAAATATTTTAAGTCTTAAGGGTTATATGTTTTGCTTTCTGTCTCTTTTTTTGTTTTCTTATTTTTGATAAAAAGATAATTTTTATTAATTCAATAAAGGAGAAAAACCACTTATAAGAAAATACAAGTGATAAAAAACCTCTCCCTAAAACTAAAGAAAATATAAGAAAGAAACAAAGAAAGAGAACCAACAAAGCAAAACTAAACTAGCAACTAAACAAAAACTAAATCCAGTGGCAGGACCAGCTACGAATACAATTAGAGCCAAGAAATAAATCAAAGGTAGAAAACAAAATGTAGGAGTAGAAGCCTTCATCCAAAGAGAAATGCACATAAAAATGATCTTCTCAAGCTGAAGGAAAGAAAGAGAGCTTGATGAGTTACCTGGTCAATATACAAGTTCACTAGACATTCTATGTCAATTCCCTCTACTTCAAAAAAACTTAACCTGAGTTGTCTAAAATATAACAAGATACAATGGTTCATCAGATGAATAGAATGAGTAAATATCAAAACATTAAACGTCTTGAAAATTTTCATGTTGTTTAGTAAATCAACAACATATGCATTGTCATTGATCTTCTTCAAAATTTTGTAAGGACCGTACTTCTTAGACTACAACTTGTTATAAGTGTCCACTAGGAGTCATTCCTTTTGCACAAAAAAAAAAAAAAAAAAAGCACCATTGCCATATCATCTATCTCAATTACTTAAACTCTGTGATATTTGTTAGTTGCTTTTTTTTTACATGTGGCATTTGCTTAATGTTTATGTGAAAATTTTCATTATTAGTTAGGCATTTTATTTTGTTATTTAGTAGTTTTTTTTTATGCTTTAGTTGTTTTTATTTTGTTAGTTTTTGTTTTTATTTTTTTTATGTGTTTGAGGTTGGTTAGGACTCTAATGAAGAAATTGAAATGAAAAGTTATGTTTCGGGTGAGCAATTGAAGTTTTCATCACAGGCGAATAAAGATCGCAACATTTGAAAGTTAAAATAGCGTGAAGACTAAGCTGCCATCACAACAAGGCTATGACCACAGCCGTGAGATAGCCAGAATTGTCATCGGTGGTGCTATGACAGTAGCCTTGCTGTGGTCATAGCCAAAAATGATGTTTCAAAGATTTAGAGGGTTATTGCAATCATAGCCTCATTGTGGTTGCAGCCCTCTGACGAGCCAATTTTAATGACGTGGCATCAACTTGTTTTAGAAGAAAATGCTTATACTCTTCACGGGTTTTTAGATACATGACTTTGGAAGAGATTTTGGAGGAAGAAAAATGCCAAAAATATGCAAAAATTGGAGAGAAACTCAAGAGAGATCAAGAGTTAAAAGATTAAAGACAAAAAATTCTAGTTTTTATTTTCTTCTCTCTTCTCCATTCTTGTAATTACTATGAAGTATTTTTATAATTATATGGGATATTTTTACATTATGTTAGGCTAGATTTATTTTGGTGAGGGATTGGTGACTAAACATGATTTAGTTTTTCTTTAATTAATGAAATTTATTAGTTATTGTAAGTTATGTTTATCGTGCTTATTTTGTGTTAATGCTTGATCATCATTAACATAATCAAAATTAGGGTTTTAGGTTGAGAAATTGAAACCTTGATGGATCTATAAACATAGGTTTAAAATGCTTATAGGTAGAGATATCATAGGTGAATTGAATTTTATATGGGTTTGGGCAAATAAATTTATGATTTAATTTAAGGAGTTGAGTTTATAATGAGAATTGGGGCTTGATATTCTTAATTAAGAGTTATGAATTGAATTTAGTTAATACTTGAGAGAGATTAATCAATAATTTAGAAATACCTAGGACTTACAAGATTAATGAACTCATTAATTAAAGTGAACTAAGGATTATGAAAGAAATTCAATTCCTAACCATTGTGTTCATTGTTTGTTGATTCCTTTGTTTTAGAATTTATTTTTATTTTAAAAATTCATTTGATTGTTATTTAATTTACTTATTAAATTCTATTTTCGAAAGCTTTAAACAATAACATATTAAGTCAATAGGTGTTTATAACTAGTCTTCGAGGGAACAAATTTTTACTACTTGTCTGACATCGTGAGCTTGTGCTTTTTCACTAACACTTAATTTTCAATATTTTGTCTAATCTTTGCTTGCATTGTTTGTCATTGCTTTGCCATATTTTTTGCTTATGTACTTAAACCTAGCACTTTTGGTAACTTGATAAAATCAAGAGCATGTTGAGGTGCTTTCATATGAATAAAAAAAAATTGGTGACTTTCCTGTAGTCCTATGAATAGCATAATTGTAAAAAAATTCAACTTGTGCTAATGTTAAATCCCACTACTTTGGTTTATCTCTATATATGTTTTGTACTAGATTGCCTAAGATTATGTTGATAACTTATATTTGACTATCTATTCGAGGATGGGTTGTACTGTTGTAGTTCAAGGAGGAGTCAAATATCTTCCACCTTGGGTCCTCTAAAATTGGCCAAGGAATTTAATGTCTCGATATGATGTTATAGTCTTAGGCATACCATGTAAATGAAAAATCTTTCCAGAAAATAGCTTTGCAAGGTCATTTTACAATGGATAACATGCACCATTTTGAAAACCCATCTATGATAATAAAAATAAAATCTAAACCTCGCTGGGTGCGAGGTAAGCTAAACATAAAAACCATAGACAGATCCTCCTAAATATTTTTAAGAATAGGTAAAGGCATGTATAAACTTGTATTTTATGATTTTCCCTTTGCAGTTTGACACCCATAACAATGTTGCATAAGTCTCATCACATCCCTTCTCAAGTGAGGCCAATAGTATGTCTCTCTAACTACAACAATAGTTTATTCTCTTCCTATATGTCCAATTAGTCCTCCTTCATACAAGTTATAAATGACCTTCTCTCTTAAAGATGACTTGGGAATGCAAATTTGATTGCCTCCTATCAAGTAACCATCATGAACATGAAAATCTTCATAAGGTTGATTCATAATACACATTTCTATCATCTTCTAAAATTCCTCTTCTGTTATATACTATCCTTTCAAATTCTTAAAACCCACAATCTCATAACTCAAAATGATAAATAAATTTGCATGTTGACTCAATGCATCTGCTACCTTATTCTATACTCCTAACTTATGTTTTAATTTGAAAGGAAACTTCTGTAAGAATTGTGACCACCTAGCATGCATATCTTTACTGATCCACTTTTAGTTATTCAACTTTAAGGCATCATGATTTGAGTATAGAATGAATTCTTGCCCAATTAGGTAATGCTTATATGTCTTTAAAGCATGCACTATGGAGTAGAACTTTTTATCATAATGGTCCACTTGCATCTGACATTACTCTATTTCTCATTAAAGAACGTCACTAGTCTCTTCTATTAGGAAAGAATATCTTTTATCCCTAAGCCTCTTGCATCACAGTCTATGTTAAATAGATTATCAGAAGTTGATAGCGTTAAAAATAGGGTAATGCATAACTTCTCTTTTAGGATTGCAAAGGTAGCCTAAACTTCCTCCCTCTGTTGAAACTTTCCTTTCTTTAAGCTCTTTATTATTAGAGCTATTATACTAATGAAGGTTTTAATGAAGCACTTATAAAAAGTTGCCAATCCATGAAAGCTTCATACTTCTATCACACTATTTGGAGTAAGTCATTCTTTAATAGCTCTGACTTTCTCCTCGTCCACTTGATTATCCTCTAAACTAACTATGAAGCCTAAAAATAACATTTTATTGGTCATCAAACTACACTTCTTTAGATTCACATATAATTTGTTCTCTTGTAGAGCCATTGATAATTGATGCAAATGCAAAAGATGTTTTCCCTCAAATCTACTATAAATCAAAATATCATTAAAATAAACTACAATAAATGTTCCAATGAAAGGTTTGAATTCCTTATTCATTAGTCCATAAAATTGCTTAGAGCATTAGTGTTAGTGTCAATTATTACATAGTTTTTCTATTTAACTTCCAAAAGATTTATTGGTATTTCTTTATATTTTATTTAGTTTTGAGTTTATAATTATTGTTTTATTATGATTTTAGTTGATTAGCTTAGCTTTATTTTTTTTATTTTTCTAGTTAATTTATGATTTTTTGTATGTTTTTGTAGGAATTTTACTTTCCTAAAGAGTTTAGGATTCAAGCCAATAATTAACACTTTTTGATTTATGAAGTTATTTTCCTATTTGGAGGAGGTTTTGAATTAGAAGAAATTTTATTGTTTTGATCCTTAGATGAATTTTGGATATTTTTCTCTATAAATAGAGAATTTTAGCTCTAGGGTAAGGGGGTTATTTTGGAGTTGAACACCATCAACAAGAAGAGCAAGCTTAGGATTGAAGAGCTTAATAAGGATTTGAATATTAAAACATACTTTCAACGAGTTTTATCTTTTTTTGTTCTTCTTTTCTTATAAATTGTATCATGTTTGGAATTCTTATGGCTTTTGAACAAAATATTATGAATAGCTAAATTATTTAGGGTTTGATTTTGGAGTAGCTATTTAGACTTGTTGGAATTTTAATTTCTTTATTAATGTTTGATTTCTAGTCAATTTTAGGAGTTGTTCTTCATGTCTTGTGTTCAATGAAGGGCCCGATTGATTACATGTTTATGGGTAACATTAATGAAAATTGAGTAATTTACTAGCTTATAACTTAAAAGACTTAGGAATCTTAATCACAAAAGTAGACGAATTCTTTAGGGATTAATAAATTGCTAAATAACTTAATGAGCCCTAATTAATTTTCTTGACCATGAAAATAGGCTGTAATTAATTTTTGCATGCTTAAATGATCTCAAAAGAGACTTTGGATAATTTATAGTAGTTTACCCTTGCTTATGATCAATAAAATAGTTGAATTAAATTTCGTAATTCAAGTCCTAACTAGTGAAATAACCAAAGCTCTAGTTGATCTCCATTGATTTAATTAGATTAATTAGAGTATGTAGTTTATTTTAATTTATTTAATTTAATTTTTGCAATTTAATTTGATTTTTGCTAGCTAGGAAAAATTGATTAACAGTTCGTATTTAATACTTTTTCCTCATGGGAATGATACTCTATTTATCACCTTATTACTTGTCAGGACCCATACTTTTATAGGGTTGTGCTAACAAGTTTTTAGTACCATGACTAGGGGATTGGCTTTACTAATATTAACACATTTTTCATTTTCATTAGACTAGAATTTTGTTTTATAGTCCTTGCAATATTGATAAATAATTTGTTATGGATAATGATGGATTTTCTTATCAATTTTTGAGATTTAATGCATGTGATCCTATATATAATGTAGAACATATGCAATTTAATTAGTTTTCATCTTATTTTCAGGTTTGTAATTGGTGTGGAGAGAACCACAATGAGATAAATTGCGCATATTATTCATATTCACCTCCATCACTTTGTTACAACCTATTTTTGGAGTAGTTGTATGGATTATACTTAGAGTTATCAACAAGAACCTATGTCGAATTTTGAGGCAGTGTTGGAAAATTTCATTCAAGAGACAAAGAAGATTGAACAACGATCCTTGAAGATTAATGTGAAGTAATTCATTCAAGCACAAGCTAAGATAAATTAGTAACTCAATGTAATGATGGATCAATTAGAAACCCACAATAAGATGTTAGAAGACCAAATTGCCTCACAAGCTAGTTCTTTTAACTTCCACTAAATGGATAAACTCCCAAGTCAACTTGAGAACCCAAAGGACCATGTGGAGGCAATAATATTGAGAAGTGGGAAACAAGTACCTGAAGTGGAGGTCAAAGTTTGTGACAAAGATGATGAGCAAGAAAAGGTTATCACAAAGAAAATTGAAAAAGTCTTCAAGTGTAAGAATCAGTCTATAGACATCAATGATGATAAGGTACAAAGTCACTTAACTCAATTTAAAGATGAGTTAGATTAGAAAATTATAACAATTCTTGAAGCTACATGGGACAAAGATAAGTCATCTATAAGTAATAAAGCATATGTTACACAGTTTATTACGGTCATATACGAGGAATCCATGAAAGGTATAGGACTTTCTGAGAACTTGCATGAAAAACTTTACATTTTTCAAGTAATTTTGGAACTAAAGATTTAGCATGTGGAGTCCACACTTTATTATCTACACATAAGGAAGTCTAGCAAAAGAAAGGAAAGGAAGATGCTTATAAGAACACTTCCTCATGTTTAGTTGCATCCGTGATACTATATATTCAAGTGGTCAGACTAATAACCTTAAATTGGTACTTTTTAGAGGCAACCTAAATCTATTTTATTTAAAATTATAATTTATTTATTTTTTATTTACATACTTTTTATTTTACTTTCTTTTAGTTGTAATATTTTATTATTAATAATTTTTTTTCTTTGGCGCTTGAATTTATTTTTATAGATTATTGAAGTTGTCATGGAAGATTTAAGGGCATTGAAATCATTTTAAAAAGATTGTGCATTACAAGGTTGACACCATGGCCTCCAAATGGCCATGCGCCAATTTAATCCAATACATCAAATTTTATCATGGACAACATAGTTTACCACAAGGTCTCAGCATGACCATGTCACATTAAATGCAAGAATTGAAATTTGTTATAAAGTACGAAAAATTATCTTGTGATTAGACATTTTTTCACTTAGAGGATTATAGTATTTTTTGTAATATTTAAAAATTTATAGTTTCATTTTACTTGCATTTTGATATCCTACTCAATAATATTGTTAAAAATATATGATATAATGTTAAAATAATATAAATTTTAATAACAAAATTATTTACTAAGTAATATAGTGTTAAACTAATTAAAATAAATTCACAATGAATAAAAATAATATGTATTTTTAATTTTATTATGAATAAAAAAGAAATAATTTTAAAAATAAATTTGTAATATTTTTAAAAGTATTTAAATAATTATATTGATGATAAATCACATGTAAAACATTTATTTTATTAAAAATAAGTGTTATATTAAAGTTTATTAAAAAATAACAACGATTTTACTTGATAAGTTATTAAAGTGATAGAAAATAAAATCATACATCTCTAAATATCACAAAAAAAATAAAAAATATTTAAATACAATGGATCTAACCATAAGAAATTTTTTTAACACTTTAATAATCTTATCCCTTCAAATTTTAACGAGCAGGGAACACGGTTTCAAGCACGCTTCCGTATTGCCGTGCACCAGTTCAATGCACAATTTTTGCATTTCCACATCAAAACAAGTTGTGCCCACCAATTCAATTTGTTCTTACAAATTCAATTTATTGTTGGGCCAACTTATGGCTCAACGGCAATTTGTTTAGCTTTTTTTTTTCCTTCGGATTTCGTTTTTTATTTTTATTTCATTTTTTTACCTTTTTATTTTTTTTTACAACTAAGTTTTGCTATTTTTTTCTAATTTACTTTAATAAATATATCATTATTTTTAACACATGCAAAAACAACTACTTGTATTCTTTTATTCTTTTATTTTATCTTTTTTTTTCATAATAATTTTTTTATTAATTTTTATTTTGTGTATTTAATTGGTATCTTAGAATTTATTTTACTTAATTTTTCATTTTTACGTTACATTAAGCATTATTTTCTTAATTATTTACTAGGCATTGTTAAATTTTTTTTATTATATTATAGATTGCATTTGATTCAAATTTAAATTTTGGGAATAATTTTTCAATCTATATATTTATATTTTTCCTTTATATATTTTACTCTTTATTTTTTATGAATTTATACTTAATTTAGTTGTGTGTTGTTTTATTTTATTTTATTTTATTTTAATTTTTTCCAGGTGATATTTTTAACTCTTGATCTCTCATGTGCTTATTAATTTCCCACCACCACAAGATAAAGAGAGTAAAACATCATACTAGGGGACTATTAGTTTTATTTATTTTTTTCTTTAATTTCTTTAATTTTGTTTTTTGTTTATTCTTTGTGTTTGTTTGATCCTTTCACATTGAAGACAATGTGGACATTAAGTGTGGGGGTAGCTTATCACTTTGTTTGTTTGTCTTTTTTTTATTGCATTTGTATTAATGATAAATGTTTCATTTGTGTGTTTGCGTTATTGTCATTTTGTTTTGTTTTGTTTTTGTTTTTTTTTTGTATCTTGTGGATTACTTTGATAAGATAGTTATAAGTTCTATTAGTTGTCTTATTGTTCATATTAGTTACACTTGTTATTTTGTATTTATCTCTTGTTCTCTTGTAATGGTGTACTTCTATATTTTATACTTGTACACTTTTTTAATTCAATACATATGAAAATCATTCATTCATTCATGGTATCGGAGATTTACCATGACAGGACAAATTGTACCAATCTTTTTAGCACTTACCATGTCTTCTTCAACAACAAATCACTCACTTTCAATCAAATTAAGTTAAAAAAACTTTGTCACTTGAAAAACTCAATTTTAGCCTCTCCTTATTTACCAAAAATTGTTTGAATTTATTGATGGTTCCATACTACCATCTCCCTCTACAACAACTTTAACAATCGATCCAAATAGCACAACTCCAAACCACCCTGAATTTATTGAATGGTTCCAAAAAGATTAGCTTTTACTTTCTTGAATATTCTCTTCTTTATTAGAAGAAGTATTTCCTTATGTCATTGGCATGACTACTTTATTTAATGCTTGGAAAGCACTAGAAAGTTCCTTTGGTTATGTATCTCAAAATCGATAGTTACAGATTCATATTGAATTACAGGAGTTAAAGAAAAATGACTTGAGTGTCTCTCAATATCTCTAAAAAGGAAAATTATTAGCTGATGACTTAGCTTCATCCAGGCGATATCTCTCTCATGCTGAGTTCAATGCAATTATCTATAGAAACCTTGGAGCAGAATTCCATAACATCATCACTGCTTTAAATTAAAGGCCTAAACTAGTAACCTTTTAACAACTTCATAGACAGCTTGTGGCATATGAAATCCTCCTAAAAAAAATATTCATAAACAACCCTAAGATCACATAGCTAATTGATCTCCTATGACAAATTTATACAAACCAAAACAACATCCCTCCTTTCCTAGATTGCAACCTCCCTTTTCTAGCTATTACACCAATTTCCTAAAAAATATTCATGAACAACCCTAAGCTCACTTAGCTAACTCATCTCCTATAACAAATTTATACAAAACAAAACAACATCCCTCCTTTCCCAGACTGCAACCTCCTTTTTCTGGCTATTACACCAATTTTTGCCCTCCTACCTTCACTAAAAAACCTTGTGGCCCATGTCAAATATGCCACTATCATAACCATATAGCAAATAAGTGTCATCGATGCTATGACAATCGCTAACCTTCATTATTAATCCAAGATCATCTAGCCACATATCCATCACCTTATCATGTGCCATACCCAGGTCATGTTCAAGCCGCACCATACAACCTATGGCATCCGAACACAAGAGCTTCACCACATGACACCTGACTCCTAAATGTTGTCTCATCCACTCCCATATGGCAGATAAGATAAAATATTAGTTGGTAATGGTTAATTACTTTCCATAAAAAATATAGGTACGTCCTTTTGTACTTCAATGTCTTCTAATAGCAATCTTATTCTTAAGAATGTTCTTCATGGTCCTTAATCAACAAAACCACTTCTTTCAATACAAAAATTCACTATTGACAATAAATTTTTCTTTGAATTTTGGCCATATGAATTTTTTTTATTAAGGATCAACATACCAAGGCAACCCTATTACAAGGCTGGAGTTATGATGGATTGTATGTGATACCATTAAAACGCCCCAAACAAGCCTTTCACACTACCCTCGTTTCCACTGATGATTGACATGCCAGACTTGGTCACCTACACCATCATACTGTCTCCTAAATTATTAGTAGTAATAAACTTCTAGTTAGTTCATCCAATAAATCATCGTGTTCTTATTATATTCTTGGCAAATTTGCCACATTACCTTTTGTTGTAGTAGAACATACATTAAATGTGCCTTTTCAAATTATCCATTCTTATGTATGGGGTCCTTCCCTAATTTTATCATTTCATGTTTATCGTTATTTGCAGTTTTTATTGATGATTTTACTAGAATTTCATGGATTTATTTTTTAAAAAATAAAAGTGATGTTTATTCAACATTTCTCAATTTTCAATCTTATGTTTATAGGCAATTTAATTCTAAATCCTTGCTTTCCATTCGGAGTGGGGAGGTGAATTTCAAAAATTCCATTTATATTTTAATAAAAATGGAATATTCATCGTATTTCATGTCCTTAAACACATTAACAAAATGGCCTTTTGGAAAGGAAAATTAGACATATAGTGGACACTGGATTAACACTAATGGCTCATGCTCAAATTCCTTTTCGATATTGGTCCTTTGCATTTTGCACAACAATTAATTCCATTAATATTTTACCAACTCCAGTCCTTCAAAATTCAATACTATTTCATAAATTATACAATAAATCCCCAAATTACATGGATATAAAAGTTTTTAGCTATGCTATTTTTCCATATCTTCGACCATACAATAAAAATAAATTTTCATACCGCAATAAATAATGTGTTTACCTAAGTCATGCTCATAATCATGATGGTTTTAATTGTTTAGATATAGAGAATGATAAAATTTTTATTGTTCGATATGCCAAATTTTATGAAGATACAATCCTTTTTAAGATCTACCTGACCCTTACTATACAACTTGCCACCTTCATCATACCGGCTCACATTTTAGAATCCACTAACTACTTCGGTCTCCAATTCAGGTATGTCTCCTTCTCTTACTAATTCTCCTTCACTTCCTCTAATGCTCTTCTCTCCTTTGAATCTTACTTCCATTCTAACTCCTCCTCTTATACTTTTATCCCCTACACCCAACCAAATTACACACGTCCCTTCCACCCTATCTGCTTCTATTAAACTTGATGCTGCCTAACATCCTGTTACCAACACTTATCCCATATCTATTGTAACAAACTCAACCAATAGTTTTTCACTATCTATTCACTTCTCACCCACCATCCTACACTGAACCCAATCTCCCTAACAAACAGATAAGGTCGGCCTTAACTTGATTTTAGACCTTACCTCCTACCCTAATACCACTAACCTTACCTTTTCTTCCCCTACTCGACAACCTTTATGCACCCATCCAATACAACTTTGACCTTGAAAATCATCCAAAACTAAGCCCTTATTTCTTTATCCACCAAGTCTAACCTTAATTATCTCTATCATGCACCGTATTCTTTTAAGATTGCTACTAGATACATTGAATAGTGAAAGGCAATGGACCAAAAGATGATGGCTTTCCATACTACTAATACATGGACATCAGTTTAAAAACCACTCGGTGCTAATGTTATTATAAATAAATGGCTCTATTGAAAGAAGATCTGATGAAACTATTAAAAGGTACAAAGCCCACCTTTTTGGCAAAAGGCTTTACCCAACTTTCAGGCATTGATTACAAAGAAACATATAACTCAGTGATAAAAGTAATAACTATTTGGTTAATTCTTGCACTTGTAACAATGAACAAATGGCCAATAAAGCAACTAGATGCAACCCATACCTTATTATATGGTAATGTGATTAAAGAATTGTACATGGCTCAACTACAAGGTTATGTCAATCCTACTCATCCCCACCATATTTACAAATTACATAGGCCCATTTATGGCTTAAAATAAGCCCCACTACATGGTTTGCTCGTCTTACCTCCTTTCTTTACTCCTTACATTTTATTTCTTCTAAGGCTAACTTCTCTTTTCATTTTTCATTATAATATTGACATTGTTTTTCTTTTAGTATCTGTCGATGACATTGTTCTTATAGGTTCTAATGTTGTCTTGATTTAATAAGTCATTCAATCTTTGCAATATGAATTTCCTATTCACGATTTGAGTGCTCTCTATTACTTTCTAAGAATTGAATTGTAGCAAAATGACAGAGGCACACTCTTTATCCAATAACGCTGCATCTTTGACCTATTGCAATGCCATGGTATACATGAGTGCAAACCTTGTGCTACACTTATGATGCCATCTAATAAACTGCATTATGGTACTCCTTTAGATCATAGTGATATCTATTTCTAAATCATTGGAGCACTACAATACACTATAATCACTAAGCCTGACATTGCCTATAGTGTCAACAAGTTGTGTCAATACATGCACAACCCCATTGATCTTCATTGGTAAGCACTCAAATGGCTTATAAGGTATCTTAAGGGAACTAAGACATATAGTTTATTTTACTCTCATACCTTCACACCTACTTTGCATTGTTATATAGATAATTGGGGAGGGGATATTGATGATAGAAGATCCACTTCGGTTTATGCAATTTGCTTAAGCTCCAATTTGGTCTTCCATGCACGTACAAAACATATAAAGCTTCACTATCACTTTGTTAGAGAACAAGTTGCATTCGATTTTCTAAACATTCAATTTATTAAGACAAAGGACTAACTAGCTGAACTTTTTACCAAACTCTTGTTCACTACTCGATTTCAGACCCTTTGGACTCATCTTTATCTTCACAATGGGCAAGGGTTTGCCAAGGGCTGATAAGATAGCTACAGGTTTTATTAGTTATCTTTTTATTCATATTAGTTACATTTGTTATTTTGTATTTATCTCTTGCTCTCTTGTAACCATGTACTTCTTTATTTATACCTATACAGTTTTTTTATTTAATACATATAAAAATCATTCATTCATTCAAACTTAATTAATGATTAGAGACAATGAATTGAAGAGTGTGTAGTTTTGACAATACTAAAATTTGAAGGTGTTTATTATTAAGGATATTTGAACATATATAATTCTTATGTGTAAATAATTTAGTTTTCATAATCTAAGTAAGGTTTTAAGATGATGATATAGGCATAGTTTTTCTTTTAAAAATGGTTATTTATTGGGTTTGTAAAAAAAAAAGGCAAGATGGTGTGTAAAATGCACTTGCCACAAAAAAAAGAAGCAAGACGGAGAGTAAAACACACTCACTAATAAAAACAAAACTAAGGACGAGATGGAGCATAAAATTCACTCACAAAGTCAAAGACAAAATTGCAAATCCCATGATATTTCTATGAGATTATTTTATTTTGTTTTAATGCATATTGAATCTTTAGATAAGTTAGTGCTTGGGTTGTGTCTACTAAATTATTTGCATATAAGATATTTTTATTTAATTATCTTCATTAATAAACATTTTAAGGTTTAGTGTTGTTGAGGTTGTATATCTTAGAAGTTTACTAGTTGTGGTTGAGTAATCTATGGTTTAGTGTTTGTTGTTTCTCTTGCTTAGGGACAAGTAAGGTTTAAGTGTGGGGGAATTTGTTAGTGTCAATTATTACATAGTTATTCTATTTAATTACCATAGGATTTATTACTATTTCTTAATGTTTTAGTTAGTTTTTAGTTTATAATTAGTGTTTTATTGGGATTTTAGTTGATTAGCTTAGTTTTATTTCCTTTTTAGTTTTCTAGTTAATTTATGCATTTTTTGGTATGTTTTTATATGAATTTTGCTTTACTAAAGAGTTTGGGATTCAATCCAATAATTAAGGAGCTATTTTATGGAGTTATTTTCTTATTTGGATAAGGTTTTGAAGGAGAAAAATTAATGTTTTGATCCTTGAATGAATTTTGGATATTTTTCTGTATAAATAGTAGGTTAAGAGGGCTATTTTGGGGTTGAACATTGCCAGTAAGAAGGCCAAGCATGAAATTGAAGAACTCAACAAGGATTTAAATATTGAAGCGTGCTTTTAACAAGTTTTATCTTCCCTTCTTCTTTTCTTATAAATTGTATTATGTTTGGAATTCTTATGGATTTTGAATGAAATATTATGAATAGCTATAATATTTAGGGTTTGATTTTGGAGTATCTAATTAGAATTGCTAAAATGTTTATTTTTTATTAATGATTTGATTTCTAGTCAATTTTATGAGTTATTCTTCATGTATTGTATTCAATTAAGGACCTGATTAATTACATGTTTATGGGTAAGTTGCCATTAACAAAAGTTGTCTAATTTAATAGCTTATAACTCATAAGACTTAGGAACCTCAATCACAAAAGTAGATAAATCCTTCAGGGATCAATAAATTTCTAAGGAACTTAATGAGTCCTAATTCATTGACTTGATAATGAACGTAGTGGTAATTAGTTTTTACATACTTACATGATCTTGAAAGAGACTTTAGGTAATTTAGAGTATTTTATGCTTGACTATAATTAATGAAGTAGTTGAATTTAATTAAAATGAACCCAAGCTTTAATTCATCCTTATTGATTTAATTAGATTAATTATAGTAGATAGTCTGTTTTAATTTATTTCTTATAATTTAATTTAATTTTTGCTAGTTAGAGAAAATTAATTGATGGTTAGTACTTAATACCCTTTTCTTATGGGAACGATACTTTACTTATCACTTTATTACTTGGCACAATCTGTACACTTACAGAGTTGTGCTAATAATTAGTTAACCCAAAAGGCATCACCAACCACTTATATAACCATTCCTTAGTCTTGAAGGTTATCTTCCATTCATCTCTTAGCCTAATTCGAATTTAATGGTACTCAGTTCTCAAATCAATCTTGGAAAAGATAATTTATTTGAATATAAAGGTTGTCTTACTAGCAATATGCTATAAATGTAGAGTTTTAGGCACTATAAGATAATCATCCTTGAAAAATCATTGATAGCCACTAGCTAAGTAGGTTATTAGTTACAAGTGGGTGGAATTATAATGCAGATGGAACTACTGAATGTTATAAGGCTCATTTAGTTGCCAAGGGATTCACACATCATCCATGTCTAGATTATATATCTAACACATTATCTTTAGTAGCAAAAATAACCACCATTCAAACCTTGCTTGCCATTGTAAAAGCTAAAAATTGGCACCTTTACTATCTTTACATAAATATTACAATTCTATATGATGATTTGTATAAAGAATTCTATGTGCACCTTCCTCTAACTCTTCAAAGTTTCTATTTTAATTAAGTCTACAAGCTTCTTAAATCCTTTAATGGTTTGAAGCAAGAATGCAAGCATTAGAATCTCAAGCAATATTGTCATGAGAGATGAATGATTTACGAAGAATTTTAGGCTTTGATTGAAAAGATTGTTCACTTTGGTTCATCTTAAATGGAAAGATCAGGTTGATGAGGTGCAATCTTGAGGGATAGTGATTGGTTATCTTCAACTAATACTATTAAATTATCAGTCCTTAGTTGATTTTTTAAGTTCAACATAATTCAAGATGGTCCATATTGATGATTTAAACAATTCAAATAATTCAGAGTCAAACTAAAATAATTTTTGAAATAGTTAGATTGGAAAAATATTGAATTATTAATAGAGTTTTTAGTTATGATATTTTTTTAGGTTCTTTTGAAATGGTTTAGAATCTCCATAATTTTTCTTAGCCATAAGAATTATAATATTATTATTATTATTGTTGTTGTTGTTGTTGTTGTTGTTTTTTGGTGATGAAATCCATAAGCACACAAAATTGTACAAGTAGTAAATAAAGATCGTCCCATAAAGATTAAGAATTAAGTATTGTGTTACTCAAGTGTTCACTTGTTCAGACAACCGAATGGAAATTATTCTAATTTAAGTCTAAATTACCAAAAAAAAAAGGAAAATAAATTCATAATGTGATTAAAAACTAGAGTTCTTACTTTGAACTTAATTTTTCTAAGAATCATATTATTTCCCAAACTAAATCAGACTTTGTTCATCTGAGAGCATATGAAAAATTATGAATCTTTCTCTCGAATAAACCCATAATTAATTAATTACAATTAACACCCAATTATTTAGCTCTCACTTAATTAAATGCTTCTTATAACCGATTTTAATGTCAACTCTTAATCAATATTAATTGTCTAATTATCTCTCAACTAATTAAATAAATAATAGGTTGTTATTCTTTGTAAATAGAATCAAATCATATTTTTGAGATTCATTCATTAGGTGATCAAGTTAATGAAGACCTTAATTAAGTACAATAACAACCAATGAACCGTGTCCTTTGATTTAGGTTTAATTCAATTTAATCACATGATTGAGTTAACATAAGAACCTTAAAAGAATTTAACTGCACATATTGATTAAGAGAAAAAATGTGTAACAAAATAAAAATCCAAACATTAATATTAAATTGAAATAAAAATAACAATAGAATGAAAGAGAATAAACCCCCTTTTTTGCTACTCAAAGCCGAAATGAAAGCTCTTTAATTCTTAATCTTGAAACATTAATTCTCTTCATTAATCATAAAAACCAATATCTAACTTATTCTCTCAAGAAAAATATAAGAAAAATGTTTTTAATCAAAATTGTTCTTTGCTGCCCTCCAATTTCCTTTTTATCTCCCTCTTAATTATTTAAAAAGTTATCACTTAATCCCATAAAAATAACAACTTGAAATTTGAATTTCAAATTGAAGTTTGTTAACATATGGTTGCGTGCACCCATGCACATGGTTGGGCATCCTTCCTGACTTGGTGTTATGAATTAGGCATGACTTTGTGGCCCCAGGCACATGATTGTGCTTGATTCCAATCTTCCTCTTTCAATAAGGAGCAATTCAAGCATGGCCATGTGCACACAACCATGCATCCACTTTTCAGCCTTTAAGCTTGATTTTCCACTATAAATGCACTATCTTCAACTCCCACCTCTAACTCATCCTTTTTCTTTGCTCCTTCAATGTTCTCCATATCACTCTAAACATTAAAACCATGTAAAATTAATTTAAAATTCACAAAAACTAAAAAATCTAATTAGAGACATTAAAACTACATAAAAATCTTATAAAGAACTAAAAATATTTCTAAAAGATTTCTAATCCTACCCTATTGAGAGTTCAAAACATAATACTTTTCCCACTTCTTATTATTTTTATAAAGGGTAGTGCAATGTGAAGAGAATTTGCATGCACGTGATGGGAATAAAAGCAAAAAAGGATGCACATCTCGGAAATCATGGGTGGATCTCTGCTAAAAAAGAGTTTATCTAAGAAGTAAACAACCCTAAGCTTATTGTTGAAATGATTATTAATAATGAATAACAAAAATTGAAATATTAATTTTAGTTTTTCTTTAAATGTCATTTACTATATATATCAATAGTTTATATTTATAATGAATTATAATCATTGAATCTTTTAGTAAAAGGAACACTATAAATATTCTATTCATTTTTTGTAAAACACATGGAAAAGAGAATAAAAAAATTTGATATGTAAAGAAGAAAGTGTCATTCTTCTTATTTTCATATGTTTGGGTTGTAAAATATTTTTCTCTTTTGCACTTAAAAGGTGAGTTTGGAAACTCGCAAAAATTCTCACATGCTAATAATTATTTTTTATTGTTAATTTTTTATTACTAATCTACTCCAATTTGACAAGTGGTATCAGAGCCTACTCGGTTAAAGGTCTAACTATCGGTATTTTACATACAAAAGCAGTTATACAAGGGAGATTTTGCATGTGCACAATTTAGAACTGTAAAGCTTATTGGTTCGGAACCATGCTTACTTGGTGAAACACAAAGCTGCTAAATCTAAGTCACTATGTCAGAATCGGGTAATGTTGGTGCTATTAAAAAATTAAATAATAATAATTATAGCATGTGAAGGACTTGCATGGAGTCATACTTGCAAGGTCAAAACCTCTGGGAGGTTATTGCTAGGATTGAGGTTACATCACCACCACCTGATAATGATGCTGAAGATATTAGAAAATGGAGAATTAAGTATGGGAAAGCCATGTTCGCCATCAAAACAACTACTGAAGAGGATATGATAAAGCACACATTAAAGATGCTACCACACCAAAGGAAACTTGGGATTCTTTTACTTTACGGTTCTAAAAAAGGAATGATGTTAGACTTCAACTGTTGAAAAATAAACTAATGTCTATCTCATAAAAAGATATGACAATTAGTCAATATTTTACCAAGGTAAAGTCCCTATGCCGAGAAATTGCTGAGTTAGATAAGGCATCCAAAATAGCCAATAGTAGGATAAGGAGAATCATCATTTATGGACTACGACCTCATAACCATAGTTTTATGGTTGTAGTTCAAGGTTGGCTCACATAACCGTCTATTGAAGAGTTACAGAATTTGTTAGTAGGTCAAAAAACTATAGCAAAACAAATGGTTGGTGTGTCTTTGAATACTGAAAAGGTGGCGCTCTTCATCAACAAGAAAGAAATCAACTATGTGGTAGGAATGGAGGGAGGACACAAGGCAATGTCCAATTAGAGAGGGCTTAATAAAAGCAACAACACAATAATCAGTAGTCTAAGAATTCTAGACATCAGAATGGCGAGTGTTTTAATTATAGCAAGAAAGGACATTATGCTAGAGATTGTTGGTATAAGAAAAGGACTATTCAGAGCAACACAATAACAATAAGCAATCACCACCAGGATGAACCAGAGTGGGATGCTAAAACATTATTTACAAAAATAATACAAGTGGAAGAATGCTTTAGTTCAGAGATTGTGGAAGTTCCTAGCTTTATGGCTACCACAATAGAATAAGAGGAGCAAGCACCTAGTTTTTTGAGTTCTTATAGAATTGATTATGAGAAGTGTTGGATCTTTGATTCTGGTTGTTCTAGTTATATGATAGGAAATAAAAGCAAGCTCTATAATGCTTCAAAATACAAAGGCAAGCGAGTTGTGGTAATTGTAAATAATTCACAACTACCAATTACTCATATTAGGGACACAGTGATCACTTCTCATTCAAATTAACAACAAGTGCAGTTGGAGGATGTGTACAGAGTATCAGGTATGAAAAAGAATCTTATGTCAGTTTCAGGGTTAACTAATTTTGGAAAATTTATTGTGTTCGATTCTAATGATGTCAAAGTTTATTGACAAATCAAAATAGTTAACACACCAATAATGGTGGGACATAAGGTGGATTCCATGTATATCTTATTACAAGAAGATGCTTGTGTAGAGAAGACCAAAGGCAGTGATACAATTGACTTATGGCATGCATGACTAGGATATGTCAATTATCATAAGCTAAAAATGATGATGATCAAGTCCTCATTAAAAGGGCTACCTAATCTTGATGTATGTACTGATGTGATTTGTGCTTGATGTTAGTATGGAAAGGCACACCAACTTCCATATGAGGAGTCATTATTCAGAGCTAAACAGCCACTAGAGTTGATCCACTTTGATGTGTTTGGTAAAGTGAAGCAGTCATCAGTCAATAGTATACACTATATGGTGACATTTATTGATGATTATTTAAGGTATGTATGGGTTTATTTCATGAAAGAAAAATTTGAAACTCTTGCAAAATTCAAAGTGTTCAAGCAAATTATTGAAAGTGAAGTTGGGAATAAAATCTAGTGCCTTCATATTGATAATGGCACAGGATATATCTTTAATGAATTCTCAAGTTATCTTGTCTAGTGCAAGATTAGGTGGCAACTGACTTATCCAAACACACCACAACACAATGGTATTGCGAAGAGAAAGAACAAGCATTTAGTAAAAACATGAAGGAGTATGTTGTATGCTAAGAATGTCCCTAGAAGATTTTAGGCTGAATGTATGAGAACAACAGCTTATATAATCAATAGACTCTCTCAGCCGAAAATGGAATTTATGTCTTTATTTAAGAAGTTATGGAATATGAAACATACGGTGAGCCACTTTAAAGTATTTGGTTGTGTGCGCTATGTATTTGTACCTAATAATCTACATAACAAGTTTGATAAGAAGGTAATCAAATGTATCTTTGTGGGCTATAATGAGCATAGAAAAAGATGGAGATATTGTGATCCTACAACTAGCAAATGTTATGTCTCATGAATGTTGTATTTAATGAGACATCATCATGGTGGAAACTAGAATATGTTGCACTTCCTCACTTTAATGAAGTAGAATAATTACATGAAAAGAGTGAGGGACAATTAACAAAGATTCAACAAAATTTAGAGCCTGTCACGCAGTCTCAACTTCGAGAGAGGCCATGGGAGATTGACATATATCAAAAAATAAATGATGAAAATTAACTAGCAGTGGAGGTGCCAGAAGAATAATTTGCAAAACAGGCAACATCACCAATACAATTGAGAAGATCAACTAGCGTGAAAAAGAAAAATTCCAAATATGCCAATGTTGCAATGGTGGAAGAGGAAAAAGAACCAACATTCTTTGAGGAGGCATCACAGAAAACTAAATGGATAAAAGCCATGGAAGAAGAGATCATATCCCTTGCTGAAAATAAAACTTAGGACTTGGTGCCAAAACCCAAAGATGTGAAGGCCGTTTCTTGCGAATGGGTGTACAAGATCAAAACTCATCTAGATGGTTCAATTGAGAGATACAAGGCATGTTTGGTAGCATGAGGATTCTCAAAGCATTATGGATTAGATTATGATGAAACGTTTAGTCTAGTGGCCAAAATTGCAACAATTTGCGTTTTGTTAGCATTTGTTACAAGTAAATCTTAGAACTTATGGTAGATGGATGTCAAAATTGCCTTTCTAAATGGAGAGTTAGATTGAGAAGTATACATGGAGCAACTCGAAGGATTTGAAAACAAGATTAATCTTGAGTATGTTTGTAAATTGAAAAAAGAGATATACGAGTTAAAGCAAGCCCCTAGAGCTTGGTATGACAAGATTGTTGAGTTTCTCATTCAATGCAATTATGAAGTTACAATTGATTTGAGTTTATTTGTCAAAGTTTGAGAAGGGATGCTAGCAATAATTCTTATTTATGTTGATGATCTCATTATTACTGGAGATGATATTAATGAGATTTGTCATACCAAGAAAAATTTATTAGTCAGATTTCAGATGAAAGAACTTAGGGAGCTGAATCACTTTCTTGGATTGGAAGTAGAGCACACAAAGGAAGGATTATTCTTATGTCAAGAGAAATATGCATAAATCTTCTCTAAAAGTATGAAATGCTTGACTGCAAACCTCTAGCTCTTCCAGTAGAGATAAACTATAAATTGAGCATTACAAAAGGCAAAGATTTAAAGGATTCAATGATGTATTGGCAGATTGTTGACAGTTTGATCTATCTGACATTGACAAGGCCATATATTTCCTTTGCAGTTGGAATAGTCAGCTGGTTTATGCAAACTCTGAAAAAGTCCCACTTAGAAGTAATTAGGAGAATCTTAAGGTATATCAAAGGAACACTTGATCTTGGATTCTTTTATAAAAGTAAAATAACTTGTAAATTGGAAGGATATTGCGATGCTAATTATGCCAGTGATCATGATACACAAAGATCGACCATTGGTTATACATTTAGTTTGGGTTCTAAAGTTATTACTTGGTGTAGTAAAAGACAACCAACAGTGTCACTTTCAACAACAGAGGTTAAGTATTGTGCAACAACGATGGTAGCTCAAGAAAGTAGGTGGTTAGTACAATTGTTGGAGAATTTACATCAGCCAGTTGATTATCTGGTACCAATATACTGCGATAATTAATCAACTATTTGTTTAGTAGAGAACCCAGTGTTTCATACTAGAACAAAGCCTGTGGAGGTGCAATATCATTTTATTCGTGAAAAAGTCTTAACAAGGGAGATCAATGTAATTCAGATGAAGATATAAGGACAACCGGTAAAAATTTTCACTAAAGGACTCAATAGTGAAAAATTAGAAAGTTTTCGTAAATAACTCAGTATAACTCCAAGAAAAAGGATTAAGGATATTGGTAATGAGGGGGAGTATTGAAATCATTACTAATGATGAATAACAAAATTTGAAATATTGTTTTTAGTTTTTCTTTAAATGTCATTTACTATATAAATCAATGGTTTATATTTATAATAAATTATAACCATTGAATCTTTTATTAAAAGGAACACTATAAATATTGTATTTTTTTTTTGTAAAATGCATAGAAAAGAGAATAAAAAAATTTTGATACGTAAAGAAGAAAATATCATTCTTCTTATTTTCATAGGTCTGAATTGTAAAATATTTTTCTTTTTTTACTCAAAAAATGAGTTTGAAAATTCGCCAAAATTTTCACATGCTAATAATTATTTTGTATTATTAATTTTTTTTGGTTGCTAATCTACTCTAACTCGACACTTGTAAGTATAACTTAGCTTTGACTCTCACTCATATCAATCAACAGGAAAGGAACTCTATTTCATAATGTATAGTCAATTTTGTGCATTGAATGGATGAAGTCAGAGCATGCATGTCCATGTCCATGTGCATGTGCATGTGCATGTGCATGAGATTTTAGGATTGGATTTGGATTGATATTTACTTATTTAATTAATTACTATTTATTTGCATGTGGATCTGTCACGACCCGAACCCGAGGGCATGTGACCGACACTAGGGAATGGGTAAGCATAAAGCCCCCGAAACCCATAGTAAGCCTAAAGGAAAAAGAAAATAAAACAATTCACATATTAAACTTTACTTTAAAACATAACACATTATCAAACTGATTTTTCTCAGAATACACAAATTCAACTGCTTAAATAATAATGTATTTCAACATCTCATATTATAAAACATATTAAATCTTATACGCAAGCGTGGTTTACACAAATAATTTATATAATTATGTTTAAACCATACAAATCTGTAATACATATACTACTGCAGCAACCTAGATTAGTACACAGTACAACTTATAATGACCTACGTAAAATAGCCGGTGAAGAAGAAATCCGGCGTAGAGGTAGTCTGAGGTCGAACTTTCAAGTTCCTGAAAAAAATAAATTGAAGGGAATCAGACCTCACTGAGTAAGTCAATAAAAGAGCTGTACGATTTGAAAACCTTTTTGAAAACTATATATATTTATAGTGAAAATATTTTATAATATATATAAGTATAGCTTTTGGAAAATCTCGGTAGAACCCTAAACCCAAGTCTAAATGGCCAACTGGGCCCACTTATTCCAACTAGACTACCGGTCCCCGAGAGCAAGGGCATCAACCGAGGCACCAAGCCGTAGTCATTCACTTAATCCAAATATATAGCTCTGGCAGTCCCCGAGAGCTAAGGCATCAACCGAGGCACCCATCCCAGTCCATTATTGACTTTCCAATCACTGGCGGTCCCCGAGAGCAAAGGCATCTACCGAGGCACCCGTCCCAGTTTAACATTCATCAATCATACAGTTATCGGATCCATCTCTCAATCTCTACCATGTGCACATAGTCCTGGTGAGGCCCACCAGGTAGCTCGTTTTACCAAAATTTCTCAAATCGATTTTAAATAAATAATTTGCATTTAATTCGTAAATGATAGCATTAATTAAATAAATCATATAATCAATATAATAGAAATATGAGCACATGCATTCTTTAAACAAACATACGCACAGATCATTTTATCAACTTACAGGATGAATGGGAAAGCTGACGACCACGCGTTTGCCTCGGTCTCACAGCTTCTGCTCCGATATGCTCTAAAAGAAAACAATGAATCGACTTTTTAAAACACGACTAAGGAATCAAATTCAGGAATCAACAAAGTAATAAAATTCCAGATTGACTTGATGAAAATCGGACGAGACTCGACAGACAGGAGTTAACCTAACTAACGGTAGGAATTTTACGGATATCACGTTTTACGAGAAAATCTACCAAAATTTCGACAGAGTCTCCTCTGTAAAACGAACATCTCTCTACCAAAGGTAGAGCCAGACCTGCATAGAAAATGCACTTCCAAAATACACAACCATTCACACTCGAGTCGGGCTCCCAAGACTACAATTTGCCCCGACCGAAACCACAACTCAAAAGTATCAAAATTAATAATATTTATTTCTCCAATTATACACATACTAAAATAAATAGCATATATAAAATCTTAATTATCCAAAGTTAAACAATTAAATTTGTATTTCATCACCAACAATTATAATTATAATTATTATCCACATTAAAACCTTTGCAATATATTAAATGAATATATATATATATATATATATATTGAAAATTGGATATTTAAAATTTTTACACTACTTAGGAAATTACATAAATTAATTTATAAAATTTATCTAAACCCTTTAAATACTAATAAAACTAATTAAAATATATATTTATCATATTTAGTGTAAAATTACATTTTTACCCCTAGTATATATATAAATTACATAATGCTATATATATACACAAAATTTTCCTTAAAATTATCCAATCATCTAAAACTAATTTTTTTTTTTCTCAAGATAATTCCTCCCAATATCATAAAAATATTTAATCAACCAACAATATTTTTCTCAAAAGTATTATTTAACTAAAAATCAATTTTTGGCATAAACTCAAATATATTTATAAAAATAGTATAAAAATCTCAAAAATTATGATTTGAGTTCTAAAATTCATATTTTTCACTAATAACCTCATTTATCAAGTTTCATAACCTTTTTAACCAAAATTTCAAAAATTAGCCTAATTATTTAATTTTGACATAATGTATAAAAATTCCTAAAAAATTGTATAATCTTCTTAAAATTATCTACCTTACCCTAAAATTAATTTCAACACTTAATATCACCAAAATGTCAATTATCATTATTATTTGCTATTTTTATAATTAATTCCCGAAAATTCCTAAAAAATTATTTAAATATCCAAAATTCACCAAAAAATCAAAATAAATTCCAAAAATTATACAAAAATTCCTAGAGGTAGATTAAGCTACTAGGAATCACATTTGTAAAGGGAGTTTGCATGAATCAAGCTAGATTAAGTTAAAAAAAATTTCGAAACCCTAGAGTTCACAAACTGAAAATCAACCAAAACTCAATCAATTCATGATCAAAGCTTAAACAAAGGTTAGATTGAGCCTCACCGGTGCAAGGGGAGGAGATTGGCACCGGAATGGAGGAAAATGGTGGTCGGACGAAGCTTGGGTGAGTTAGAGCAAAACTCTCGGCTTTCTCCTTTCCAGCAGCTTCCGGCGGCTCTACAAGTGGCCGGAGGCGAGGGAGAAGGAAGAGGGCATAGCAGATGGCGGCCGGAGGTGGGGGAGGTGCAGTGATGGTGGTGGTCGAAGGATTCGCGAAGGTGGGGAGGAGGGAGCTCGGTTCTGCCTTCTTCCTCTCCAAAAACATACATATACTTATATATATATACATATACTTATATATACTATAATATAAACTAATGTATATATATATATATATATATATATATATACGTATATATATATATATATTTATATACTATACTTATTATACTACATTATGACTATATACATATATACTATATATATATATATCATATATAAATACACATGTATATATACACAATGTATATTCAAGTATATATATATATATGTATATGTATATGTATATATATATATATATATATATATATATATATATATATATATATATATATATATATATATATATGTATATGTATGCTACCATATACTACATGAAAACGTATACATATATATATACACAAGTATATAATTACACTTTATACTATATTATATACATATATCTATATATATATATACACATGTGAATAGATATGCACATTTAAATTAATATTTAACCTAAAATATAATGTTAACAAAATTTTATACTTTAATATAATGCAAATTAACTATTACTAGTACTTCTCGAGAAAAATGTGTCCCTTAATATTAAAATAATTATATATATGTATGTAGGGTATTACAGGATCATTACTAACTAATCTATGGAATAAGATTGCGTATTTATCTATAATACTATTCTTTATTAATAGAAATATAAAATGAACTAATGACTAATAAATTATATATAATAATTTTTTCAATTAATTAAAATTTATTTTATAAAACAGTTAATTATTAATAGCTTTCAATCGCTATATATGTAGTTAATTAGGCTCTTATGATGAGACTCGAATTTACATTAATGTTACCTACTATAAACTGACAATTAACTTGGCATTCAAAGAGATAATGTAGAATAATGTAAATTAACTCCGGATTCACATGAATGTTACCTATCAATGTTACCTTCTCATACTTTGTAGAATATTCTTGTATATATATATATATATATATATATATATATATATATATATATATATATATATATAAATGCAAACATGAGATCGATGGATAAATTAAATACAGATTTCTATATAGTTATTCTAATAAAATATATCATATACTTTGTTCTTTATTGTTTAATAATTAATAGTTAATAAAACATTTTCCAACGAAGCATAAAATCCTAAACCTAATAGGATTAATAATAAAATATTGATAAACAAATTATATAATTCTAAATTTTATATAATTGTGGAAATAAAAATAAAAATTAGTTATTTTTTAATATTAATAGAAAAATAAAATCCTAAATATTATGTGAAAAAATTCTAAACATTATTTGATCATGATATATACATTTCATAAGGAAAACTTTGATATTTTTAATATATATATTATGATAAAACTATTTAATAAATTTTTATTTAAATTTTAAATGACAACAATTTAAGCCCAAAATATTAATTGGATTTGGTAAATTACAATATTTTAACAATAATAACTATTTTAATTTATGTTATTAATTCAAAAAATTTAAATAGATAGCATGTTTTATTTTTTTTTAATATAGCATTGGGTTATTAAGCACACTAATTATAGTTAAAGATGAAAATTAAAAACACTGCTTATCAATATTTACCAACAAATTTTTAATGTAATAAATAAGTACAATTAAAAATACTAATGCTAAATATTACTAATAGTAATTTTAAAAGTAATTATTTCAATTTAAAATTATACAAAACCAAACAAAACAAAAAATATCAATAAAACAACTGAACTGACTCAAATAGAATTATAAACCGAACTAAACCATTTTTTTTCAATACAATTTGAATTTTTATGAGCATATTGAATTTTTGCGATACAGTTGGGCATTTTGAAATTTGCAATTTTCAGCTTATTGAATTTTTATAATTTTTCACTATTTAAATAATATTTATGAGATTTTTTTGGTTAGTAAAAAGATCATACGAACTAAAAATTGATACTTTACACAAATATGAAGCAATCTTTTCTTTTTAAATCAACAAAAGTAGAACACAAATTATATACCTAATGATAACCTTATAGAGAAGTTACTATAACTACCACTCCTTGATTGCTAATATTTATGAGATTTATTGTTGTTAATATTTTAATTATACTTAATTTATTTACTATTTTTTTTTATAAAACCAACCAAATCGATAATTCAAATTGAATTTCAAAAATTTTGGTCTGAATTAGTGTTTTTTTTTTTTTTGGTATTATACAATTGAATTGAGAGTCTTAAGTATTTCAAAATAACTAAAATTGTTGGTCTAATTTAAAATATGATTGTTAAATATATAAAATTCAACCGTAAATATTCATATAAATTTAATAATATCTTAGAAAATTTAGTTTGGTTCAATTTAATCATATTTTTAACCTTTAAAATTGAACTAAATGAAAGATATTTTTATTTATAAAATTAAAAATTAACAAATTTTATTTATATGCTGAACCAAATCAAATTGAAATCAGTTTTCAGTTATTTTTCTCATCCCTAATCTTATATCCAATTATGTCTCAATGTCTCATATTTTGGCCTTGAATATTTAATGTGTTAGTTAATCAAAATGGCATATTCCAGAAATTCGCCAAATGTATTCAACAACTCCATTTATCTCTTCTTGAGGATCTGGAAAGGACATTTGGTAAACAAATTTAACTTCTCTAATTGGCATTTTATGATTGTAGAGACATATATATATATATATATATATATATATATATATATATATATATATATATATATATATATATATATATATATTCTTTTACAAGCCATGTTTAATTAAAAATAAAAAAAATTGATGAAAAATACCTTTCTAAATTAAGCAAAAAAGAAGTAGTATTTAAGTGATAATTTCTATCTAAAGATATTATGATGTGTAAAGTTTGATTTATGTTATTGTCGATTTAAAAGAGGCATGTTGTATAGTTATCGATGTAAGATTATTTGACCTCTCACTTTACTAAAAAACAAAAAAAACAAAAGCTGACCAGTACTAAGATACAAGACATTTAGAAGGTTGGCCAGATGATCTTCCAAATCTTATCACATACTTAAGTTCAAAGCTAATTATCAACTAATGATGCATCCATTTAACAACTAATCCCTCGGATCATACCCATCAAGCAAACTCCTAGCGAGTAGGTTTGACTTAAAATGGATGAGTACGTAAACTAATAGGAGAGAGGTAATTTATAAAATTCTTATCCATATTTTCCTGGCTAAATTTCTTATTTGCTTTCTCATGAAAAAAGTTATCTAATGGCCAACTTCTCTAAATGACATTAAAAGATTACGGAAGTTATCAGTTTAAAATTCAGGTCTCTCCAAAATAAGGAATTAAATAGTATTATTGGAAAAATTGTTAAAAGAAATATACAAAATTTGAATGAGATAAAATATATTTCGAATCTCAATAGGATAAAAATTAGTTAAATAACAATTCTGCATGGTATTTATATCATTTTGCCTACTCAAATTAATGGTGTTTCTTTACAACATATTTTACCTGCTCGAATACATAGCATATTACACCCATCTAATAAATATGAACTATGAATAAATACATTCATGCCGTAAAACTAATATTTTATACCTCAAAAATGAATAATTACGACTTACCTTAACTATTTTATCAAATGCTTTATAAAATATTACCCATTTGTTAAATACAATAATCCAAAATGTGCTTAAAAATTCTTGTTTATACTGATTATAATACACTCTACTATTGAATTTGTAATACAAAAGTGCATCTCATGTTCATTGGTCAAGTGTAAAAAAATATTTTAATAATGTATCATAAATTTTATCATATGGTACAACACATTCGATGTAGCAAAAAAAAAAAAAATTTATAACCACAATGGGAAATAGGCTAGCTAATAGTTAATGCAATAAACTAGATTCACTTTAAGAGATTAATGGACATGGACTGTAGAGATATATTTGGTCAAGTATATATGCATGTTCATGGACGGAGGTTCACCATCTCCATCAGAAGAAAGAGTTGATAGCTACCAAATTATTGTCATGAAGTATTGAAGGTAGCAAAGAGATAGGCCGTTACAGGTCGCAAGAGTTGAAACCCCACTTACAATTGAATCCTTAATAGAGTTCTTGTGCACTTCGCCTATATTTAGGACCACATATACATTATATACAGTTTTGGGTCCAGCTCCCCTACCCAACCTACTGCTTCAGCTCCTATAATGGAAGGTCAGCTTATACAGTAAAAGATGTGCTTCATTTATCTTTATTGTTGTAAGCTGCTGATTACTCCTCTAAATATCTATGTTCTCAGAATTATCTACAAGTTTATTCATTTCTCTTTTTTGTTCTTTTTTATTTATTTATTTATTTTAATCCATGTTCATATTTTAATCCAACATATTGTAGATAAACATAACAGCTCACTATTGTTATCTTATGTATTGTTATCTCATACTAATATCTCATGTATAGTGATGTTATACTTATCATGTACTCTATATATGTAATTCTTGTTAATAAGTAATACAATCATCAAAGATCATTCAATCTCAATTCCTAAATTGGTATTAGAGCATCACTAACATCTTCGAGTGGACCGCTCCATTAAGTAAATCGGGAGACGTTTCAAGCATCATTCCCAGTCCATTCCGTTCATATAAAGTCCAGTGACTGAAGCTAGCACCCTCAGGTTGCTTCCGTAGTACTGAGGTTCCGAGCATGTAAGCCTCGCACCCCTGAGCCGAGCATCTAAGTCTCGTTCACATAAAGTCCAGTGACTGAAGCTGGCACCCTCAGGTCGCTTCCGTAGTACTGAGGTTCCGAGCATGTAAGCCTCGCGCCCCTGAGCCGAGCATCTAAGTCTCGTTCACATAAAGTCCAGTGACTGAAGCTGGCACCCTCAGGTCGCTTCCGTAGTACTGAGGTTCCGAGCATGTAAGCCTCACGCCCCTGGGCCGAGCATCTAAGTCTCGTTCACATAAAGTCCAGTGACTGAAGCTGGCACCCTCAGGTCGCTTCCGTAGTACTGAGGTTCTGAGCATGTAAGCCTCGCGCCCCTGAGCCGAGCATCTAAGTCTCATTCACATAAAGTCCAGTGACTGAAGCTGGCACTCTCAGATCGCTTTCATAGTACTAAGGTTCCGAGCATGTAAGCCTCGCGCCCCTGAGCCGAGCATCTAAGTCTCGTTCACATAAAGTCTAGTGACTGAAGCTGGCACCCTCAGGTCGCTTCCGTAGTACTGAGGTTCCGAGCATGTAAGCCTCGCGCCCCTGAGCCGAGCATCTAAGTCTCGCTCATATAAAGTCCAGTGACTAAAGCTGGCACCCTCAGGTCGCTTCCGTATTACTAAGGTTCCGAGCATGTAAGTCTCGCGCCCCTGTGCCGAGCATCTACAAATCCAGTAACGACTGGTTCCGTCTTGTTCCAAAATGGACGGGTTAATCTATTGCGTTGATCATACTCACTCATCAGGTACCCCAATTCCACAGATTACGATTCAGTGACGATCAACCAAAATACTCAGCACCAAGCTCTGCTTATTGTGACTAAGGCTGGCCACCTCAGCTCACTTGCATCTTATCACCCATATAAAGGCATCTGCATCTTACTCGAATGCAACGAACATAAATATCCACATATTCCGGGGGGGGGGGGACTCTTGATACCATCTAGAATGTTCCCACCTAATTAGGGTCCTCTACCCCCCTAAATAGGAACACATGGATAAGGGAGAAGACAGATTCGTCCAAGGAACTACCTCAAAGAGGAATCCTAACCGAAGAAGGAACACTCTACTACAAAGACTATGATTCACTGATCCACAAGGAATCCCATTCCTCCCAGGTTTGAGTATCGCTATATATAGAACCATATACCCCTCATAAGGGGACATATCATTCACACATATTCAAGTTATCCTTCCTCCTCCTGGTTTCTATTCTCTAACTTAGGCATCATAGTGTTTGTGGGGATTCCCCCCACCTCTCACCTTGCCCTCTGTTCAGTGCTTTGCAGGACATTCAGCTCAGGAGTTCTAAAAATTAGTTATCAAGTGGTTCCGTCTGTGGGAAACTCCTTGGGAAAAGCCATTCATTCACTTGCTAAGCTAAATACACCTTCACTATGACTTCTAGCCCACCTCTGGCCCAAATTCCTAAAGTCGGTACCAATCCTTCTGCACCTATCCTCTCGACTGACCTTTCAAATCCTTTTCCAGCAATAATATCACCGCCCACCTTGCAGCTTGTTGGGGCCACATCCGGTCATACACCTTTACTTCCGGAAAATACCCCGAGATACCCGTCCTTGGGCACAGATCTCCCATTTTACGCTCCGTTGCAGCACCATCGATCAATACCCTCAATACCTTTTCCAAGCCTACTAGAAACACCAGCAATAATCACTCCAAACCTAAACACAGTAACCCAAACACTTGGCCTTAACCAAGCAAGCAAAGAGGCCATGATAAAAAATATTCAGGCACAAATAACCTTGATGCAACAACAGCTAAGCGCTATAATACAGAGCGAGCATACTGAACCGGCTCTATATAATGATAATACGGCACCCCAACAAGCACTAGGGACGAGCACAGGGAAGGGTAAAGCACCAGAAGAGGAGTGTAGTTCATCCATCCCAGCTCTTGATGATTCGAAATTAGCACAGAAGGTTGAGGAAGCAATGAATAAAGTCCGGACTAAACCTAGGAAGGAAGAAGAATGGGTGATGGATAGCAGAACTCCGTTTGTTAGCAAAATAATTCAAACGGAGATTCCTAGTAAGTTCAGAATCCTGCAGCTTGATCAGTACGATGGGACAGAAGACCCTATCAGTCATATATCTGCTTTTCGAATAAAGATGTTGCTCCAGAATGTAAACGATGGAATCATGTGCAGAGTCTTCCCAAGTACACTCATAAAGAGCGCCCAAAAATGGTTTCATCGGCTCCCAGAGAATTCTGTCACTTCTTTTGAGGACCTAGTGGAGTAGTTCCATATCAGATTCATCACCAATATCCCTCCTGCAAAGAACATCAATGACCTCCGGATGTGCTGACAGGAGGCTGACAAATCTCTACGAAGTTACCTTAACCATTTCAATAAAATAGTTATGCAGATTGAGCACCTCGTTGATGAAGTTGCCATAAAAGCTTTGAAAAATGGCACCAGACTCAAAAAGCTAAAAGAAAAAGTAATGAATAAAGAATCGAGTACCTTTGCAGAGGCAATGGCGATAGCGGTTTGGATGATAAAGATGGACGAAGATAGGAGGATGCATCGGGAAGAAGACAGGCCATCGAACAAGGATGAACGACCAAAGCAGAGACGAGTAAGCTTCCCAAAAATGAATTTTAGAACTCCGACAGATAGATTTGATAAGGAAGCGAACAGATATACACCCCTGAACACTTCTCGATCCAGGATCCTCATGTGGGTCAAGCAGAATGGAGTGGAGATTACACCGGCCAAGAGAATCAGCCCAAGCCGGAGATTTACTCATGATAGAAGCTAGTACTGCGAGTACCATAGAGAGTATGACCATAACACAGAAGGATGCAGAGAACTGAAGAGTGCCATAGAAAAACTGGTGCAGCGGGGGAAGCTTGATAATTTTACTGACACACCAAGGAGATGCAGAAACACGAAAAACCATGACCATGATAAAGCTGAGGAAAAGAAAGCTAGGAAAGAACCAATTAGGATAATCAACATGATTATAGGAGGAGAAAACACCGGGAAACGATTAAAATGCAGTAGAGGAGGAAAAATGATACCTGGTAAAAGCGATAACATTTTTAACCCAGAAGACAATTTGCATATACATCACCCTCACAGTGATGCCCTAGTGATAACTGCATGCATAAATAAGTATCGGGTCAAAAGGCTATTGGTCGATAATGGGACTGCTATCAATGTTTTAACTTGAAATGCGTACAAAGCTATAGGCGGCTCCATCACCAACTTAACGGCCATCCAGAACCCCATCACTAGCTTTTATAGGGGAACGGTGCAACCAATGGGGATTGTCAATTTAGACCTAGAATTCGGAAACCAAGAGGATGAGGAAACAAAAATCATCCGGACTCCATTCAACGTGGTAGATATACCACTAGCCTATAATGGGATAATAGGACGACCGGTACTTTACGAAGCAGACGCAGTCACCAGCATCCGGTAATTAACCATGAAAATTTCGATCAAGAAGGGGACCCTTATTATCAGGGGAGATTAGCAAATGGCCAGACAATGCTATCAGATGACCATGAAATCTCTAGCGGAGGCTTTTCATTTGGAAGCATGGGAAGCTGAGAATTAAGGCGTTGACCCACAATCGGTGGAAGACACAGAGACATTGTGAATCAGGGGAGGAAAATCTGTGAAAATTGGTAATGCCCTTGATCAAAACATCAAAGACACATTAAGGGACGTCCTTACTAGACACTCAGAAGATTTTTCTTCTCAAGCCTCCGAGATCATCGGCGTGGACCCGCGGGTTGCCTGTCACTGCCTAAACATCAAACCAGGAGCCAAGCCAGAAGCACAGAAGAAAAGAACTTTCGCCTACGAAAGATAAAAGATCATTGTCGAGGAAACAGCGAAGCTATTAGTAGCCGGATTCATTAAAGAGGTTACTCACCCGGACTGGGTAGCCAACGTAGTACTCATTAGAAAAGCAAACGGGAAGTACAGAATGTGTGTAGACTACACCGACCTCAACCGAGCATGCCCTAAAGATAGCTACTCGTTACCAACGATTGATCAGCTCATCGATTCCACCACTGGCCATGCCTTATACAGCTTCGTAGATGCTGCCCAAGGTTATCACCAAATCCCCATGAAAAAAGTAGACCAGGAGAAAATGTCCTTCATCACGCATGAAGGGTTATACTGCTACAAGGTGATGCCCTTCAAATTAAAAAATGCTGGAGCCACGTACCAAAGAATGATGAACTAAGTTCTCCAGAGCTAGATTGGAACCAATGTAGAGGTATATGTGGATGACATCAACATCAAAAGCAAACGTGGATCAAGTCCTTCAGTTACTAAGCCAATCCAGGATCAAGTTGAATCCTAACAAATGCGTCTTCAGAGTCCAGGCCGAAAAGTTCCTGGGGTTTATGATTTCTCACCAAGGCATTGAAGCCAACCCAGAAAACATGGAAGCCATACTCAACATGGCAGCACCAAAGAGCATCCGCGATATACAAAAGCTAAATGGAATAACCTCACTGGGGCATTTTATTTCTTGCTCGGCTAGGCGATGTCTACCATTGTTCCAAGCTCTCAAAAGTTCTGGCAAGTTCCAGTGGTCTGTTGATTGCCAAGTAGCATTTAAAGTAATTAAAAGATTATTGTCTTCCCCACCATTAATCAGTCATCCGATACCGAATGAGACCTTATACTTATACCTCTCTGTTGGCTGAGAATGCATCGCTTCAGTACTGGTAAAGGAAGAGGGAAGCTAGCAAAGCCCTATCTACTATGTCAGTAAGATGCTCCGAGGACCTGAAGTCCGATACCCCATGCTGGACAAGTTAGCCTTAGCTGTGGTTCATGCTTCTCGAAGGCTTCGATACTACTTCCAAGCTCACCATATCGTAGTCCGGTCCCGTTTCCCACTGCGAAAAATATTATAAAGACTAGAGACTTTAGGCAGGCTAGTGCAATGGTCGGTTTTACTCAATGAGTTTGATATTGATTACGAGCCTCGACAACAGATGAAAGCCCAAGCCTTAGCAGATTTTATACAAGAAATGGCTTCGAAAGATATAACCTTGACCAAGATAGTAGAATGGAAGCTCTATGTTGACGGAGCATCCTCAGCTCAAGGTTCTGGCACGGGAATAATCCTCAGGGGACCGCATAAAGTTCATATGCAATACACAGTCCCCATAGAGTATAATGCCACTAACAATGCAGCTGAATATGAAGCACTCATCATAAGGTTGAAACTAGCCACTAAAGTCAGGGCTGAACACCTCATTATACACTCAGATTCCCAACTAGTATTCAACCAAGTCAGTGGAGCATTTCAAGTCAAAGATGCCTGCATCGCCAAGTACGTAGACAAAGCCAGGCGACTTTTGCAACACATAGAGCAAGACGGAGGCCAATGGAATATCGTCCAGATTCCTAGAGAAGACAACAATGAGGTTGATAACCTTGCTAAATCCGCAGTCAAGAACAATCAAGCATTTAGGGATATGAATTTCATCGAATCACTCACCAATCCTAGCACAGAGGACACTTAAGTTTTCAGAACACAAGCAGTCTCAGAATGGATATAGCCCATCATCCAATATCTTGAGCATGACACACTTCTAAAAGACAAGCTGCAAGCTCGGAAGCTCAAGGCCAAAGCAGCCCACTATTTCATCCACCGAGGGGAGCTCTACCGAAAATCCCTATCGCACCCTTGGTTAAAGTGCATTTCCCCAGAGGAGGGAAATTACATACTACGAGAAATCCATAAAGGAATCTATGGTGCACATGAGTCCCACTATTTGCTCACTAGAAAGGCCTTGCTCCAGGGGTATTACTGGCCCACCATGTCCAAGGATGCCCAACAACTAACACAATCATGTCACCAGTGCCAGCACTATGCCCGACTTAGCCACAAATCTTCTCGGCCTCTGCATCCCATCGGCAGCCCATGGCCTTTTGCCATGTGGGGGATGGACATTCTGGGTCCTTTTCCTCTATTTACCTTGCAGAAAAAGTTCTTAATCGTGGCCATTGACCATTTCATGAAATGGGTAAAAGCAGAAGCAGTCCCAACCATCACAGAAGCCTGGATACAACACTTTTTTTAGAAGGAGATCATTTGCAGATTCGGCATCCCCCACACTTTAATTACAGACAACAACAAACAGTTCAACAACCATAAATTCAAAAGTTTCTGCTCGGACCATGGCATAAAATTATGCTTCACCTCAGAAGCTCACCCACAAATGAACGGACAAACTGAGGTCACCAACAGAATCCTCATGCAAGGGTTGAAGAAAAGACTTGACGATAAGAAAGGGAACTGGGTCGAAGAGCTGAACAAAGTAATCTGGGCCTATAGAACCACACCCCAATTGTCCATTGGCGAAACGCCATTCAGACTGACTTACGGTATGGATGCAGTAATTCCAGTGGAGGTTGGGTCCCCAAGTTACCAGGTAAGCCAATACCTCAACCACGCTGTCAATAACGTCGACGCACGGATATACCTTGATGTACTAGAGGAGTGAAGAGAATAAGTGGCAACAACGGTAGAGGCACATCAATAAAGGATAACCCAGTACCACCATCTACGTAAACCAATAGAGAATTTTAGGACGGGTGACTTGGTACTCAGAAGAGCAGATATTGGTAAAGGCACCTCGGGTACCGGCAAGTTAGGCCCGAATTGGGAAGGCCCATATCAGATCTCAGAATACACAACAAAGGGGGTGTATAAACTAAGAGAAAGAGGAGGCAGAGAACTACTGAGGTTCTGGAACTCAAACTCTCTCAGGAAATATTATCAGTAATCTTGTACTCAAGCACACAATCTGATTCAATAATAAAAAATATCTTCATTGATAAAGAATGTCTTTATATATGATTGATTATAAAAAATAAGATATACATAAACCTATACATATCTACTCTAGTATTTGCACACCCGGATCCCCTGTCCCAGAAATTGAGGGGGAAGCATCATCGGCAGCCTCTGGACGCTCGCCAGACCTGGCTGTAGCAGCGGCCTCTTCAGACTCCCTCACAGGAAAGGAACTGGCTTTTTGACGGGCGTCATCCTCTGCAGCAAGCCTGGCCAGATCAGCTGGGGTTATCCAATCTAAGGCCCCCAAATCCAATCCTGAGTCTTGAGAGAGCAAGATCCTTTTGCACTTAGCTCGGTACGCCTTGAGAAACCCCCCTACCATGCTTTGATATGCCTTATTATCGTTTGCATGAGATTTCTCAAGCTCCGCCAGCCTCTCCTGAAGTTCAGCAATCTAAAGATCTTGCTCCTCAATCCTCCTTGTCAGCTGGGCCTGGCTATGTTCCAGTTCAGAAACCTTTTTCTGATTCACCTCCGCATTAGATTTGGCCTTCGCGTATCTTGTCTGGCAGTGCTCCAGAGCTGCCTTGGCGCTATCCAGCTTCTTCTCAAAATCTATAGCGATCGTCCCTACCTCAATTTCCTTTAAGATGTACTAGCTCTTCAAGTAAAAGTACTGATCCTTCGCCAACAGCAAGGCCTGAGTCATCTGCCAAAAACAACCAAGCAATTTAGCTAAGAATCCACTACAACAGTTATATCAAGTAACAGAAACTCCCTTACCTCCAGTGACTGAAGTTGGCACCCTCAGGTCGCTTCCTTAGTACTGAGGTTCTGAGCATGTAAGCCTCGCGCCCCTGAGCCGAGCATCTAAGTATCGTTCATATAAAGTCCAGTGACTGAAGCTGGCACCCTCAGGTCGCTTCCGTAGTACTGAGGTTCCGAGCATGTAAGCCTCGCGCCCCTGAGCAGAGCATCTAAGTCTCACTCACATAAAGTCCAATGACTAAAGCTGGCACCCTCAGGTCGCTTTCGTAGTACTGAGGTTCCGAGCATATAAGCCTTGTGCCCCTATGCCGAGCATCTACAAATCCAGTAATGACTGGTTCCGTCTTGTTCCAAAATGGACGAGTTAATCTATTGCATTGATCATACTCACTCATCAGGTACCCTAGTTCCATAGATTACGATTTGATGACGATCAACCAAAATACTCGACACCAAGCTCTACTTATTGTGACTAAGGCTGGCCACCTTAGCTCACTTGTATCTTATCACCCATATAAAGGCATCTGCATCTTACTCGGACGCAACGGACATAAATATCCACATACTCCAGGGGGGGACTCTTGATACCATCTAGAATATTTCCACCTAATTAGGGGTCCTCTACCCCCCTAAATAGGAACACATGGACAAGGGAGAAGACAGATCCATCCAAGGAACTACCTCAAAGAGGAATTCTAACCGAAGAAGGAACACTCTCCTACAAAGACTATGATTCACTGACCCACAAGGAATCCCATTCCTCCCAAGTTTGAGTGTCGCTATATATAAAACCATATACCCCTCATAAGGGGACATCTCATTCACACATATTCAAGCTATCTTTCCTCCTCCCGGTTTCTATTCTCTAACTTAGGCATCAGAGTGTTTGTGGGGATTCCCTCCACCTCTCACCTTGCCCTCTGTTCAGTGCTTTACAGGACGTTTAGCCCAGAAGTTTCAGAAATTAGTTATCAGGTATTAGAGCATCACAAACATATCGTCCTCTTCCTCTCAAACCAGCTCCTCGAAAATTTCTTCCTCTAGTGCAACTCTTAATGGTTCAACTCCTATTCTTTCCTTATATACTACCATTTCTTCTTCAAACCCAACCAACATTCAACAAACCTTTTCTATTAAATTGAATTCCAAAAACTACTTTCCTTGAAAGCTTCAATTGAAACCAATATTAAACTTCTACAATCTCCATAGGATTTTTTATGGCACCGAACCAGCTCCTCCAAAAACCATTCTCAACACCACCACACAAAAACAAGAACCAAATCCTGCCTATATCACCTAGTTCACCAAAGACCAAATTTTATTTTTATGGCTTCTCTCATCCATCTCTGAAGAAGTATACCCGCATTTAATTGGGTTAAATTCTACCTCTGTAGTTTGGCAAACCTTATCAATTGATTATGGCATGGTGAATAATGCACAACGCACTCAACTTTACATCAAGTTGCATACTCTTGCCAAAAATGATTTGTCAGTCTCTAAATACCTTTTTAAAGCCAAGAACATTGATGATAACTTGGCTCTTACTAGGCAATCATTGTTAACAATTGAATTTAATGCCATCATTTTTTGAAATCTAGGATCATATTTCAATGGCGTCATTGGTATCTTATAATAGTGGTTAGAACTACCGTCTTTTATTAATCTTCATGCTCAGCTAGTTTCGTATGAACTCCTTTTGAAGGCACAACATACAAAAATTCTTATAGCAAATATGGTGCAATGCTCGACTTTATCCTTGCCTCCATCCATGTTGGGCTCTTCTTCAAACTTCAATCGCCGATTCACTTTAAACTCCAACCGAGGGCGATGTTCTAACCAATCCAGAAATAATTATATTCAATGCCAAATTTATGGTTATTATAATCATGTTGCCATTTACTTACAGGCATCACTTTGATGCCAACCTTATGTAGAATTCTGGCCCTTCCACAAAGCCGATAGTATATCACCCTCCTCGTCTGATGTACGCTTCACCCCAAGCTAATTTAAGTCATATGCAGAATGATTCTGTGAACTACAATTCAATCTCTTCTGCTTCTTCCTTTGATTGGTATCCTAATACAAATGCAAGCCACTATGTTACTCCTAATCTTGCATCCTTGAGTATTAATGAAAAATATACAAGTATGGACAAGCTTCTGGTTGGGTATGGTACCGGGCTTCCAATTGCCCATATTGGTAAGAGTAACATATCCACTGATTCACAATCCTTTATTTTAAATAATGTTCTTCACGTTCCTATCGTAACCAAACTATTTCTTTCAGTAAAAATTTTTTGCAAAGATAATCATTGTTTTTTTGAATTTGATAATGAATCTTGCTTTGTGAAGGAAAAAAACCACCAAGACAATCAAACTTTAAAGGACCATTGATAATGGATTATACAAGCTGGAATCTTTACTATACTAGGTATATCTTACAACTCTTCATTAGTGGCATGCTTGCTTAGGCCATTATAGTATTCCAATTTTTCATGAACTTATTCAAAAATTTCAATTACCATGTTCTGCATATTCAAATAATTTTAATAAATGCAAAAGCTTATTTTTTAGGGAAATTTCATAGGTTGTCTTTACCTATTACTAATCAGCGAAGCTCTGCTCCTCTAGATTCAATTCATTCAAATGTCTAGGGCCTAGCTCCTATGTGTTCTTCTAATGGTCACAAATATTTTTTAATATTTATTGATGACTATTCTTTTTTCACATGGTTGTCTACTTTGAAAGCTAAAAGTGATGTTTTACCTACTTTTTGCTAATTTCAATCTTATGTTGAAAGATAGTTTAATACAATTATTATTTTATTTAACTCAGATTGGGGTGGTGAGTACTGTTCCTTACATAAATATTTTAAACAAATAGGAATACATCATCGTATTACCTGTCCTCATACACATCAGCAAAATGGAATAGCTGAAAAGGAAAATAAGACACATTATCGATATTGGTTTAGTTTTGCTTGGTCATTGTAGTGCTCCATTCAAATATTAACATTTTGCCTTTGAAACAACCATTTTTCTTATTAATTAAATGCTAACAAAATCACTTTCCAATGCAATTCCTTTTCAAGTGTTATTTTACACACATCCATATTATTCTTTTTAAAAATTTTTTGGGTGTGTTGTCTATCCTTTACTCAGGCCATTTAATAAACATAAATTTTCCTTTTGTAACAAAGAATGCATTTTTCTTGGCTACTCTCCTTATTATTTAGGTTATTGTTATCTAGATAATGAATCTGGAAAAATTTATTTTACTAGACATATTATATTTGATGAGTCAAAATTTCCTTTTCAAAACACTTTGGTGATAACTAAGACTAATTCTTTGCCATCTTCACAACCTTGGTTGCAGTTGACTGATCCGTTATCACAACTACATTCAGGTAAGACTTCTACCTTATCTCCACCTCTTATCTCCTCTTTTTCTACTTCACCTCAATTTATATCCTCTTCTTCTAAATAACAATCAGCATCTTTACCCAGTTCTGAATCCAAACCATTATCCAATATGAACATATTCAATTTAGATGGAATAAATCCATTTGTTGATTTACCTATCACACCCACAACCTCTTTTTAACATGTCCCATCAAACTGAACCCACTCTATGATCCTTTATCCTTCTACCCCTGCTAAATCCTTAAAATATGCCAATCTAGTCACCATTAATCAACTACCCACTGACATCGAACCAACTTCCTTTTCCAAAGCTGTTCTCTTACCAAAATGAAGGGAAGCCATGGATAATGAAATGGAAGAACTTTATAAAACATATACATGGTATCTATTACCCTCTCCAGAAAATTCTAATATTGTTAGAAATTTATGGGTTAACAAAGTAAAAAGAAATGTCAATGGTATAGTGGAGCGTTATAAAGCACATTTGGTGGCAAAGGGCTACACATAAGAGTATGATTTTGATTATATGGACATGTTTAGTCCTATAATTAAACCACTCACCATACACATTGTCCTTACCATTGCTGTTTTAAGAGGATGGAGCATTTTTCAATTGGGCATAAGTAATGCCTTTTTACATGGTGTTTTAAAGGAGGAAGTCTTTGTGAAACAACCTCAGGGTTATGTTGACAAAAAATTCCCACATTTTATGTGTAAACTTTGTAAGTCTCTCTGTGGCTTAAAGCAAGCATTAAGATTGTGGTTTCATAAATTGAGCACTTTCCTTCTTTCCATTGGGTTTAAAGGCTCTAGTGTAGATCCATCTTTATTTATTTATTCTAACCACTTACACTTGTGTTTTTTTATTGGTATATGTGGATGATATTATTCTTATATGAAGTGATCCTCCATTTCTTCATAATATAATTGCTCAATTATTTAATGCATTTTCTTTACAAGATTTTAGTGTTTAGAAATTCTTTCTTGGTATAGAGGCTATCTATAATTCCTAAGGAATGACATTGTATCAACAATCTTATATTCAGTCCATTCTACATCAAATGCGAATGCAAATTGTCACCTAATCAGTACACCAGTGCAATTCGATCTTACATTAAAGAAAGATGATGGTGATCCTTTATCTCCTACCAATGCAATCAAATTTTGGTAGTGTTGTGGATCACTTCATTACGTTACCATGACGAGGATAGACATTATCTTTGTTGTCAATTGATTAACTCACTACATGCACTGTCCAACAAGTGTTCATCTTACAACATTAAAATAGTTACTTTGGTATTTACATGGTATGATTTCTTTTGGGTTGCTTCTTTCCAAGTCCGCCTCTTCTTTTTTAATAGTCTTTACCGATGCCTATTAGGCTGGCAATCTGGATGATCAAAGGTCTACTTGAGGCACTTTGATTTATCATGCTTCCAATTTCATTGGTTGGGCATAAAAAACATAACATACTGTTGCCAGGTCCTCCACTAAGTCAGAATTTCAAGCAATTGCCAATGCTACATCTGATTTAAAATGGTTAATGATTTTGTTACATGATTTTAGAGTACAATCTTCTCGAGTTCCTCACATTTGGTGTGATAATCTCGATGCAGTTTTTCTCTCCTCCAATTATGTTTTTAGTGCCAGGACTCAACATGTCGAATGTGATTATCATTTTGTCTGTGATATGATTCAATCCAAAACCATAACGGTTGGTTTCATTTATGCTCAGAGATTAGCTTGCAGATATCCTCACGAAGCCTCTGTCTAAATAGCCATTTTCATTTATTTTCAACAAGCTTTGGTTGCATCACATTCCTCCTTCAGCTTGACAGAGGGTATTGTAAATAACATAACATCTCACTATTGTTATCTTATGTATTGTTATCTCATACTGATATCTCATGTATAGTCGTACTCTATATATGTAACTCTTGTTAATCAGTAATACAATCATCATACATCATTCAATCTCAATTCCTAAGTCAACATAATCCATATATGTCCATTTAGAGCATCTTCTAAGAATTATTTATATGTTTTAAATACTTTTTTAGAAAGAATTTTCTTTATGAAAAAATTCAATAAATTTTGTAGTTCAAGTTGACTCTGAATATGTAAATATTCAATTTCACTTTCTATTTTACTTTTAGTTAATAAAAACATAAATTTCTATACACTTTATTTATTTATTATATATATTCTTTTTCTTCATTAAATTAATTGAAGCCTAAAAGGAAAAGAATTAAAATCATTAAATGCTTCATGAAAAAAATGAAATAAAAATAAAAATATAGAGAGTGTTCTGAATTGGAATAAAAATTTTCAGTCTAAATAAAAAAATTAGTAAAAATTATACTTCTTAGTTTAATTGTTCTTAAAGATTAATAAGAGGAGGGAGAAACACTTATTCAACTAATCCTATAGTGGGACAAAATATAAACTACCTATAAAAAAAGTTTATTACCCAACAACACCTAATTAATCACCTACTTACATATAAAACTTAAATAATTAATTTTATATTATATAGTATAACCCTCAAATTAATATTCTTAACAACATGCAAACAAACTGTAGAAATTAATAAAGTAGTAATACATATATTTATGTATGTAGAAGCGTGCTATACTTAGGTCAAGCTAATTAATTTTTATAATAGTACAGCTCATACAAGGAGGACTTGTGAGAGATGCATTTATGGTTCCTATTTTCCGGTGCATGATTTGTAATCAGGTTTCTGATCAAAAGTCTTAATTTCAAGCTTTGAAGACACCCATTTCTCATTCTCAAGAATCTCAGGAGTCAGGAGAGAGATGGAAAAAAATTACAAGTGTGGTCCACTCCACTCGTATAGTTGCTAGATGCATTTAGTGTATAAATATATACATTGCATTGCAGCAAAACATTAAACTCCAAAAACTCATCCCCATAAACCTGTTATTTGACCTCATATTCAATACAACACAATCACTCACTTCTTTTCATATTAATATTATATATAGTAGAGGAGAGGAGAGGAGAGGAGAGACCCTTTAATTTCTACTGTGGAGAGTGCAATGGCAGTTCAAAGAACAACCCATCTCTTCTTTTTGTCTCTATTGGCTGCGGTTATCACCATTAGCAGTGTTAATTCTTCGACCAACCAAGAGCAAGAGCTAGATCGAATCTCAGCTCTTCCAGGTCAACCAGATGTTTCATTTTCACAGTTTTCTGGGTATATTACTGTCAATCAGAAACATGGTCGTGCATTGTTCTACTGGTTGACTGAAGCTACTTCCGATCCTCACAATAAACCTCTTGTTCTTTGGCTTAATGGAGGTTAGTTCAACTTATTATTTATGTATATGTATACACACTTTACTTTTTTCTTTTTTTTTTTCTTTATCAGATGTATACATCTATATCACTATCTTGGCTTTGTTTTGAACTACATGCCCATTGAAGAAAATTATGGAAGACGAACTAGTGTGTATAAATGTGTGTATGTATATATATATATATGCACATATTATATTGGTATGTTTGGCCCTTTTGCATTGCAAGTGTTGTAATGAGAATAGAATTTTCATTTTCATTTTTATTGTGTGAAAATTAATTTTTCAATACCACCAAGCTCAACCTCTTTTCCATGAAAAACTTTTCAAGTCTCCGAGTAGTTATGATGCACGATGTACTTTTTTCTTAAATTGTGTTGCAAGATAAAATTATAATTATACTTAGAATTATGGTAATTGTTATAAATAACTTTGACCATATATAATTGGCATGAATTGATGCCTAAATCGTGAGCTAACACATCTCTCGCTACTTCTCTTCTCAACATATGAAACATGCACGCCTACTCCCATCCCATCCATGTCTCTTCTTCTTCACCTCCGGCACGTTCTCCATTCCTTCCTCTTAGACACATTACGCTCAAACAATGCCTTAGCCAAATAAATTAGTAATTTTTTAGTTTAAATCAATTTTCATGATTTTGCTGGTTAGTTTGCTCTTGTTTAGTTGTTAATTAATTGTTAATAATTTTTTAAATATTTTTATGGGCAACCTCATACCGCGAGGCCCACAAGTCTAGATATATCCAGGTACCCATCTACCAGCTAGAACGCACATTAAGATTAATTCCTATAAACCATATATATCCCACAAAAAAAAAAAAACAAAATGGGTCTCGTAATCACTCTCTGTCTGTATCTTAAGGGTTTTATTCCTTCTATAACTACGTATAACTTATGTTTATTCCATTCTCTATAACAGCTTCTATTCCTTCTTGATGCACACAACATAATTACAAAGAGGTTACTTTCTTTGTTATGCGTGCACCAAATATGTAATGTATGTAGATTGCATTATTTAATTGTTTATTTTCCACAAAATTGTATTATTTATATGAACCCTTTTATAGGTGGAAAGATAACACCAAAAAGCCACCAGAAAGTGTACCAACTTTTTGCTAAAAAAAAAAAAAACAAAAAGTAAGAAAAAAAAAGTAGTAGAAGAAGAAGATACTGTTCAAATATGCTTTTTATCATTTGGCTCTAGTGTTTCTGGCTTTGTTTTAGCTGACTTTAGATAAGCAAGAAACAAAAGGAGTTCAAAGAAAATGACTCTTCCATTAATTTACAGCAATTTTTTCTTCTGTTAGCTTTTTTTTTTTTTTTTTTTTTTTTCCTTTGAAGCATGCGCATTCAGAACAAAGAAGATATTCATGACTCATGATGATAGTGATGACTTTGATATGTGACCAGAAATTGAGGAAATTTATGTCTTAATCATTAGATTAATAATAATAATAATAATCAATGTATAAAAAAATATTGAAACTTTTAGGGGAAACCAAAGTGAAAAATACTGGAAAGTTTAAGGGGAAAAATGCAAATTTCTACGTCATTCAAAGCTGACATCTATCGCTAATAAGACATTTAAGTAAATGATTGATGGAAAATTCAAGTAGGTTTGGTAGGATTGATGATTCAAAGACATCATTAGTGTGTTTGTAGAAAGAATGGAATTGAATATGAATTATATATATATATATATATATATATATTAAATTTTGAATATATATTAAATTTTGAAAACTTTGATTGTGTGTTTACATAATACTCACATATTATAATATTAATGAAGTTTGAATCAAATGGTTAAAGTGTAGTTATATATAACTTTAAGTCATCAGTCTAAGTTTTAGACATGTAAAAATTAAAACTCTTAGTCTTTAATTAAATTTTTTAGATACAAAAGTTCAACATTTTATATATCTATTATAATAATAATATTATTAGTTAATATATAATAGATAATTAATGAAATTTCGAATTGTAATTTTGAATTGTTAAGAAAAAAGAAAGAAAGAATTGGTACAGTGCTATGGCTTAATGTAGTGGTCAAGTTGTTCTTGGGAATAGTTGTATTGTCATTTGTTGCAAAATTATGCAATGCTTGCAGGTGGGAGCAAATTAATGTGCACCATCTACAGATCTAATATCTACAACTTTAATACCATCGATAGAAAACTAAATTGGCACATATATAGTGATGACTTTTTTTACTGGCCTCACCCCTGCAATCTGCTGCTCCACCACACATGCCAATTGCCATGCCCCCACTTCACCCTCTGTGATTCAGGAATATGTCTATTAGTGGACCTGACACCGGACCACAGTTCCATGTTTTTTTTTCTCCGTCTCCCATTTTTCAATCTTTTGTAGGCATTATGCCTTATTCTGCTATATGGCCTGTTCACAATGTGATTCTGGCTCTTTCCTTGAATTTTGTTCTGACTTTTAAGCATCTTCTTTGGAATATATATATATATATATATGCACACACAAATTTTGTGGTTAAATTCATGACGATAATGTATTATTGTAATCTACAAAATGTGTATCTTCTGAGTTATTTTTATTCATGATATCTAACATTTTGATCTATAATTATCATTGTATCCAACTTTCAAATAATAATTTAAAACTGTCAAATTTTTATTCCGATTATAAGTAAAGAATTTGAAATACTTTTCGATCGATGATCATGATGTGGTGTTGTTATATCATACACATACACACTAATTTTATGGTTAAATTCATGACAATAATGTATTATTTTAAACCACAAAATATATATCTTCTTCCCCTAGTATTTAGAAAACATAAACATATAATGAAACATGTGTTGGTTAAAACGGAGACGAGTTTAGATTCCATAAACTCTTAATTTCAAATATTATGTACGAAAAGATAAAAATTGATTTATTTTCCTGAAAGGTGCTATTTAGTTCCATTTTTAAAGTAGTTGGTTGTCATGAGTTACTGAATACGAAGATCACAAAATGCAATATATATATATATATAAGAAAAATAATATGATTCCACACTATTTATGTACTATGCAGGACCAGGTTGCTCATCAGTGGCCTATGGAGCATCAGAGGAAATTGGACCTTTTCGGATTAACAGAACTGGCTCATCTCTTTATCTAAATAAGCATTCATGGAACTCAGGTAATTAACTAACTAAAAAAAACAGAAAAGCATCATGTTACTAAGTTTTTCAATGTAAAAAGAGTCCCCATTTAGGCTTCAGCATATATAAATTATTTCTAGGTATGGGAAAAAATAGAGCTCATGAGGAGCTTGAAATGTTAAAGACATTAATTGATTAATTGCATATATTGTAACTTGTAAACTTTTATTTGCTTACAGAAGCAAATATTATCTTTCTGGAGTCACCTGCTGGTGTGGGATTCTCATACACAAACACAAGCACTGATCTTAAAGATTCTGGTGACAAAAGAACAGGTACACACACCCACATACATATATATATGTGTTTACAACTTTCAAACAATAACCACAAGTTACTGTTTCTGTGACACAGCTCAGGATGCCCTTGTTTTTCTCATCAGATGGTTTTCAAGATTTCATCAATACAAATATAGAGATTTCTACATTGCTGGGGAAAGTTATGCAGGTATTTAAAGTCCTATTGATGTCAAAAATTACAAGTTCCTGACTTTTTATGAATTTGTTCCAAATTTAAAATCACATAATCAATGCCTCATGTGGGTCGTTTTGTTAATTTTGACCAAATTATACACTATACTAAATTACAAATATTTAAAGAAATTATGACATTTTTATCATGTTTAAAGATGGCGATAAATCTACAACAAGTTATAAACGTTATGATTTTTGGTACCTATATTACTTACGGTTTGTGCAAAGATGGTACCTCTTTTTTCAATTTGATAATCTTAGTGCTATTTTTCGATATAGGGCATTATGTTCCCCAGTTGGCGAAGAAAATCCACGATTATAATAAAGGCCACTCGCATCCCATCATCAATCTCAAAGGATTCATTGTGAGTAGAAGAACATCAGTCACAAAATTTCAGAACACATACATAATCAAGCTTCCATGCTAATTTAATTTCCAATAAAATAGATTCAGTGTGCACCAACTTTTTTCAGTTTGATCCAATATATAACTTTATTGATCAGAGAAGTCCGAAAATTCACGCACGTACATGATAAATGTACGCACAATGCCCTAAATTATCATACATTTCTCCATGGAAAAATTGAAATTGAAGTTTTATGAAATCATATATGCAGGTAGGAAATGCTGTCACAGATAGTTACTATGATGGTATAGGAACTGTCACATTCTGGTGGAGCCATTCCATAATATCAGACAGGACGTATCGATTAATTATTGATAATTGCAATTTCAAAGAAGATAATAATACGTCTAAGAAATGTGATGATGCTGTGTCTTATGCTATGAACCATGAATTTGGTGATATTGATCAATACAGCATTTACACACCGGCTTGCATACAATTGCCTAACAGAACTAGTGCTGTAAGATCATTGAGACTGAAGAATACCCTTTTGCGCCGAAGAATTTCTGGTTATGATCCTTGCACTGAGAATTATGCAGAAAAATACTATAATAGACCTGATGTCCAGAAGGCAATGCATGCTAACACAACAGGAATTCCTTACAAATGGACTGCTTGCAGGTATATATTTGTTTAACTATGCATTAGTTCAGAGTTATTAAGAAACTTATAAGATATTATCTTATGCAATGTGAAAAAAAAAAAAAATCTTTGATTTTGCAGTGATGTGCTTATTAAGAACTGGAAGGATTCTGAATTTTCTATGTTACCTATTTACAAGGAGCTAATTGCAGCTGGTTTAAGAATCTGGGTTTTCAGGTAATTTGCCAGTCTTTTTAAATTGTCAACTTTGTCATTGCTTAGTGGTAATATGATGGTGATGACAAGGTAATTCACCAGTGGCAAGGTAGATGCAGTGAAATGCAAATGATCTTTTAATTGGTAATTATGCTAATCTTTTTTTTTTTTTGGTCAAAAGTAATTATGCTAATCACAAACAATTATCTTAATTCAACCAGTAATAGTTTCTATAATTAATGGAATTTTAATATCTTCTTAAAATCAGTAGGTGTAGGAGTGTACAGTCCAACAGTTAAAGCTGAAATAGACATGAGATTTGGTTCTTGTCACATTGATTTTTTCTTTTGGGAAGATGTCCAGTGGCTTGCCTACGAAAATAGTTTTGAGTGTTTGACCATCCATGGTTTTTGTGACGAAATAAATAAATAATCCAATTTTGACCATCATCATCAATATTTTTACTTGCATTCACTGTTCTCAATTATTTTGGTTGTTGGGATTGAATTAATTAATTTAAATGATCAAATGACAAAATTCAGAAGAAAAAATTCTGGTATTGCATTTAAACTTTGAAGCCTACTGCAACATGTCAAAGAAAATGAGATAAAGACTAATTACAACTCATCCGATCTGGAGAAACATGTCTACAAGTTTTGCCAACAAATTGCTAGAAGCTGCATGCAATAAATGGATGTGATTTTTTCTTTTTTTTTTTTTTTTCTAGTGCCATGAGGTAAGTCTGTTTTTATCATAAGTGACCACTATTAGTTGTTAGTTGATAACTCTAAATTTAACTCAACTGTATACCCTGCATTTATGATTAGTGATTAATAATTCTGAACTTAACTCAGCTGTATAACTTGCATATACGAGAAGATTGGGGTGAGTTGGTGAGATTTTCCTAACAAATATTCTAATGTTTAAGTTAATATTTGTATAAAAAAAAATTAAAGAATATAGAGAATGAATAAAAGAATAAAAAGAAAGTAAAGGAATATATAAATACAAGAGATATTAGGAGTATGTATAAAAATATAAAAACTACATCTCTTTCGATAAAACTTGTATTGTTGATAATCCTTGTCATTAACAAGTATTATAATATTTGTATTAAATATAGATTACGTGTCTTCTTATAGGATTTGATATTCTTATAGGATTTGATATTGATATTGGGATATCAATAATTTTTCAAATATTTTAATTTAAGGTTAAAATGAAAAGATAGAAAATGCGGAAGGATCTTAACACTTTAATTTTGATGACATTGCTATTCCTAATGATGCAGTGGTGACACAGACTCTGTAGTTCCTGTCACTGCCACCAGATTTTCCCTCAGCCACCTCAATCTTACTGTGAAAACACGGTGGTATCCTTGGTATTCCGGCAACCAGGTACTATGCATAAATCTTCAATCACAGAGATTTACACGGCAATGAATCGTCTGTGCAATTGATTATAATTTTAGTTACTTGCTGTGGGTTGAACTTTCCACTGCAATTCTTGCAACAGGTTGGAGGATGGACAGAAGTATACAATGGATTAACATTTGCAACAGTTAGGGGAGCTGGGCATGAAGTTCCATTGTTTCAACCAAGGAGAGCATTTATTATTTTCAGATCATTCTTGGCAGGTAAAGAACTGCCAAAATCCTGACATTGGCTTGTTACTTAAATAGAGAAGCAAAACATAACTGCAAAGAAATTTGAGAGCAATTGGTTTTTGCTTCATCGAGGTTTATGGAGTAATCCACTTACCTCATCCCAAACAAATGATGGGTGAAGCAACTAGGGTTAGCAATAGTATCCATTCATTCAAAGTACAATCCAGAATTTCTAAGACATTTGGTTATTAGTGTAATCTACAGACAAACTTCTATTTCAGATCGATATTGAGTTGAAATTATCTTACATATCTGTATTTTTTTAGAATCTCAGATGCAACAGCAATAGAGATCTGAGGTTTTCAAACGTAAAATATTTTTGCATCACTTTCTAGGGCTACAATTCAGAAGAAAAACCTGCATCTAAATCACCATTAATGCTTCTTCAGGTTAATCCCCATCATTTGACAGATGACATACATAATTCTACCTTATTTATCACCGTTTCTTTTCCTAGTGGTAGCATTTTAAAAGATGCAATTTTGCAACTAGAATTCTTTTAGAACAAGAAAGATCACAATTGACAAGCTTTGTTATTCTATACATCAACCACAGCGAGCGTTAAGAAATACAGCAAATTCAAATCACCTGACAGTCAGGTGCAGCTTAATTACAAAATTTAAGCTCGCTTCAGGCGACAGTAGTATCACTGCCATTACTTTAATCCCTCGCTGAGACCAGGTGGCATTCCTAAACTTTGAGCAAGATCATTCATCCTTTCTTTCATGGCCTAAGAGATGAATAGCCAAGAATTTTATTACAAGAATGAAAGAATACAGAGTGCATTGGTTACTGAAGAATGGTAGATCCTACCTGGACACTCTTTTGGTGTGCATCTTTGTATGCCTCATTAATTAAAAGGGAGAGCTTCTGCATACAAGAAGAGACTTAACTTTAGTTAGTCCATATGTGAAATAAAAGACCACATTGAAATCTCAAACAGCAGCAGCCCATTCTTGCTACAAATCATCGGCCATCCATAAAATTGTTTGGTCAAACTAGGACCCATTGGACTATATAATATACTGTCTGTTTATGTATAGCATGAAGGAAAAAACACAAGGCTTGATAGGCAAGGAAAAAAATTAAAAAAATTGTTAAAAAAAAGTTCCCCATATGCAAACCATGTCCAACGTGCATCAAGTGTAAGCAGAACACATCAGTGACATTAAAATACTAATACAATTTTGAACTAATTTTTCCTTTACATAGCAGATGATTTATGTCGAACGTCAAATTGATAACATCATTATGTCAATCTCTCTCACATAGCTAGACGTTTTAACCAAATAAAGAAAACAAAATGCATAATATCAGGTAAAAGTAGGTTCTTACTTCTGGACCTAATTCCATTGCAGCCTCAGTGATCTCTGTGCGTACAGGTTGTTGATTTCCAGATAGTGTTACCTGAAAAGAAATGTCAAGGTTCAAATTTCAGTTGCATCCAATGAAGAAATGCAGCTAATGTTTTCAAATTGACAACCATGTACAGAATTTTTCCCTCCTCCTAAACATGTCCAAGAGATTTTCAATTACATCAACATAGAAAAAGCTTTAGAGGCAACGCAATATAGAGTGTGTGGTTGTCCTGATTAGTTAGTGTGCAATACATTTTAAAATTAATGCAGTTTACAAATTTGATTTATATATATGTATGTTTAGTATCAATGTAATTGTTTCTTTAGTTCTTCCTCAAAATATTAACCAGCCTTCTATAATAGGGTATAAAAAATTTTCATGTCATTATTTCATTAATTTGAACTTCATTTTTTTAACATTCAGAATTGATGACTATCATCTCACATCACAAGACCTAAATGAATAATTCCAATGATAATTTCACAGCAAATACATAATGACTCAGCCAAAAAGAACCAAATGGAGCTATCATTTTATCACAAATGACATAACAAGGCCAAATTACCATGTTTTAGGCCCAATTCGATCTAAGCAAAAAGCATATTTTGGCATCACTTTCACTAACTTCAGCCCCTCAATGACAATATTACCAGCAAACCAAAATGGTAAATTCTCTTTCTGTAAATTCCAGAGATGAGGTCATGCATGCATATTTGCATAGAAGGATGTGCAAACATAAGCATCCTAGGCACCAGACAAAACGCACATGCGACCATGAATGAATGTATTCACCTTTGTATAAGCATGCACATGTTACATATATACTGTCCCAAAAACATGCACAGAATACATAGAAAGCAGTATCATACCTTAATTAGCTCGCCTTCACAGTAGCCATCAAACTCTGCTCTGCAGGACAACAGAACAAGAAGCATCAAACTAAGAATTCACTCATAGCAAAAAATTCAAATTCAGATAAGACTATACTAATTTAAAACCATACACAGCAAGTTCTTTTTGCACCCTAACTGCCTCAACTTGGACAACCATCTGTGCCTTCTTCACAGTCTCATATAAATTCTGCATGTTTCCAAGGATTCCTGCCTAAAATCAATTAGTGGAAATAATGTTAATTTCCATGATGTGATAAGAATTGCAACCTCTTTTTACATTAAAAAAAAAAGTATTAAACCAAAAACAAGGTTGGCAATATAACTGCAGAAGACACAGCTAGGAGTTCTAAGTGAAAGAAACAAATGCAGACGCAACGTCAATTCATCATCTGATGTTTGTGCAGCAATCTTTAACCTTTATTATTGAACTTGAATATCAACTATGTATGCTCTTGTTAGTCACTGACAAAAGCATTATAAAACAATTGACAAATTCACATTCTTCTGTACTCTCTTCATCTCAGTTCATCATCACAACATTGGCACAGTTATAGATTACCACTGCATGATTGTCACAGAAATTGCAATTCAGGCTATTCAGCAATCACTTTAGAAGATTTTCCAGCCTATCCAAAGAATAATTATAAATTTTTAGAAGACATTTGGGCCAAAATGCTCATATTCTCAAATACTTGAACCAATTAATACTTTAGATATTTTCCATGAAGTATGTACCCAAAGTGATTTGTAAAGCACAGCAGGCAAGAGTGTACTCTTAATCTTCATATTCAGCCATAGTTCAACTGTGCCCCAAAATAACTCAGTACTACTTGATCTGCTTATATGTATATTACATTCTTGACAAGCATTGAATTATGGAATCTATGCATATATATACCTCCAAAAGGAAGAACCATACTCTAGGGAATTGAATTGACATCAGAAAAAATAAGGAAAGTACTAGAACATGCATTTATCACATAAGAACAGATTGACCAATGTAGGTGTGATGCAATTTATCAATTACTAGGATAAAAATAAAGCTAGATTCAAATTATAAAGCTGAGTACAACAAAGGGAGTATGGTTGACCTTTGATGGTGCATCATCACTCTTTTCATTATTATCCTTTTTCCCTCCAAATAAACCATTTACACGAATAGATCGACTGGTATGCCCAGAGTTCTGGTGTCCAGACCAAGATAAAAGCTGCTTGCCTACTAGATTTCCATTCAAGCTAAGATTTCCTGAAAGTAACATAAAACACAAAGTTACAACCCTTTCAATATCCAAAACTAAGAGTGGACAGCTCAACATCCTAACAAACAGACATAAGCACATAGGAAAACTGAATGCCAAATAATCACTTTCTCACCCAATAATATTCCCCATCAAATAAGTCTCACAAAAAGATTCATAGCATATAGGAAAAAGCATGTCACAATAAAAAATTGTGAACAAAGGATATACCTAGCTGTATGCGTCTCAATTCTTAGTTCTTCCAAGTGCACAAGAACGATTGGTCATTGATCACGATATGCCTACATCTTGTAACAGCACAACTCACATTCATGTGGACCATAAATACTACATAAAACCACTAGTTCAACAGCTAAAAAAAATTTAATCAAATAATTTGAGGTACAAGAAGCTAAAATGCGCATGCATTACAGATGCTCTAGAAACTTTTCCAACCTACCATTTCCCATTTTTCCCTAAGGTTCCTTCTTTTGCTTCAAATTTCATTCTCATCGCCTCACCACATTCTATAAAGCCAAAATTCATCTCTGAGAAATAAATACCCAAAATTCAGTTACTTCCACACTTCAAGGATATTATACAATTATAAAACAAGTCTTCTGTAAAGCTTACATTTCTTTCCAAGTTTTAATCTTTTCCCTCTACCCAATAGAAAGCAGCACTTTTACTTACCAACCAGAAAACAGTACCTCATAAAACAAATGTAAATTCAAAGATACGCTTAACTTCACTGCAAGGCTCAAAATTGAACCATCACATTTCTAATTTGACAAAAATCAATCAATTGATAGCACATAAACTAACGTTATAAACCGAGAAATAAACCCATTACCACCCAAAACTAATTTTTTGAAGAACAATAACAACGATTTCTCCATTTTCTCAGCAACCAAATAAAAGATAATGATAAAGAGAATGATTACCTAATCGAAATGAAGAGGCGCTGTGCTTTTTGAAGTCAGTAAGTGCGTTTAGGTCAGAAAGTCGAGCAGTAACTACATTGGTTGAAGCCATAATTTTGGATTTTTAGAGACTGAGAAGTGAGTATGTTCTTTTGAGACGAGGCTTTTTCTTTTTCCCTATCTGCTTTTTCTTTTAGTTTTGTTGAAAGCGGGTGACCCTCAACCAGTCAACACTAGAACATACAATTTTTTATTTTAATAATTTTTTTTAAAATTAGATTATATTGAATATTATTTTAAAACATTTTTACAATTAAATTCTAGAAATAAATAAAATTTAAATTCAAATTTAAATAGTTAATTAAAAAATTACGCTAATAATAAATTGATAAAAATTTAAAAAAATACATATCATCTAATTATAAAATTTAAACAATTTTAAGCTGATGTGCTAATTTTTCATTTTTTGAAAAATATTTTGAAATTTTCCTAAAAACTTATTTTAAAATTTTTTACAAACCTATTTTTTTTTCAAACTTTACAATTAAGTGATATACATTACAAAAAAAAGTTCATCTATTTTAATTATTAATTTAAAGAATTTTGATTAGTTAAATATTAAAATTAAATAGAGGATTAAAATTTTATTATAGAGCTTTTAAAATAAAAGTATAAATAAAATTTATGAATTTTTTATATGTTTTTCACTTGATTTAAAATTTTTAAGCCCAAAAAAATTTTAAAAATTTAAAGAAAAAGTTTACATTTTTTCTAAAAATTATTTTATAGGTTTAAAATTTTTTAAAAGATTATAATTAGATGATATATATTTTTTTAAAAAAATTTATTAATTTTATTTATTAATCTAAATAATTTTTTTAATCAATTAATCATTAAAATTAAAATTTTATTTGAATTATATAACTTGATTATAAAAATTTTTTAAGATATGATTCAATTTGATTCAAGTTTAGGAAAAAAAAAAAAAAGAACCTATTATGACCAAAAAAAAATTTTAAGATCCAATATTAACTTTGGGGTATAGCTAAGGGTCCAATTTGATCTTTTTATTATAATTTATAATTTTTTTAAAAAAATAATAATTTATGAATTTTTAACAAATTTTTAATTAATTAATTAAAATTTTTAAAAATTTTGAAAGATGATTAATCGCATCGATTGTAAAGTAATTATTTTTTATTTCAATGATTAAAGTAAAAAATTTAAAAATTAATTATTTTTTAAATTATGAATTTTTTAGTAATATTTATATTATTAATACCAAAGTCAATTGATTTAAACACTCAACAATAGAACTTTTCTCTTTGATTATTTGGAAGGTTACATAGGCATTGATAGATTGCTATAAGCGTTACCTTTTAAAGTTCATAAATATAATAATATTAGGATTCCAATTTTGCACAAGAGGATGTTTTAAGGAAAAGTGATCATTTGATTACTCTCACTAGCAACAATAGAATTTGATCAATACATCATCTTAAAAATAGGATTGTGTACGGGTTGGAACAGTTCGAAAAATGTAAATTCTTCGAACCCAACTTGAGAGTTAGAGAATTTAAAAAATAATCTTCCGAACCTTGACTCTAAAAATTTAAATATTCATCCCAAATTTTTGAAGCAATTTGAAGTAAATGGAAAATTCAAATAAGCTACCGAGCAAAACCAAATTTCGAAAATTTATATAAATTTTTAGTTTATATATTCAAAATTAATATTTAATAAATTGATGGTGATAATAATAATAATAATAATATTTTTTATAAGTCTTATTTTAATAGTTATATTTTAATAATTTTATAATTTGAACATATAAAATAAAATGACTATAGATTTTAGTATACAAATTTTATATGTAAATTTAAATTTTATTTTATGATATAAAAATATTTGAAAATTAACTACAAAAATATTTAATTAATAAGTATATTTATTTTATTTCAATCAATTAATTAGTATTTAAAATGTCAAAAATTATATGCTAAGTTAACATTTAATAGATTTAGATATAGTTTATTATTAAAACGGTATGAAAATTTATTTGTAACATATTGAAACTTTTTTTCGTTTCCTTTAACCACCTAAACGACCTTCGATTAACCCAAAATTTGAACCATAAGTTTTATTTATCTTTTTCTTCTTCTTCTATACACTGGTAACTTTTATTTTATGAGAAACTACCCAGCAAAATATACAGTTTTAGCCGAGAACAATCAGCCTAATTAGCACTATTTCTCACTGTTCTAGCGACTTATACACACACGTATGCGTGTATATATATATATATATATATATATATATATATATATATATATATATATATAAGAAACAAATGGGTCGTTGACGCTGTAGATGGTAGGGGCTCAAGACTTCGGAGAACACACTAACCATATCACAAAAGACATGGTGTGGAGATGAGGAGTCACCACCTAGGATAATAATTGAGACAATTTAAAAGTGGTGGTAACTCAATTCTTTAAAAGAAAGTCAGCACCATAATTAGGAGATTCTGGATACGAAACACCAACTTCTTTTAGTCTTATATTTATTTAGAATTACTCTATTAATTATTAAGTTATTCCGTATTTACATACAATTTCATTTAAACTCTATTTAGCATTAATATAACTTCAAGGCAACTAGTCATGAAAGAGTACATTAAAATACATCCATATAACGCAACGCCCCTAAAGTAGTTTAGCGTACATTGATTTTAATTAATTTAGTTAAATTTACATATTTTTATAAAGTGAACTGAAAAACTATTGGTGGACCTATATTTTAATTATTCAATGAGCCTAGGTATATTTGTTTTAATTCTAAAAAGTGGACCTTTGTATACTAATTTTATGAAAATGAGTTGAATGAATTTAGTGGGCCTAATTCTAACTAATTTTAAATAAAATGAAGTGATCCTAAATTTATTTATTTTTAAAGGAAATGCTTTGATAGGATAAGTTAAGTCTAAGTTAATTTTAGTTAATCTAAGGTGGGTCTATGTCTAAATTAACCTAATAGGACTAAATTAATTTTAAAGCTAATTAAAAACCTAAAACCAATTTTAAAAGCTTATTAATTAAATGAGTTAAAGTCTAATGTGGGCTTTGGGGCTCAAAACGGACAAAATAGATAAACACAAATTAAAAATAATGAATCAAAAACATGCATTCAACGATCTCTAACCCTAATTCAATTTAAATACACCCTAAAAATTCTCTACTGCCTCCATTGATTTTATTAGGATTTTACCCAATTGAACCTAATTTACTAATAAATTTTAAGTGCACAGAATTAAAGGGTTTCACTATTATCCCACTATTGGGGCTATTACAGTTTCTACGTACAAATTAATTATACATGCTAATAAACCAAATAAATAAACAAAACACACAAAACATAAAAAAAATAAGAATAAATAAAAACAAATAAAACCCTAAAATCTATGTGATTTAACATGGTTATATATCCATGGCATTCATGGATTTGACTGGCTCAAATCACTCCATTAGATTGCTCCCACCACAACCATAAGAATAAAACCAAAAAGAAACACACAAAAAATTAGAATCAACTCTAATGATCAAAATAACATAGAAAATAAATAAAGAAAATAAAAAGAAGTAGGATCAATACAGTGTGATGTTGTATTGATTTGCTCCTCAAAGTTTTTTTTGTTCACCGTTTGTTGTTGGAATAGAATCCGCAGGCTTGATTTTCTTTTTCTGACTTTATTGCGTTTTTTTTAAGAACTCATGAACGTGAAAAAGAATAAAAAGAAGAATTTTTTTCCAGAACTCTCTTTGTGTAAAAGTTTATTTTTTCAAAGAAATTGTAAATCTCCCCATTTACGTGAAGAAATGGTCTTTATAAAAGAGACCTGAAACCCTAACACCTCCTGTGATTATAAAATCACAGGAGATAAATGATTTAAATTTTAAATTTTAATCCAAAACAACATGATAATTATTAGGATTATTTATTTATTTATTTATTTTTTACTAATAAAAAATCAAATAAAATTATTTCAAAAAATTGAAAATTAATAAAAAAAAAATGAAATCACTGCTGATCGAACATGTATAATTACGATCGGAATTGTGTATTTCCAATCAAGAATACAAAATTCTGAATTCTGATAAAAAATATATAATTCCAATCGGTGATCAACTTTTTTTTTTAACTTTTAATTACCAAATGATCCTTGAAAAAATAAAAAATTTTCAATTAGGTTCTTAAAAAAAACATTACAATTAAGCCCTTAAAAAATGCAATTAAGCCTTAAGATTAAAAATCAATGTCCACAGATCTATTTATAACAAATTTTCATCATTGAGGTCCTCTATCCCATTCATACTTAACTATCCCGAAATTGAGTGCTTATAGACACGTGGGTGAGTGTCCATGGATATAAGGAAAAGGAATGGTTTGCAGATGGTGGAGAGAAGACAGCAACAGGATTCTTGTTTCTTGGGTGGCAAATATCTTTTTAGTACCAAAACTTTTTTCTTCTCTATTAACCACTCGAACGACCTCCGATTAACCCCAAATTTGAACTATCTTCTGCTCATCTTCTTCTATACACTGGTAACTTTTGTTTTGTGAGAAACTACCAAAAACTGTACAATTTTGGCAAAGAATAGTTGGAATAATTATCATCATTCTCACAGTTCTAGTGACTTTCAGCTTCCAAAATTGTTTCCACTATGCTCCTTTCGTCAACAGGAGTTTGTAGCCACTAACCATGTATATGATCTTGTCTAATTTAATTTTCTATGAATTTTTTTAGTAATTTCTCTTTAATTTTTTGATATACAAATTCTATGCATATTTTGGTGCATGTGAGGCTTTAGATATGTTCTATTGATTATTAGAAACATGTTGGTATATTCGATTTTTTCGGGTAATACTTTTTCGATAGGACCCACTTGAACTCCGACGAGTAAACAATATTGACTCTAGAAAATTTATGAAACTATTTTTAATAAATAGTAAAAATTATGGTGATCAATTTCCATAAAATGGAGTTTAATCTAATTCTTTATGGATTTTGAGAAATAAATCTTAGAAAGGTTGTAGTAGAAATTATTTAATTTTTATTAAAATTAGTTAAATCATCAAAAATAATCCTTAAGTCTTAAAAAATTATTATTTAGAGCGTTCCTAAGTCAATTTCTATTATTCCATCATTTTTGTAAATTTTTTTAGAATATATATGTATAGTTTATGATAAAGTTTACCGGAGCGGAGACATCAAGTAATAGGCAGATGAGGACAAGTTAGCCTGCTCACTTCATTTATAAGTTAATTTATTGAAATGTGTGTTAGATTTACATATAAAAGTATAGGCGCGTTAATTATATTTAAAGAGTATATTTAATTAAAGAATTTATATTTGAAATATCCATATTGTTTATTTGATATTTTACGAAATGCTTATTATATTCGATTATTATTATCGATGTTATCTTGCCATAATTCTCGTTAATAAGATTATTAATGTTAATGATATTGAAGATTATAAAAATAAAAGTATTTTATTTCTAGTATTGATTTTTCCTGAGAATTTATTATGCTGTTATATATAAAAAATAATAATTTTTGGAAAAATTGGTAAAATGAGCTAACTGATGGGTGTCATCAAGATTATGTGCACACAAGTAATAATCTTTAAGTGAAGCCCTTATTGAGAAATTTAATTGTGAAGCTCGATTGACACATAGCTCTCAGGGAATATGAATCAATTATAGGTAGTTATTGCTAGAACCGGTGGCTCGATAGATGCTTAACTCTCAAGATCTGCCATTAAATATTAGAATAAGAGAATGACTATGACTGGTAGCTCAGTAGAATCTTAGCTCTCGGAAATCAATAGTCTTTGAATAAATAAGTGAGCCAAATGACTTATAAATTTATGGTTTAAGGTTCTACCGCTATTTTCCTCTTAAGTTATTTATTAATGTTGTTTAATTATTTTATCATTTTTATTATTCATTTGAGTAATTGTTGGTAAATTATGCTTTTAATCAAGTTACTTAATGATTTTAATTATATATATATATATATATATATATATATATATATATATATATATATATATATATATATATATAATATTCTTATTTGAAGAGATTTATAATTTAATATATGTATATATAGTACTTGGAAAACTAATGATTTCTTTAAATTCAATTTTATAGTAAATTATTGAGATAAATGTTTAAATAAAAGAAGGTTTTTAAAATGATATACATTTCTTTATATTAGCTTACTTAATGAGGTCTAACTCGTCTCAACTATTTTTTCCAACAATTTGGGAGTCTATAATTAGTTTGTCTTCTCTACGTCAGCCTCATTCTTCATCAATGGTGTTATATAGGTTAATTTAATGTTATTGATTTTCAAGTATAATAGATTTAGATAATCTAGATATTCCACTAGATTTGAATGTTTTTTTATTGTTGTTGTTGTTGTTAATTGTGTTATGTTGAGATTGGATTATTGGAGGTTGTGGCTGTGATGATATATATTTGGGAGTGTATTTGCATTCTTACAAGTTTTGGTTTTGTTCCGATATAGGTGAAACTTTGTCGGATTTTCTTTAGAATGTTAAGGTAATGGTTTTTAAGTGAAAATTTTCCTTAGGCTTACTACAAGTTTTTGAAGCTTTATGCTTTCCTATTCCCTAGTGCCGGTCGTATACCCTTAGGGTTCAGATTATAACAAAGTTGGTATTAGAGTATATTTTGAATTTTTATTCTATTATCTGTGAGTGCCTATATTTTCTTAAAACTAATGCAGTGATTAGGTTGATAATTGTTATCATTATTTCTAGAATTCTATGTATATGTTAGCATTCCTATTATGTCTTGAATCTTGTTTCTTAGTCTTTTCAGAATGAGGTGAGCATAAAATGCTCCTCCTGCAAAAGCAATAAATAGTGATGATGAACAGTCTTTTCAAGATAAATATCCTCCTTCTACCCCACATGGTATAAAAAAGGGTAGACCTAGAGCACTGATGGGTCAAAGATAAGAGCAGCAACAACAAGTTGAACAAGAAGCTCTAGAGATAAATCCTACAGAATTTACAACTAGAATGGCAGGAATTAAATAAGGCTTAGCTACACTTAATTAAGCTATGCCATTAGTTCATCAGAGGAATCGGGAAATGTCAAATATTGATACTACACTCACGTACTCTAGAATTGGTAGAGTCTCCTTTGACGGCATAGGAAATGTTTTGGACTTCATTAATATAATTAAGTCACAAATAAGAATAGGGCATATTAACTATTAGAGTATTTTGATTGTTGAGCTATAAGTTTAAACAATTGCACAAAATTGGTTTATGTAGTCTATTCAGTCTTACATGAATAATACATCTTAGCTTTAATTTAAAGAGTAGTTCTTAAGGTATTTTTGTCCACTTGTAATAAGAGATGCTTACAAATGACAGCTACTGCACATAAGCAAAGGGAATAGGTCCATGGATAAGTATACTAGAGAATTTTTCAAGCTATCTCACCATGATGAAGATGTAAGGAGAGATGAATACAAAGCTATTGAGTTGTGTGTCACTGGAATAGGGCCAATATATGTAGGCATTTGTACAAAGGACCATACTTTGGAAAGGGTGATAGGGAAGGCTAGATTGTTAGAAAGAAGACATATAAGGCAAGGCATTATTCCTTATCCTTATATGAGTGATAGTAGTAGATTAGGGATAGCCTAGGGATTTCAGCAATTTGCTTTTTTATATTGGCAGTATGGGTATTCAGACCGAGGGTACTTCTTAGTATACAGGAGATCTATAGCATATAGACCTAACAAACATAACTATGTACCTAACCGTAGGAGTGGCAGAGTTATTAGATTTAGTTCTAGAGTTAATAATAGCAGTAGGGGCCAGAACACTGGTTATGGCAGCTCAGGATTTAAGGCTAATACATTCCTAATTATGGTAGAGTACATCAAGGGCTATGCCATTTGTTGACAAGAGCTTATTTTAGATTTGCCCAAATAGGACATCTTGCTAGAGCTTGTCCTAACACTGGATATCAACCATCTTATGCCCAGGGATCTTCAACTTCAATGGCTTAGCCATTTCAATAGGTGTATTAGCAGTATCAAACACTTATATACCCTCATTAGAGACTAACATAGTTTATGGGCTAGCAGGGTCGTGGTTTTGGAAATAAAGCAGGAGGAAGAGGATCTTCTTAGTGATCCACCTCACAGTAAGCAGGTTGTGGTCAAGCCAGAGTTTTTACATTGAATCCTTAGGATGCTTAGGCGTCCAATGCAGTGGTTATAGGTACTTTTCTAGTTTATTATTTTGATGTTAGAGTTTTGCTTGATCCTGGTGCATCACATTCTTTTATATCACCTGTGTTTGCTTTAAAGATGGAATGGCAACCATCCAAGTTATTAATTCCATTATCTGTAATAACTCCCTTTAGTTATGAGTTAAAAACAGATAAGTTTTTTCATCTTGTCCAATATTAGTAAAAGGTAGAGAGTTATTGGAAAATCTAGTTGATGTGGGTTAAATGTAATATGTTAGTCTCTAAGACTAAGTATGGAGTGAGTAGGGTGTCGAACACTGGGAATTTGGAGTAACTTAATATTAACTGAGGAAATACTTGGATGAATAGGCAGATTATTATACTAGAAAATGTTAAATGGTTCTAACTAATCACTAAGGAATTATTAACTGCACTATCTAATCTAAATTTTCTAACAATAAATTCAATTAGTGTTCATTAGAACTACAATTTAGAAATAATGGAAAAACTATAATAATTAATAATACATGTATTAATTGGAGAATATAGCCAACAATGCTTAAAAGCAACTCTCATTATCATTTAAAAGTATTTTCATTTAGAATCTATATGCATTCTTATAACATTGCAGAGATAAACTAAAAAAAAACTGAAGTTCCATGCCTATTCTTTGATCCTTTAAAGATAAATTCTTATCTCCAAGTGATTCCTAACCTTTAAATAATTCTAATTGTATTTCCACCAAAATGCATTAATTCTCATTATATTCATTTGATTAGTAAGTCATATATGGTGATCAATCATACATAACACAATAAACACTCAATTGAATTTAAATCATTCATATATTATAAAGAGAAAAATGTAGTTCTTAAATTAATTCCTCATTGCAATTTTAATAAGTAAGGGATTAGCCAAAATACATCATATCCAAATTTAAAGAACAATAAGGAAATATCAAATAACTAATAAGAGAAGGGAGAAAAATATTATGTTGATGAATTCTTCAGTGCTCTCCAAGAAGTTACTTGATATTGAATTATTCCCTTAATATATCCTTTAAACTCTTCAATATTTCTTCAAATTTATCCTTCAACTTCTTGCTAAAAACTAGAAATGATACTAACTATTTATCTAAAAAAACTAAGTATTTCTTTTCATACATAAACAGAGTTAGACTCTTGTATTTATAGACTTTCCTATATCCTAACTTATGCTCCTTTTAAAAAGATGTAAAGGTGAAAAGGTGTAATGTAAAGGCATGAAGGCGAGTCAGCACTACTGTGACGAGTTAGGCTTGACTCAGCATCCTTGCTTTTTGTTGTGCCAAGTCGACATAGTTGCTTGTTGTCATGAGTTAAGCCTAACTGTAACAAGTTGACATGTTCCTCTACTTCCTTCTCTTGGCTTTCCTTGCATTATTATTCACTCTAATGCATTCAAATGCACCTTTAAGCATGAGATTAGCCTAAAAGGACCTACAAATCACACAAATAAAAAATAACAAAAATAACGTAATAATAAAACACAATGAAAATGCAACCTAAAGAAAAAGTCAACAAAATGATCCTAAATGACTATGCTATTTTTTATACTATTAAATTCCCCCACACTTAGACCTTGCCTGCCCTTAATCAAGAAACAAAGATCTAAGTAAGAAAAATTAATCAAAACTTTATCCTCTCCAAAATAAATGTAGCAATCTCAATAAGTCATCCTAACCATGAAAGAAATTTTTAAGAAAAAGAGAGTTAATAACTAACTTTCAATGCTCAACAATGCTATAGGAAACAAGTTTTATAACATAAGCAATAAGTTTAAAAAATTATCTTAATTTATTAAGAAAAAAATCAATAATATAAAGTCAAGGTGCTAACCAAGCTATGTAGCCAAAATATTCATTCTTCAAGCTTAGGATTTCTAAGAACAAAAATAACCATTAGAACAAAGATTAAGTATACACTCTAACTTACATTTCTCATAGAGTTTTTAGGAAAATTTCTCTTCTGTTTTTCATGGGTGCCTTCTTTCCAAATGAATGTAATTGAGGAGCCTACTCACTTACACATAACTTACTCAAAATGCATCAACTTATGATGTCATACATTCTTTCCGAATGAATGTAATTAAGGATCATACTCACTTACACACAACTTACTCAAAATGCATCACGTTATCAAGCATAAATTTTTATTTTTATTTTTATTTTTATTATAAAGATAAAAATGTAAATGTCCTAATCAATTATTAAAATGTTAGTTTCTCATATTATAGCTATAGTTTCCCTAGTCTACTCTAGTCCTTAGAAACCCAAGCTTAAGTCCTTAGCACCTGAAGCATAATTAGAAAATTAACTAAATATTCTTTAGACCTTGGAAATAATAAAAAGAGATAAAAAGACAAACTTAAAATGTATACTAAAAGAAACTTTAAATTCTACTAATTGAGCATAAAAAGTTAATTATTTACATGGCATAAAGATAAAACCTCAATCATAATCAAAATAAACTTAGAACAGAAATTACTTATGCATATGGAGAAGATAAAAGCATGCAAAATAAAACATAGATACATAAAACAAAATAAAAACACATATACTTAAAAATATAAAACATAATTAAAGAACAACTAGCATTACCCTCTCCTTTATACTTAAAAATGCATATTGACCCTAATGTGATTCATAAATAAAAAGGAAAGGTAAAGAAAAACTCCCTTAATCTTCTGAAGGAGATGGTGGAGGAGACTTTATGGTAAAATTAGAGTGGGCAAAAAATTGATTCATCTTATACTCCATCTTCCTTTGGTGGCAATCAATTGGCGATTCCAAGTCTCTATCCTACTCAATTGACATTGCATCTCCTTTTGATTCTTCATAATTTGCTCCTAAATATGGGACTCTCCATTGGAAGAGCCACTTACACCACCTTGCATAGGCAAAGTTAGAAGGGGTACATTACCATGGGGCACTGCTTTTGGAGAATGCTTAATCCCAACATCTTCCTCCTCTTCTTGAGTGTTTTATACTTGAGGTGGATGTTCAAAACCTCTCCAATAGGATCGAGAACTTGCCTAAATTAAATGAAATGATGCATCCACTACTTCAACTTTTACAACTTCTTATTAATAAAATAAGAACACTCAACAACACAGGTAAAATCATTAAGATTGACATTAAGAGATTTAGTAATAATTATGATAAAATGACCATGAGTGATTGGTGCTTCCTTACATGTAGCCTAAGTCAAAAGTTAATTAAAAATGCAATATATGCAACACACTTGTTTTTTAGTATGAATACACCACATCAAAAACAATTCTTGGGTAGAAATTCTATTAAATTCGGATTTATGGAAAATAACACAAGTAAGAACGTTTTGTAATAACCAGAATTTCATGTCTTTAATGAACATTGCCTTACCCTTCTTTGGTTGAAATGATGATTGCAAATTAGTAAAAAATGTCCAAAACTCATCAACATGAAATGTCTTAGGAACATTACATATACCATCCTTCTTAAAACCAAACACCCTTTGCATAAAAGCATAGGTAAGTTGGTGTTTCTTTCCTAGCATCCTAAATTCAAGAATCTGGGAATCATTTAGGTTGACATCTAAAGATCTATAAAATTTAGTGATTAACTCAACATATGTGTGTTCTTGTATAAACACAAATTTCTTAAGCCTAAAAGTAGTTAACAACTAATTAAAAGAATCATGCATGCCTATATTATTAAGAAGAGAGTAGGAATATACTTACAACCAATGATTTCCCTAAACTTAAGAGTGGTGAATCTAGCACCTTCCTTATATGAAAGAATAGGGAACTTGGCTTTGTCGGTAGGTGTAAGGTCTTCTTCTTCTTAATGCTCTTCCTTTACTTAAGGTCTTTTAAATGTAGAACCCCTTATCTTACTCATTTTAAAGAGGTGATGTAATAAAAATGGAGTGGTGAAAAATGAAAAGGATGGTGGTGAGAGCAGTTATGGTGTAAATAAGTAAAGAAAATGAAATAAAGAAAGTAGAGTGTAGATTTCAGGTTGGAGGAGAGGAGAATATGAAAAGGAATAGGTATGATGGAGAGAAGATAGTGAATAAGGGAATAAAATTAAGAAAAGAAAAGAAAATATATGTAGAGAAGAGATGCAAAAATGTGAGGAATATGTAAAGGTGGAGTGTAAGAATGGGAAAAGATGAAAGGTGAAATAAAAAAAATTATGAGTCAAAAGGGTTATAGATAGTTGGTTAGACTAGGGTGGAAGAAAAAGTGGAAAGTTCACGACCTTTCTTGGAAAAAGGCATGACTTTTCATTTGGAATTTAATTTTCAAATTATGTTTCTTTATTTTTTTAAAAGGTGTTAGAGCAAGAAGATAATAGAAAATAAAGTGAAAATGTGATAAAAAAATATGTGAAATAAATATATCAAATAATAGAAAAAAAATATAAAGAATACTAAAAATAAAAAGTTAAAAATAGGGAAAAATAGGGAAAAATTGTAAGAAGTCACGAGTCGACATTTTAGTGACAATTCAGCACCATATGGCTTTGTAACGAGTCAACACCATGTCGACTATAGATGGAGGCACAATTCCTCTAAAATTACCCGTTATATCGGGCATAGCAAAATCCCTTAACGTTTTTCTTTTCCAGTTCAACCATATTATTCAAATTCTATTGATTCACTCTTTTATGTTTTTGTTCCCTGTATAAAGCATGTAAAGTTAATTCAATTTTAGGATTAAGTATATAGTATTATCATTGACACTTCTAGTAAGTGTTATCATGAGGAAATAATGAATTATAAATAAGTAATTATAAACAAGTAAAATCAAAATCAAACAATCACAAATCAATAAAATAAGTAATTATAAAAAACTAATTAAAACTAAGGCCTAAAATAATGTTTCTTTACCCTAAGTTAATAAAAATTTCTAAACAAATTCTAAAAATTTGATATGGATCAAATGTAATACCCTAGTCTCTAAGCCTAAGTATAGAGCGAGTAGGGTGTTAAACATTAAGAATTTGGAGTAACTTAACATTACACGAGCAAATACTTGGATGAATAGGGAAATTATTATACTAGAAGTTGTTAAATAGTTCTAACTAATCTAAACGTTACTAAGGAATTATTAACTACACTATCTAACCTAAATTTTCTAACAATAAATTCAATTAATGCTCATTACAACTATAATTCAGAAATAATCAAAGAACTATACTGATTAAAAACACATCTATTGATCGAAGAATATAGTCAACAATCCTTAAAAATAACTCTCATTGTTAATTAAAGGTATTTTCATTTAGACTATATAAGCATTCTCATGAACATTGCAAAGATAAATAAAAAAATATAAAGTTCCATGCCAAGTCTTTGATCCTTTAAAGTGAAATTCTTATCTCCAAGTAATTCCTAACCTTTAAATAATTCTAATTGTATTTCCACCACAATGCATTAATTCTCATTATATACATTTGATTAGCAAGTCATATATGTTGATCAATCATACATAACACAATAAACACTCAATTGAATTTAAATCATTCATATATTATAAAGATAAAAATGTAGTTTTTAGATTAATTCCTCCTTGCAATTCTAATAAGTAAGGGATTAGCCAAAATATAACATATATAAATTCAAACAACAATAAGGAAATATCAAATAACTAATAAGAGAAAGGAGAAAAAGATTATGTTAATGAATTCTTCAATGCTCTCGAGGAAGTTACTTGATATTGAATGATTCCCTTGATGTCTCCTTTGAACTCTTCAATATTTCTTCAAATTTATCCTTTAGCTTCTTGCTAAAAACTAGAAATGATACTAACTATTTCTCTAAAAAAACTAAGTACTTTTTAATACATAAATAGGGTTAGACTCATATATTTATAGACTTTTCTACATCCTAACTCATGCTCCTTTTAAAAAATGTAAAGGTGAAAAGGTGTAATGGAAAGGCACGAAGGTGAGTTGACACCTTGACTCAGCACCCTTGCTTTCTATTATGACTCGGGACATTAGTGATGAGTTGATATAGTTGCTTGCTGTCATGTGTTAAGCCTAACTGTAACGAGTTAGCATGCTCCTCTGCTTCCTTCTCTTGGTTTTCCTTGCATCATTCTTTACTCCAATGCATTTAAATGCACATTTAAGCATGAGATTGGCCTAAAAGGAGCTACAAATCACATAACCAACATAAAAGCACACAAATAATAACAATAACATAATAATTAAACATAATGCAAATGCAACCTAAAGAAAAATTCAACAAAATGATCCTAAATGACTATTCTATTTTTAATTCTATCACTAGTTTTATTAGATGTGATGGACTTTGATGTAATATTGTGAATGGATTAGTTAGCTCGACATTAGACTATTAAGAGAAAGAGGTGATTATTATAATCCCAATTGATGTGGAATTTTGATTCAAAGTTTAATGCCTCAAAATATCATCTCTACAATTACAGATAAAAAGATGCTTAGAAAGGGATGTCAAGGTTATTTGGATGTTATTAGAGACACCAATGCAGATAAAGGGGTTGTTGAGAATGTACTAGTTGTGCATGAAATTCTAGATGTTTTTCTTGAAGAGCTACCAGGATTACCATAAAAAAAGAGATAGAATTTTATATTAATGTTGTACTTGGTACAGATCCTATCTCTATGTCTCCTTATCAAATAGCTCCTTTAGAGTTGAAAGAGCTTAGAGAGTAGTTGCAAAAGTTGTTTAATAAGGGTTTCATTAGACTTATCATGTCTCCTTGGGGTATACCAGTGTTATTTGTAAAGAAGAAAGATGGTAGTCTCTGACTTTATATCAACTATAAACAATTAAACAAAGTCACCATTAAGGAAAAGTATCCTTTTTTGAGGACTAATGGCTTACTTTTCAAGGAGCTCAATGTTTTTCCAAGATTGACTCGAGGTTAGGGTATTATCAATTGAGAATTAGAAGTGGAGATATACCCAAGACCTCATTTCATATAAGATATGGCCATTATAAATTCTTAGTGATGTCTTTTAGGTTGACTAATGCCTCAATAGCTTTTATATACTTGATGAATCGGGTGTTTCGGCCACTCTTAGACTAATTTTTGATAGTATTTATTGATGATATTTTAGTGTATTCAAGAAGTGAGGAGGAACATGCTATATATTTGAAAATGGTTCTCTAGACTTTGAGAGAGAACTAACTGTATGCCAAATTCTCAAAATGTGAGTTTTAGTTAGATTAAATGACATTTTTAGGCCATGTAGTATCCAAAGATGGTATACAAGTGGACTTCAAAATAGATTAAAGTCATTATAGAATGGCCAAGGCCCACAACAGTTATAGATATAAGGAGTTTTCTAGGTTTAGCTAGTTATTATAGGAGATTTATAAAGGATTTCTTCAAGATTGCTGCACCTTTAGTAAAATTGACCTAGAAAAATGCTAAGTTTGTATAGATGGATAAATGTGAGGAGCACTTCCAGTTGTTCAAGGTTAGATTGACTTCAGCTCCAATATTGACTTTACCTTCGAGAAACGAAGGATATATAATGTATTATGATGCTTCTTGAGTAGGACTAAGGTATATATTGATGCCAAATGGGAGAGTGGATGCTTATGCTTTATGATAGTTAAAGAAGCATGAGCAGAATTACCCGACTCATGATATGGAAATGGCAATAATGGTGTTTGCACTAAAGATATAGAGGCATTACCTATATGGAGTGACTTGCAAAATATACACTGATTATAAAAAGTGTGAAGTATATCTTCTAGTAAAGAGATTTGAACTTGAGGAAGAGAAGATGGATGGAACTCTTTAAAGATGGGCAAAGGTGCATTTACCCCCCTAATGTTTTAGCCAAAGAGCATATAAGCGCTTTTCATTTTTCTTGGACCATTTGAACAGAAATATTATGGTTTCCTATAATTTTAGCCCCTCAATTAATGGTAGATGATTTTAAAATTAATATCATTTAAAATGCACCTCATATGGCCATCATGAAAAGAATTGAGCTAAAAAAATTATTTGTAAATTATAAAGACCACATGCAAGTGATATGGCCATCCTGAAATGAATTGAGCTAAAAAATTAGTTTGAAAAAAAAAATTGAGCTAAAAACCAAAATCATTTGTAAATTATAAAAACCAATTTGGTAAAAAAAATTATAAGAACCACCGCTGCTTTTATTAATAACACCCTTGACGGCCACCTCTCCAAGCAACCACCAACTTCTTGTCCGTGAAATTGTTCCTTTACTTTCATTCTCTTCTATAGATCCTTAAGTGATTTTCAATCTCTATCATCTTCTTCACGCTCACGTTTCTTCTCTTCCTCTATTCCCCTCACTTTGTCTATTTGTGTGTATATATATATATATGCAGGCAGCTGAGCAAAATAGAAGAAGCATTATTAATTTTATAGTTACAAAAAGTAATTGTTAATTTTATTAAAATAAAAAATGGAGGTTCTAGCTAATGGCAGTCCAACCATGGAATATCTCCTGACGAATTCGATATTAATGTCTTTATTAATGAATCTTTATCAGTTCACCATCTTATGCTTACTAGAAATCTGGCAAGCACCAAGAGCGAGTTGTGTTAGTATTGTCATTATTATTATTTTGATTATATATATATATATATATATATATTATTTTAGAAAGAATTTGTTTAGTGGTTGTAGTTTCCAGTAGCACAATGATGAAAATAAGCAAGAGATAGGATACGTGGCACTAAATCTTCAGGAATACAATAACTCTTAAAATAGTGTAGCCAGCCCTTTTTCATGCACATAAATAATAAAAAAAAGAAAAAGAAAAGGAAAACAAGAATAAATTAAGACATTTCAATTTTTCAGAAAAGAGCAGATTAATAAAGCATGCAAACCTGCAATTGTTCAGTTATGAAATATGGATGAGACACGACTTACTCTCTTAGAGCAACATTCCCAACTGGTGGTTGAGAGAAAGTAACACATTTAAACTAAATCTTTTCACTTTCTTTTGATGAAGAGGATACAACAATAACCCTCAGAATTGTAAGAGTAGCTAATGCTACTACCTAAAAGAATCAGGAAAAGGAGAAAATTAAGAATGCAAAAGAAAAAAATCAAGAGCAGTGCACTATGTAAGCATAAAGGAGCATGTTAACTAAACTTACTGCCCTACCAAGTGAATGTCCACACAATACAAATTTCCTATTCTTATTTTAAGTAAGTCTATACAATTCTAAAGCAGTTATACATTTGGCATGAGCCAAAAAGCCCTATGACAATGATGAAGAAAATTAAAAGTGCAGATACAAGAGAACATTAGTGGAGAAAAGATAAATTGCAAATTACATTATAAATATATTATTCAAAAAGAGTTATTGAGATGTTAAACAAAATCCATAATCAAATGAATAAAAATTTATATTAGCACATATAAGAGTATTTGTGAAAATAACATATAGCTTTTCTTACTTTATGAGCAGCATGCTTAGGATGATCTTTTAGTTGTTTAGGCTTTGATTCGAAGGGATTCCATTGATATGCCCCATTTCCCTTTTGTCTTTCAACTTGCCCATACTCAATAGCTTCCATTTAAGATGCAACCTCCATTCTATTCTTATGAAATATAGCACCTTCCAGTATATGTACATCGGTCATAACATCCCTGATAATAAAATTGAAGTTAAGGAAAAAAATCATGCTTTTATAAATCATAAAAACCATGGCGATATTGTACCAATAAAGGACCATTAAAGTGGGTGTAGCTAGTTCTTACCTAGATCCGACCAGACCAGTGGTGGTTGGGGACTGGGAAGGAGCGATGAGTGAGGGTGGTAAGAGGGAAGCCACCTTTTTCAAGGACTGGAGAGCCTACATTATGTTAAATTTCTTGGTAGACAGTGTAAGGGCAATTGTTGACTATGGTTTTAGGGTTTGTTGTTGTTAATGTTAAAGAAGTGGGAAGAGAGTGTTGTTGACGTTTTCTTCTTTTATTTTTTCCTAGAATTTGTTTGATGAAATGTTTGATCAATGGAGTGCCAATTAGTCGAGGGTCCGATAATTCTTTTGGAAGTGATGATTGATAATATTTGGATTTTGGTTGAATTGATAGAGTAATAGTGTTTTTGGCATATTAAAATTTAGAGGCCATGGTTTTGCTTACAACAAGTGAAGCTTTGCATAGTCACGATGATGGTGATGATAAATTGTAAGACCCATTTCCTTTACACAAAATTGCCACATTAACTTAACACCAACGGTGTTAATTTTGAAATCATCTACCGTTAATTGAGGGGCCAAAATTATAGAAAAACATAATATTTATGTTTAAATGGTCTAAGAAAAATGAAAAGGACTTATATGCTCTTCAGCCAAAACATTAGGGGGCAAATGCACCTTTGCCCCTTTAAAGACTATGATTGCTTTATTGTACCATCTAGGCAAAGCCAATATAGTGGTTGATGCTCTAAGCAGGAAGTCAGTAAGAAGGCTTACTCATATTAGCTTTAAGAAGAGGACAATCATTAAAGAATTTCATGAATTGATTGATTAGGGGTTATAATGGAAGGTAGCCAAGAAATGTTTATTAGCTCGATTCAGAGTACTATCAGTGTGCATGGATAGAGTTAAGGTAGCATAAAGAAGGGACCCATAATTACAGAAGATAATTTCAAAGGTCCAATAAGGGCAATCCAAAGATGTTATAATTAATAATGAGGGCATATTGCATTTGGGCACTAGGTTGTATGTGCCAGATGTGGATGAGTTTAAAAAAGAGATCATGGCGGAAGCTCACTTTTCTGCTTACAGTCTGCATCCAAGTTTTACTAAGATGTATCATAATTTGAAAGATACATATTGGTGAAATGGGATGAAAAGAGACATTGCAGAGTTTGTATCTACGTGTCTTACATGTTAGCAAATAAAATTGTATATATATATATATATATATATATAATTTAGCTCATTAATTTTAAATAATATCAATAAGATTATATTACTTAATAACAATAATAATTAATTAGTTATTAAATATAATAATATTATTTAGCTTATTAATTTTAAATAACATCAATAAGGTTAGATTATCTACTAAAAATAATAATTAATAAGTTATCAACAATGATAATAACAACATATTTTAATTAAAAATTATACAATGTTTGTTTTCTTATTTGCATATTTTTAGTTTAAATTGAAATATAATGTGTATTTCACATTTTTACTTCTTGTTGATAATAATTATAAGTTTTTTCATTTATCATATTTTAAGTTTAAAGTGTGTTGTAATGGAAATTTCATATCCTTATTTGTTAATTGAATTATTTGAAACTATACAATGTTATTTTTTTTTTATATATATTTTAAGTTCAAATTGTAATATAATAGACATTTCATATTTTTTCTTGTTAATTGAATAGTAGTAGTAGTAGTAGTAGTAGTAGTAGTAGTAGTAGTAGTAATTGTACTAGTAGTAATAATGGTCATACTATTAATAATAATAAAATTAATAAAAATATTTTGTTAACAATTTATTTATTATAATTTAAGCACAAAACATATTAATTTTTAGCTTATAATATTATACATATGCATATTACTTGACAAAATGATTAAAAGTATATAATTAAGGTACTACTATTTATTAATATCTATGTATTACTTATTAATTAATATTTGGTTTTCAGTTCGATTTTTTATAAATATCTATTACCATATCAAGTTAGTTATAAAATTTAGTTTGGTCCAGTTCGGAATTAAAATTATATGATTCGGTACGATTTTAATGTCTTTCATTTCAGTTCGGTACTTTCTTTAATTTACCTTTCTCAAAACCTGGACATCTCCTTCTCAAAATGTTATTAAACATAACCATTGGAATACAATTCTTATCTCTTTTTGTTTTCTTCTCCTACCAAAGCACTCATATGCTTGCTAAAGAGAGAAATTGATGTCGTCTTGAATAGAAGCAAGATAGGTCTAAATAGCTACATTGACTTCATTAAGCTTCTTTCTTATTCTCTCCAATAGCATTTGTTGCCCAAGTGCTATTGTGTGATCCATTCCTTTCAATCAAATTCAACAAAAGAAAAAATTCAGCAACTTTGATACATATATATATACACGTGTAAACAAAGCTTGGCTCATTTCATTAGTAAAGAAAGCCAAATCTTAGCTTTCAAGCTAAATAATGTTATTAATTTAATATATTATTATTAATATTATTAAATTTAATAGGTTAATTGATCAAAATAATATAGGTTCATTTATTAAATCATGAAAGTTCACCAATCATTAACTATAGGCTCATTACTTTTAATACTCTAATTCATTATTCTATATAGGTTCATTAATAAAAACTATAAGTTCATTGAACATAACATACATGTTCATTCACTATACACTTCATGTTCATCAAATAAAAAACCAAATGAACCCATCTTATATATATATATATATATATATAGACAAATCTTGGCTATTTTCATTACTAGGATGTGCAACAATTAATTGTAATTCCAAGTGGTCACATGCAATGTGAATCAATAATATAAAAGAACAAAATATGGTTTCTAGTAGGTGTTGAAATTTGGGAAAAGGTTACAACTTTGAAATCATTGAAAGATTAGAAATGGTAATTGAAAATGGAAATGGAGATGCATGTATAGAAGATGAAGGAGCAACAATGACATAGACATAGACATCTTCAAATTATGGTGATAAAAGGATACACCACAAAAGAGAGAAAAAAAAGGATAGAGCGATCTATTCAAAATAAATGATAGCAAGAAAGAAATAAATGAAATGAGATTTAATATAAAAAGGTTTAAAGATAAGGAAAGAGAGTTACTCCTTCTGTAACTAAGAAAGATGAGTACAAGATAGCTCTCTTTTAATTACAGCTTGCAAATAAGGAAAGGACGTATAATATTTATTAATGTTAATAATAATTATTATTATTCCTATGAAAAAAAAAGATGAAGAAGAGGAAAATGTCTTCCTCTTTTTGAGTACCTTGAGGAGCAATGTCTTAAGAATCTAATCAATAAGTGCTCTTAAGTTTATCCACTGCCTGATTTCTCTCTAGATTGAAAAGACTACTGAGAAGGAAATTTCTGATGATGAGGATGAAAAAGAGAAGAAAGAGGTTGTATAGGTAGCATAAGTAGTTAAGGTTTTGAAAGAAAGATACTTGATTGTTTTATCAATAAAAAAAGCACTTTTTGTTTTTGTTTTTCACATGTATGATGGATTCCTAGTTCATATTACAATATGGACAAGGGTCCATAGTATAACGATTGGCTAAAATGTTGTAGTATGATTTTGGGCTATAGGCTATTAGATAGTTAATGTTTTAATTAGTTATTAATTTTTAGGTTTAGTTAGGATTATCACTTAATTAGGAATATATTTCTTAAGATTTTAGCTTTATATCTCCATAAATAGGCAACTATCATAATAATAAGACATCACTATAATTACACATTCATTTAATAATTCAGACTTTTTTTTTGCTTTCGTTACAATTTTGTCATTGATCTAAATGATCATGCTTCATGATAAAGAAAAACTTTTATTAGATTCAGTTTTAATAATTTAAAAGGGTTAGAACATATTTATAATCATGTTATCACCATGAGCTAATAACAAATCCTAATTTTTTTAATTATTATCAAGACTAACTCAAATGACCTATTATAAATAATCTAAAAGGTATTTGCTGAATTTTGATTCAACAAATTATATTTATTTTCAATAGCTTCTGCAATTTTATTTTTTTATTCATTTTTAATTTTAGTGATCAAGCTTCCTTAATGAGAAAAACTCTTATTATACTCAGTTATAATATCTTAAATGGGTTAGAACCTATTTCCAGTCATGTTATCACTTTGAGCTTGTAAAAACTCTTTTGATTCTTTATCTTTGACTTTTGCTATTATTATGACTAATTCATAGGACTTTAATAAACAATTTAAAGGTACTTGTTGAGATTTTATTTGGCAAACATCTTTTGGCATAATCAATGGGACTGTTATATATTAGTATAGATGATAAAGAAAAAGTGTGAGAATATGGAGATCTTGAAAAATGAGAAATCTAGGAAGAAAAATAAGAAATCCAAGTAGGTACCTTGAGTTGTGTTGATATGAAGCTCTTAAAGGATGACGTTTCAAGAGATAATCATTTCATGTTCAAAGACTTGTTCAATTAGATGTCCCTAATGCTTATGTCAATCATTGAACGTAGTGAAGTAGCTCAAAGAGAATTGAATAAGATGTTGGAAGAAATTAATGTAAAGTTACATCATTTAGAGTACACTCTAGAAGGAAGACCAATTGTAGAGATTCTTAGACAAAGTTATAAAGGGCCAAGAGGATATTGAACTTGCAGTATGATAATGTTTAGGTTCTTAGAATAACAAGAGGGGTAAGTTATGAAGTGCAACAATTAAGGGTGTCAAAATGGGTTGGTGGGTCATATTTGTATCAACTTGACCCACTTTGATAGCATAATTAGAGTCAACATGAACATGACTCATTTGTTAATCATATCAAATATTTCAACCCTAACACGACACGAAAATTAAATGAGTTACATGAATATGACATGTGTACCCATTTATTTAAATGGATTGTATGAGTCATAAATTTCAACACGATCCATTCAACCTATATAACATTTATAATATATAAAAAATTAAAATAATAATTTAGCAATTTGGAAAATACAATTATAAAAATATTATTTTTATAAAAAACACTTATAATAAATGACTAATTTACTATTTAAAATTATAATAAATTAATGAATTTTTAATATACCGTGTCATGTCGTGTCGTGTTGTGTTGGGTTGGCACGACTCGTATAATTAAATGGATTATAAATGGGTACACGTGTCAAATCATAACACAATCTGGTTAAATTGTGTCATAAATAGGTTAACCTATGTAATATCCCGTGTTTTAAAAATATTTTTTTACACTGTACCGGGATATGCAGTGTTAATAATTTTTGTATATTATATGATATTTTTATGAGTTGTTATGTATTTAAAACCTATTTTAATTACTGTGTCTTATTTACAGTGCTTTACGTAAAATTTTCTCGGGACTTGCATTTTCGGGGAAATTTTCACGTAAATAATTTATTATTAATTATTTTATATATATTTTCGGACTTGCATGAACTCATACGTATTTTTAAAATACTAAATAAAGTCTATATGTGTAAATATTTATTTAATTAGGGTTTAATATATATTACCCTAATATTTTATTATTTATTTATTAATTTATTATTATTTAATTATTTTATTTATTATTAAATTATTAAAATTATTTTATTATTATTTTATTATTTTTTTTCTTTTTTCTTTTTTCTTTTTCTTTTCTTTCTTTTTTCTTTTTCTTTTTCTTCTTCTTCCTTCTTCCCCGTGCGCCCGACCACCCCTCACCACCATCTGTCACGTCGATCACCTATCGTCGGTGTGCCTCCCGGCTTGCCATCGTCGTTCCCAACCGTCCCCCGCCGCCAGCAGCTTCCTTCCCCGACGCCGGCGAGCTATTTCTGCCATTTTCGGCCGAAATCTTCTCCTCGTCGTTTCTTCCTCTTCCAGCCACCGTTTTTGACACCACCGGTCTCTTTCTTCTCCTTGAGCTCCGGTGAGTGTGATTCTAGCTTTGGTTTGAGCTTAAATGGTCTAGAATTGCTTAGGTTTCGAATTTTCAATTTCGGCCTATTAGGGTTTTTGATTTTTTTGAGCTTCTAATTGTTTGAGTCATGAAAACTCCCTTCACAAATGTTGATCCTAGTAGCTTAATCTACATTTATGAATTTTTTTGGAATTTTTGGAGATTTTTTGGATTTTTGGATATTTTTGAATATTTTAATATTATTTTCTAATTTTTGGAAATTAATTATTTAAATTATGAAATTGTGTTTTATGGTTAAATTAGGTGTTGAAATGAATTATAGGAATTTATTTGGAATTTTTATGAATTTCTAAGTATTTATTTTGAATTATTTGAGTTTATGTAATTTTGGGAAAATTAGGTTAAATGTGTTTTTATTTGAAATTAATTGGTTAATTGAGTTTAATTATTGATATTATTGATAAATATGTTAAGAAAATTAATTTTCGATAATTGTACAATTTTTGGTGAATTTTTGAAGTAATTTTAGTATATTTATATATATAGGGGTATTTTGGTAATTTTACCCTAAATTGGCTAAAAATGTAATTTAATTGGTTTTAATAGTTATTTAAGGTATAAAAATGATTTATACAGATTATTTGGTATTTTTAACTAATTAAAACTATTTTTCGCGAATTATTTTCAATTATATATATAATATACGATTTTTCTAATAAAATGAGTTTTTATCGGTTTTTACTGTGTTTAAAGGTTAATTATGTAATTTCTACTTATAAAATGAATTTCTATATTATAAGGGTATTTTTGGTATTTCTAGAATTATTCTGTGTTTGTGGACCCCAATCGGTAGATTGTAGTCTGGAGTCCGACCGAAGGGTTGTGGTTGAGTGTTGAGCTTGTTTTTCGAAGTGTATTTCCTTGCAGGGTCGGCTCTACTCTTTTGAGTAGAGAGATGTCCATTTTACAGGGGAGGTTCTACCGGATTTTCGATAGAATTCTCGTAAAACGTGATATCCGATCGAACCCTAATTTCTGATTCTGTGTTTAATACTCTAGACCGAATTCTAGGATTTCTATTAGGTTTATTCTGATGTCGATTATTTATTGCTTGTTTAGTTGCGCCGAGACCGAGGGCTAGTGGACCAGGCCCGTCGGACCCGTCTCGTGGAGCGCACTAGGTGAGTTACTATACTATATATATATATATGCTTAGGATGCATGATTTAGAAATATATATTTTATTTTGATTAAAATGCATAAATAATATGATTTGTATTTAAGTATATTTTTGGTATATATTAAATTATATGCATGTTTTGTAAACAAAATATATTTAAAATATTTTTAAATATATTTCTAGCTTAAGTTATAATTTGATTGAATTCATTTGACATATATATACTTGAAATATACCTGGTTTACTTTTGGTATATTTCCGGTATATATATGGTTTATGTTGTTATTTTATTGAACTTCATGCATCATTTATTTTTGTGAATGAATGATTTATATTATTAATGAAGGATATCAATAGAACGTGCTACCTCGTGGGCAGCACTAGGACCGAGTACGTACCGATACGCCTATAGTATTTAGGCTATATTACTAACTTATTTGTGGATATTGATTGAGTATGATTATTTGATGTGTGAGATATGGTTTGGAGGTGTGATTGCTGGAGCTCGGTTGACCAAGTGTCTCGGGGCCAATCACACTGGCAGTTAGACTGCTGAAGCTCGGTTGACTTAGTGTCTTGGGGCCAGTCTACTGTCCAAATGGATTAAGTGGATATATTTGGAATAAGTGAGCCTGTATGGCTAGAGTGTTGTTTAACACTATTTCCGAGGTTACGATATTCTAGGGTTCTATTTGATCCTTCATAAAAGATGATTTTCAGATAAAATATATACAAATGATTTTATTGCATCTGTGTGTAATTGCCTGTATATATATATTAGATATATACTGTTGACTGTATGCATTATCATTTAGTGTGTATGTATATATATTATAGTAATTCACTCAGTGAGGTCTGACTCCCCTCCGTTGACTATTTTTTTCAGGAGAGTCAACTTCTTCAGACCTCAGTAGCAGGTCGATACGCCGGATTTCTTTCGCTCCGGCTTCTTTGTGTAAATTATTTACTTGAGTCTTATTTTTATAATCTAGACACTGCAGTAGTTGTGAATTAAAATATGGGATTTCATGTATTTTATTTAAAGAGATGTATTATATTAAACTGGATTTGTATTAAAAGATTTATATATCTATGAGATGAGATTTAACTTAAATCAAGTTGGTGTATATACTATTGTGATATTTATGATTTTTATTTTCGCTGCATTATATATTGTTATTACTATGCATGTTTATTTTATTTTTAGGCTTGCTACGGGTTCCGGATTCGAAAGAATTCCCGTTCCCTAGCGCCGGTCATGGCCCCTGTTTTGGTTCGTGACAAAGTTGGTATCAGAGCGGAGTTCTGTGTCAAGGCTTAGTTATGTGAGTTGTGGCCCTAGTTTTAAAGTTGTGTTTTCTTTTGGTAACTACTGCAGTGTATTAGGTTCGAGTACGTCTTGATAAGTATTCCTTGCTTAGTTTTCAGTGTTATTCCTCCATTGTCTATTTTGTCTGAATCTTTCCATTTGTCTTTTCAGTATGAGGAGGCGAGCGCGTGTTGCTCCACCGGTCGTTGAGGCCAAGGATGATGAGTCTTTTCAGGATGAGGTTTTACCTCCTGAGCAGCCAGTTAGACGTAGAGGTCGTGGCAGAGGTAGACCTCGAGGAGCGGTAGGTCACCGTAGGCAGAGAGAGTTACAAGACGAGGAGCCTGTTGAGCCTGAATTTGATATTCCTATTCCTCCAGTTGTTTAGCCTGTTCAGCCTGCCTATCAGCAGGGTATGTCTGACCCTGAGGCAGCTTTGTTCTATGCCCGAGTTGGCAGGATTGCCTTTGATGGTACTTCCGATCCGTTAGATTTTCTGCATGCGATATAGACTAGGACTCGGACTGCTCACACCGAGTACCAGCGGATTATGATCGTTGAGTTGTCTGTCGAGGGACCAGCTCTAGATTGGTTTATTTAGATGATCCAGCCTTATATGATGACGATGACCTGGGCTCAGTTTCGAGAGCGATTTATGAGGAGATTCTGTCCAGAGCCTCTTCATTTGAGCTATCGTCTTCGTCTGACCAGTATTTCTCGTGGAGATCGATCTATAGAGGAGTACACCCGAGAGTTTCTTCGTCTGGGTAGATATGCTGAGGATCTGATGCGAGATCAGTATTTCGCAGTCACTACATATGTTACTGGTTTGGGTTCTGCTTTTGTTGGTATGCCTACAACAGGCCTTACTCTGGAGTCTGTGATCGAGTTAGCCAAGGAGATTGAGCTGAGGTTAGTTAGGCAGGGAGCGATGCCTGATTATTACCAGCTAGGAGTTCAGTCGAGTGGATTGCAGGCTACTCCGTATTCGATTTTTCATGTTGGATCGAGTAGTCAGAAACGAGGTCCGACTCAGCAGAGTCAGAGATAGCAGCAGCAAGTGCATCGGAGCAGTAGACATGGCCGTGGAGGTCAGCGTAGATCGTTCAGATTCGGGTCAGGTGCTTCGAGCAGCAGCAGTGGTCGTAGTTCTGGATCAGCGGCCAGTGTTTGTCAGACTTGTGGTAGAGTCCATCAGGGACCGTGTTATCTGACACCACTGACATGCTTTAGATGCGGGCAGACAGGACATTTTGCCAGATCGTGTCCTTATTCTGGGTATCAGCAGCCGCAGATTCCACGATTCCCACAGTAGTCGATTGCTAGTACTGCACCCGTGCCATTTCAATTACCACCAGCCCAGCATCAGAGTTCCACTCAGTTTGTTCCACAGCAGAGTCATGGTAGAGGTACTAGAGGAGGTGCCAGAGGTGTTGGCCAGGCTTCTACCAGTCAGTAGGGAGGTCGAGGTCAGGCCAGAGTCTTCCATCTTACTCAGCAGGATGCTCAGGCATCTAATGCAGTCATGGCAGGTATTTTTTCTGTTTGTTACCTAGATGCATGGGTTTTGTTTGATCTGGGTGCCACACATTCATTCATTTCTCCTATTTTTGCTTCTAAATCTTGTTGGCAAGCTTCGAGGATGGCTTTTCCTTTATCTGTTGCCACTCCTCTGAGCGATTCTTTAGACACCGATATTGTTCTTTTTGGTTGTCCAGTTCTCATGGGAGATAGAGAATTACCCGTTGATTTGATATTGTTGGATGTGATGGAGTTTGATGTTATTTTGGGAATGGATTGGTTGTCTCAGCACTTTGCCGTGGTAGATTGCAAGAATAAGGAGGTGACTTTTAGAATTCCTGGTGAAGAAGATTTTAAGTTTGTTGGCTAGGAAGTTGTTGAGGAAAGGTTGTCAGGGATATTTGGCATTGGTCAGGGATACGTCAGTGGAGAAGTTATTACTCACAGATGTTCCTATTGCTTGTGAGTTTCCTAATGTTTTTCCCGAGGAGTTGCCAGGTTTACCACCTCACAGAGAGATTGAGTTCTGTATAGATGTGGTTCCAGGTACTACTCCTATATCTATGCCACCCTATCGAATGGCTCCTGCAGAGTTGAAAGAGTTGAAGGAACAGTTGCAAGAGTTGTTGGATAAAGGTTTCATTAGACCTAGTGTTTCTCCTTGGGGTGCAACAGTCTTGTTTATGAAGAAGAAGGATGGTACCTTGAGATTGTGCATTGACTACCGAGAGCTAAATAAGGTGACAGTAAAGAACAAGTATCCTCTCCCGAGGATAGATGATTTGTTTGATCAGCTACAGGGTGCACAGTTCTTTTCCAAGGTTGACTTGAGGTCGGGTTATCATCAGTTGCGGATCAGTGAATCTGATATTCCTAAGACAGCGCTCCGCACTAGATATGGCCATTATGAGTTTCTGGTGATGTCTTTTGGTTTGACTAATGCACCAGCAGCTTTTATGGATTTGATGAACAGGGTATTCAGACCGTATGTGGATCAGTTTATAGTAGTCTTCATTGATGATATACTGGTATATTCAAGGAGTATGAAGGAGCATGTATATCATTTGAGGATTGTACTACAGACACTGAGAGATCATCAGCTTTATGCTAAATTCTCGAAGTGTGATTTTTGGATGGAGAGTGTTTCTTTTCTTGGACACATGGTGTCTAAAGAAGGTATTCAGGTTGATCCACAGAAGATTGAGGCAGTATCTGAGTGGCCTAGACCTACTTCTGTCACAGAGATTCGGAGTTTTCTAGGTTTAGCCGGGTACTATAGGCAGTTTATGCAGGATTTTTCCAGGATTGCAGCCCCTATGACTCGCTTGACTCAGAAGAATGTTAGATTCGAGTGGTCAGAAGCTTATGAGAACAGTTTTCAGTTGTTGAAGGAGAAGTTGACCACAGCGCCAGTATTAGCTTTGCCTAATAGTGTGGATAAGTTCACAGTTTACTATGATGCCTCTAGAATTGGTCTTGGTTGTGTGCTGATGCAGAATGGAAGGGTGATAGCCTATGCTTCGAGGCAGTTGAAGAAGCATGAGCAGAACTATCCTACACATGACCTTGAGATGGCTGCAGTGATCTTTGCTTTGAAGATCTGGAGACATTATCTGTACAGGGTGACTTGTGAGATATTTACTGATCACAAGAGCCTTAAGTACATTTTTCAGCAGCGAGATCTGAATTTGAGGCAGAGAAGATGGTTGGAATTGTTGAAGGATTATGATTGCGAGATCTTATATCATCCGGGTAAAGCTAATGTGGTAGCAGATGCCTTGAGTAAGAAGTCCTCAGGCAGTCTTGCTCACATCAGTGTTAAGAGGAGACCATTGATCCAGGAGTTGCATTTGATGGTGGATCAAGGTCTGATGATGAAGATTAGTAGATCAGGTGGACTGCTAGCTCAGTTTAAAGTGCGATATGTACTGAGGGATAAGATTAAAGCAGCTCAGAGCCGAGATCTTATTCTGGAAGAGCTTGCAGAGAATGTCAGAGCAGGGAAGTTCACTGATTTCACACTTGATGATGATGGTGTGTTGTGGATCAGTGGTAGATTGTGCGTTCCCGATGAGGATGACTTGAGGGAAGAGATTTTAGAGGAAGCACATTCTACAGCCTACAGCGTACATCCAGGTGTTACTAAGATGTACCACAGTATCAGAGACTTATACTGGTGGGATGGATTGAAGAAAGATGTCGCTGATTATGTTGCTAAGTGTTTGACGTGTCAGCAAGTGAAAGACGAATATCAAAAGCCTTCTGGGAAGCTTCAGCCTCTTCTTATTCCCGAGTGAAAGTGGGAAAGGATAGCTATGGATTTTGTGGTCGGTTTACCTCGTTCGAAGGATGGATACAATTCTATCTGGGTGATTGTAGACAGATTGACGAAGTCTGCACATTTCTTGCCAGTGAAAGCCACATATTCTGTAGCTAGATTGGCAAAGTTGTACGTGAAGCATATTGTGTGCCTTCATGGAGTACCTGTGTCCATTGTGTCAGATAGAGGTTCGGTGTTTACTTCTCATTTTTGGCAGAAGTTGCAGGAAGCGATGGGCACTAGGTTGGATTTTAGTACTACTTTTCATCCTCAGATAGATGGCCAGCCTGAGAGGACGATCCAGACACTAGAATATATGTTGAGGATGTGTGTTTTGGATTTGGGAGGTAGCTGGGATGATCATTTGTTGCTTGTTGAGTTTGCATATAATAACAGCTACCATAGCAGTATTGGCATGGCACCGTACGAGGCGTTATATGGAAGGAAGTGTAGATCCCCTTTGAGTTGGGATGAGATTGGTGAGAGAGCTTTGACTGGACCTGAGATGGTTCAGGATGTTGCAGAGAAAGTCATCGTGATTAAGCGAAGATTAGAGACCGCAGTTAGCAGACATAAGAGTTATGCGGATCCTAGGCACAGAGATGTGGAGTTTCAGGTTGGAGATTTTGTTTTTCTGAAAGTATCTCCGATGAAGGGTGTGATGAGATTTGGCAGGAAGGGTAAGTTAGCACCGAGATATATTGGACCGTTTGAGATTCTGGAGAGAGTTGGCACTGTTGCATATCGGTTGGATTTGCCTCCGAGTATGTCACAGGTGCATCCAGTATTTCATATCTCGATGTTGAGGAAGTATATCTCAGACCCTTCACACGTGTTGCAGCCAAACAGTGTAGAACTGAGTGAAGATTTGACATTTGTGGAAGAACTGTGGCGATCGTTGATTTTCAAGTTCAACAGTTGCGATCGAAGCAGATTCCGATGGTCAAGGTTCTATGGCGTAGCGATAGAGTTGAGGAGCATACGTAGGAGATTGAAGCTGAGATGCGAGCTTCTTACCCGTATCTCTTTCCTTCTTGATCTTGTTTTCTGGAATTCGAGGATGAATTCTTGTAAGAGGGGAAGACTGTAATATCCCGTGTTTTTAAAATATTTTTTTACACTGTACCGGGATATGCAGTGTTAATAATTTCTGTATATTATATGATATTTTTATGAGTTGTTATGTATTTAAAACCTATTTTAATTAATGTGTCTTATTTACAGTGCTTTACGTAAAATTTTCCCGGGACTTGCATTTTCGGGGAAATTTTCACGTAAATAATTTATTATTAATTATTTTATATATATTTTCGAACTTGCATGAACTCATACGTATTTTTAAAATACTAAATAAAGCCTATGTGTGTAAATATTTATTTAATTAGGGTTTAATATATATTACCCTAATATTTTATTATTTATTTATTAATTTATTATTATTTAATTATTTTATTTATTATTAAATTATTAAAATTATTTTTTTATTATTTTATTATTTTATTATTTTTTTCTTTTTCTTTTTTCTTTTTTCTTTTTTCTTTTTCTTTTCTTTTTCTTTCTTTTTCTTTTCTTTCTTTTTCCTTTTTCTTCTTCTTCTTCTTCCTTCTTCCCCGTGCGCCCGACCACCCCTCACCACCGTCTGTCACGCCGATCACCTACCGTCAGTGTGCCTCCCGGCTTGCCACCATCGTTCCCAGCCGTCCCCCGCCGCCAGCAGCTTCCTTCCCCGGCGCCGGCGAGCTATTTCTGCCATTTTCGATCGAAATCTTCTCCTCGTCGTTTCTTCCTCTTTCGGTCATCGTTTTTGACACCGCCGGTCTCTTTCTTCTCCTTGAGCTCCAGTGAGTGTGATTCTAGCTTTGGTTTGAGCTTAAATGGTTTAGAATTGCTTAGGTTTCGAATTTTCAATTTCGGCCTATTAGGGTTTTTGATTTTTTTGAGCTCTGAATTGATTGATTCATGAAAAATCCCTTCACAAATGTTGATCCTAGTAGCTTAATCTACATGTATGAATTTTTATGGAATTTTTGGAGATTTTTTGGATTTTTGGGTATTTTTGAATATTTTAATATTATTTTCTAATTTTTGGAAATTAATTATTTAAATTATGAAATTGTGTTTTATGGTTAAATTAGGTGTTGAAATGAATTATAGGAATTTATTTGGAATTTTTATGAATTTCTAAGTATTTATTTTGAATTATTTGAGTTTATGTAATTTTGGGAAAATTAGGTTAAATGTGTTTTTATTTGAAATTAATTGGTTAATTGAGTTTAATTATTGATATTATTGATAAATATGTTGAGAAAATTAATTTTGGATAATTGTATAATATTTGGTGAATTTTTGAAGTAATTTTAGTATATTTATATATATAGGGGTATTTTGGTAATTTTACCCTAAATTGGCTAAAAATGTAATTTAATTGGTTTTAATAGTTATTTAAGGTATAAAAATGATTTCTACAAATTATTTGGTATTTTTAACTAATTAAAACTATTTTTCGTGAATTATTTTCAATTATATATATAATATACGGTTTTTCTAATAAAATGAGTTTTTATTGATTTTTACTGTGTTTAAAGGTTAATTATGTAATTTCTACTTATAAAATGAATTTCTATGTTATAAGGGTATTTTTGGTATTTCTGAAATTATTCTGTGTTTGTGGACCCCGGTCGGTAGATTATAGTTTGGAGTCCGACCGAGGGGTTGTGGTTGAGCATTGAGCTTGTTTTTCGAAGTGTATTTCCTTGCAGGGTTGGCTCTACTCTTTTGAGTAGAGAGATGTCCATTTTACAGGGGAGGTTCTGTCGGATTTTCGATAGAATTCTCGTAAAATGTGATATCCGGTCGAACCCTAATTTCTGATTCTGTGTTTAATACTCTAGACCGAATTCTAGGATTTCTATTAGGTTTATTCTGATGTCGATTATTTATTGCTTGTTTAGTTGCGCCGAGACCGAGGGCTAGTGGACCAGGCCCGTCGGACCCGTCTCGTGGAGCGCACTAGGTGAGTTACTATACTATATATATATGCTTAGGATGCATGATTTAGAAATATATATTTTATTTCGATTAAAATGCATAAATAATATGATTTGTATTTAAGTATATTTTTGGTATATATTAAATTATATGCATGTTTTGTAAATAAAATATATTTAAAATGTTTTTAAATATATTTCTAGCTTAAGTTATAATTTGATTGAATTCATTTGACATATTTACTCGAAATATACCTGGTTTACTTTTGGTATATTTTCGGTATATATATGGTTTATGTTGTTATTTTATTGAACTTCATGCATCATTTATTTTTGTGAATGAATGATTTATATTATTAATGAAGGATATCAATAGAACGTGCTACCTCGTGGGCAGCACTAGGACCGAGTACGTACCGGTACGCCTATAGTATTTAGGCTATATTACTAACTTATTTGTGGATATTGATTGAGTATGATTATTTGATGTGTGAGATATGGTTTGGAGCTGTGATTGCTGGAGCTCGGTTGACCAAGTGTCTCGGGGCCAATCACATTGGCAGTTAGACTGCTGAAGCTCGGTTGACTTAGTGCCTCGGGGCCAGTCTACTGTCCAAATGGATTAAGTGGATATATTTGGAATAAGTGAGCCTGTATGGCTAGAGTGTTGTTTAACACTATTTCCGAGGTTGCGATATTCTAGGGTTCTATTTGATCCTTCATAAAAGATGATTTTCAGATAAAATATATAAAAATGATTTTATTGCATCTGTGTGTAATTGCCTGTATATATATATTAGATATATACTATTGATTGTATGCATTATCATTTAGTGTGTATGTATATATATTATAGTAATTCACTCAGTGAGGTCTGACTCCCCTCCGTTGACTATTTTTTTCAGGAGAGTCAACTTCTTCAGACCTCAGTAGCAGGTCGATATGCCGGATTTCTTCCGCCCTGGCTTCTTTATGTAAATTATTTACTTGAGTCTTATTTTTATAATCTAGACACTGCAGTAGTTGTGAATTAAAATGTGGGATTTCATGTATTTTATTTAAAGAGATGTATTATATTGAAATTGGATTTGTATTAAAAGATTTATATATCTATGAGATGAGATTTAACTTAAATCCAGTTGGTGTATATACTATTGTGATATTTATGATTTTTATTTCCGCTGCATTATATATTGTTATTACTATGCATGTTTATTTTATTTTTAGGCTTGTTACGGGTTCCGGATTCGAAAGAATTCCCGTTCCCTAGCGCCGGTCATGGCCCCTGTTTTGGGTCGTGACAACCTATTTTTGGCACGAGCTCATTTAACCTTAACCTTAATTCACTAATTTTTCATGTTAGGTGAATTGTGTTCGTGTGTTAATATCTATTTTGACACTCCTAGTGCAATGGATTAGTAAAAATTCTTTAAAATTAGGTACTATCATTACCTTTAATCAGTATAGTTAAGTACAAAAACAAGGGGCACCTATTGATCTTGATGAGATGAATTGGACTTCATTACCTTATCAATAAAAATTTAGACCTCTTAAGATTGATCAATCATTTTAGTCAAGGTAAGGTGATAAAATCGGGGGGCACTTATTGATCTTTAAATGAATCCAAATAAGGGATTTTAAATGGATTCACCACCTTAAAAATATCAATTTAGGCCACTTAAGATTGATCAAGATTTTTTACTTTAGAAAAAGTTAGTATTAGTTTAAGACTTATTCTTAGACTAATGAGTCAGTCTTGCCTTGAAGTAGGAGTTCAAACTGAGATAACTAAAGAGGTAGTCATATTCCCATATTATAGTGAAACCGTCCAACATCTAAAAAGAAAAGGAATTGAAGACTGATCTAATAAAATTTGGTTATGTTAAGACATTTAAACTAAGAGCTTCAAAAGAGTGGCATGCACACAAGCCCAAACTCAAAATTTTTAAGAAGTTGCATACCAAAAGTCATAAAAGGGACCTCAAGTTGCAAGTAATAGGAAAAGGAATAAAGAATCAAGTAGCTATGACTAATATCTTAATATAATGCAAAAGGGCATAACCAATAAGATGAAAAAAGAAGTGGGACCTTTTGAAAAATTCATCTTTAACTTTAATGTGAGCAAGAGGACAATATACAAAGGTGATCAAAGTGCAACGTGAAAGGTACAATGCTAGCCTGCAAAATTAGTTCATGGTCAATTAAAAAAGAATTCATAGGCCAAGTTAAATTGGCCTTAAAAGGTTTCAAAGTTAAAAATTTCATAAGAAAGTTATATTAATTGGTGTGTGTGTGTGTGTGTGTGTCCAACACCAATAAAGAGAAGAAAGGATGGGATTGGTCATTACATGTGAAGTGGAAGTTGTTGAAAAAGGAAGTCATGAATGAATGTCAATTGACCATTGCAAGATTATGTATATGGCCATGAGGGTGGTAAAATAATGGTGTTAATGGCATAAAATTTGTATCGACCATATTAATGTAAAAAACTAGAGGCTTATGAGGTAAGGAACTTAGCCATATATACATATATAAAATAAAAAGAGGTCACTTAAATAAAGAAAATAATTATGCACAAACAGTGCATTTGGTCATAAAGAAGTTTGTAATTGACCAATGATATTTTTATTAGTCGTAAGATTTTTTTTCTAAAAATAAAAAGTACAATAGTCATGTATGAAGTGGCATGTTAGTGGAGAAATGAATATATGACCAATTAAAAAAAAGGCATGAAAGCATTAGTGTGATAAAGAATATCAAAGGCCATAGTTTATATCATCGTTCAAGAAAATAAACAAAACAAAGCAGGCTGAATGAGTTTAGATTTGGTTGGTTTTATAAAAAAAAAAGTCATAAGTTGGTGGAAGTGGTGTTAATCGGTCATAAAAAGGATCATAAAGAGTGCAATGTATGATGTGTAAGTGCTAACTAGCCAGACTAGAAAACAAGGGATACTAAATCAATAAAATCCCATTAAAAATCAATAAAATAAGTCATGATTACGTAGTTTTTGTGGTTATTGATAATATTTTGGCTTATTATTTATTAATCGATCAAGAGCAATACATACTTGGTTAACATGTCCAAGCCATTAAAGGTTCATTTTTAATTATTTTGACTGATTGAAAATTAATTTATATAAATTGATAGTTCAAGAAAAATATTTAGACCATTTTATATGGGCATAATCTTCATTTATAGTCGATCTTCAAGCCAAATCATGTGGCACATTGTTTACAAATGTCTAAATATTTTTGTGTGTATTAATTGAGCCCAAAATGTTATAGCATAATTTTAGGCTATGGGCCTATTAGGTAGTTCTAGGTTTTAATTTGTTATTAGTTTCCTGGTTTAATTAGAGTTATCATTTAACTAGGAAAACAATTCTTAGGCTTTTAATCTTGTAGATCTATAAATAGGCATATATGATAATAATAATTAGATATCTCAACATATTTATTAAACAATTTAGACTTATTCTGTCTTTACACCTGTTTTAATTTTATCATTAATCCCGATGAAGAAAAACTCTTATTAGATTAAGTTCTAATAAGTTAAAAGGGTTAGAATTTATTTCTAGTCTTGTTATTACCATAAGCTAAAAATAAATCCCAATTTTCTTTATTTACGCTTTTGCTATTACCGTGACTTGCTTATAGGACATATTAGAGACAATCTAAAAGGTATTTTGTCAAACTTTGATTTAACAAATTAGACTTATTTTTTGCAGCTTCTGCAATTTTATCACTTTTATTCATCTTTGATCCCGGTGATCAAGCTTCCCCGAGGAAGACAACTAAAAAAGCCTTAAAAGGGGTAAATAAGACTAAAATGAAATTAAAAGAGACTAAGAGTTTAGTAAGAGATTAAGAAGATAGACACAAGGATTTAAAGAGTTTATTTCCTCAAATTAAACCTACATCTCCACCTAACTTCTTCTAAGTTAGGATTTTCAATATGAACTTAAATATATTCATTAGATTGAATTAACAAATTGAGTTTTAAGGCTTAACTCAAATATATTATAATCCTTGAATTTTTCTTAGCTTAACTCAAAACAATAACCAAATCCTAAGTGTTTTAATGGTTCACACTTCAATCGATTACTGTAGATTAGATCCTCATTTCCCTTTACAACCTAAGAAAGAGATGAAGAAGACCTAACATTAGAACACACAATCCATACTCAAGAATTTAACGAAATATTGAAAAGACAATGAAGAGCTTTAAGTATTTAATAAATTTTAAGAGAAAAAAATTTATTTAATAACTATCTAACTCTTAATTAAAGTTTTATAAAGAGTATTTATAGAGATCAAATTCCAACAATTTGAGAGCATTTATTTTATCCTTAACCTTCTTTACCTTCATTAATTAAATATTTGGCTTGTTATAGAGAGAAGACTGCTCATAATCATTAGGAATGAAAAACTAGTAGTTGGGGACCTTGTCTATTTGTTGGGGTTGATAAAGGCATACCTCGCGATCATGACACAGTGATTATGATTGTAAGTGGGTGCCTCAATATCCGAAGCAGGGATTGTGAGGGGCTCAGACTTCTTCCTTCCTTAGGTTGCCTTTCATCACAATTAGGATTAAAAGGTCATGATCGGGACTAGACTCCTCCTGATTGTAAAGGGTATAAAATTTGGACTTATTGTGGCTTGTTACAGGCTTAGCTCATGAGGTTGAGTTACAATCATGATTTGGGCTCGTGAGCGGTAGTTTAAGGCTTGAAATTGGCTCAGACTTCTTCCTTCTTCTAGTTTCCTTTTATCACAATTTGGGATTAAAATGTCATGATTGGGACTAAAGTCCTCACAATTATGAAGGGGTATAGAATTTGGACTTATTATGGCTTTTTACAGGCTTCAATCCATGAGGTTGAGTCATAGTCAGACTTGGGCTCATGAGTGGTAGTTTGAGGCTTGAAACTCCATCAATTAACCTCCATTAGTTTTCTTTTGATTTATAACTCTTGGTAAGACTCTAATGGGCATTAATTGAGAGGGTTTTAAACATGGTTTCAAATAATGTAACGACATGTATTTTTAGATTTTTATGGTTTCATGATGTTATTATTGTTGTATAATGGTTGGAAGTAAATATATATGTAACAGTCATTACAGCTATTATTTATTGGTCATGGTCGTTACCCACCATGACAAACCATAAAGTAATAGTTATATAAGTTAGGGGTGCACAAAAATTAACCAAACCGACTAAACCAAATTGATCTAAACAATTCAAACTGAAAATGGTCATTTATAGTGGTTAATAATTGGGTAATGGTTTGAAAATTGTTTTAAACCAAATTTTTTGTTTGGTTTGTAGTTTATAAAAATAAAAATCAAACGAACCAAACCAAACCAATAGTATTATTATAATTATTATTATTATTATTATTATTATCATCATCATCATCATCATATCATTACTAATAGGTGCAAACCATTGGACTAAACTTATTATCAATCTCATGGTAATTTTTTATCCAAGTGTTGGAGAAAGTTATAGTGATAGTTCTGATTCTATTGCCAATTATTAATATGATTATGATATTGGTAGTTTTGAATCAAGTTATTGAAAATTCTTTAAAGGCGAGTGAATAAGGCTATTAAATAAAAATAGGAAATTAAAAGAATTCTTTACAAGAATTAAAGGAATGTTGAGAAGGAAGAATGATAAACACAAGAATTTAAGGAGTTCAGATTCTTAACAATCCTACGTCTCCCATATATCTTATCCCCAAGTTAGGATTTTTAATCCCTATAATCTTATTCATAAGATTTAAGGTTACATAAGAGTTTGAGGCTACATAAGAGTTTGAGGCTCCCACTCTTTAACCTTACAACTTAACTTTTTTATAATGCTCACTCAAAAACCCAAATCCCTAAGTGTTTCAATGGCAAACACTTAAACCAATTCCACTAGAATAGAATCTCACTTCTTAATTTCTTAATCCTAGAAATAGAAGAATAACAATATCTATTCTAACACTCACAAACTATTATAAGAGTTATACAAATATTAAAACAAAATTGAAGAGAGTTTTAAGAGCTTAATTTAATGCTTAAGAGAGTATAATGAGTAAAAAAATTTCTTAAAACTTCAATTGAACACTATAGAGTGTTTATATAGACAAAAACTAAAAAAAATATGGGCTATTAGATGTATTAAACATGTCTTTAACATCTCTTATTGATTTTTTAATCATCTTGGACTTATTTCTATCAGAATGCTGCTCATGATTGTGAGGAGCAAGTTCTGGCTCATGAGGAGTGAAATACTAGTAGTTACATTTCAAAAATGACTATTTGAAGCTATCATGATTGCCTTCACGAGATGCTCACAAGATGAATAGTGCTCATAAATAGTGCTCATGAGCGACATTGTCCTTTTGCTAAATTTTGCTCTCATAAGCTTCTACTCGTGAGGAGACACCTGTAAGTCCAAAAATGTCTCTTTTTAACACATAAAAACTCTAAATACTTTAGGTATAAGATTGAGATATTATATTCATCAAAATACAATATAATGGCGGTATTTCATATTTCTGGACTTGAACTAATAATTTTGATACAAAATAAGTTCCAACACACTTAAATCAAAGTATTAAAGTCTAAATTATTTGTCAAAGTTCAAAATTAGGAGTTTGATCATGCAAACAATAATCTCCCCCCTTTTGGCTTTGACAACCAATTGTGATAAAAATAAATGATAATTGTGTGCGAGTGCCAAACAATTAACATAAATAAATATATGTTATATAAAATAGCTCCCCCTTTCAAATTGAATAGATGCAATATATGAAAATATTTTCCTCCCTCATAATATATGCATAAATTCAAAAAATATCTGATGTATCAGAGTAAAAATAAAAAGAATTATCATAGCGTATATATAAGGATGACATAACATGTTTCTTAAAAAATATTAAATAATCATAAAGGAGATGATTAAAAAAAATGATACAAATGGTTAAAATTTTCTCCTTTATATAAATATATTTCTTTATTTCTCTCATTTTGAGACATAATAAGAAATATAAATTTAATATTTTATTCCCTTTTGTTTAAAAATAAAAACAACATAAAATTTAACATTAGGGACAAAAAGAAATATGACCTAACATGACAAATGTGTTAAAAATATAAAAATATGATAAAATGATCATTTAAATAAATGTTAGGCAATATGAAGGAAATAATTTCAAACATATTTAAATAAATAAAACTAGTAGTACTACAATGCATGTAGTACTACCCAAATGCATCATAAACATAGTATATATAACACTTAATTGAAAATTAACAAACTTAACTATCATATGATCATATAAAACTTAGCTAGCTAACATAACATACATGATCATGTAGCACTTAGCATTTCACAAACATAGTTTCTTCTCCCCTTTCGTCAAAGACAAAAAGAAATGAGAGAGATATAAAAGGAAATGAACCTAAAGGAACCAAAAATCCTAGAGGAATGAAAAGACCAAGAAGCAAAATAATGAAAATAAAGATAAACCCAAATCTTTATAAAATATATGTCATACATAAACAAAGTAAGCAAAACAAGGTCTTTTATCACATATGATAAAAGTAGCCACACTTTCAATGTTACTTATGCATGCATAAACCTAAAATATGTTAAACAAATTTCTCCCCCTATTTCAAAAAGTTATATCATTTATACATATACACTAACCAAATACATAAGGAAACTTAGTTATTTCTCCTCCTTTGCCAAAATGCAAAAGGAAATTTAATAAAATATAAATTGCATTAATGAAAAGGATAGAGTTACAATGACATTAAAAATATCAATTGTAAAAAGAAAAGACATGACATAGACTAACATTCCAAGGTTTTAACAAACTACAAAATAAATAGTAAATAAACCAAAACATAAACTTATAAAAAACACATAAAATCGAGTTTTATGGACGAGGATGGTTTTAAGTGCATTGTATGATATGATGAGCTACAATTAATGAATGTCATACTCATATGGTCCATCCTATGTTCAAAAAGATTAAGCCCTTATTCATGAAATACACACAAAATTGAATGAATCCACACAAATCCTAATAAAAAAAATTAATTATAAATGATTAAAATTAATGCAAAGATCATGCAAATGGGAAATACAATATATCATATATATAAAGTAAATATTCTAAAGGAAATACTTTTAAAACAAATATATACATGATGTCAAAAATAATTTTTTCTTAATCTGTAAACCTAAAGAAGTATTAGAAATGAAAAACAAACCAAAAGTATAAATCACTGAAATCATGTTTAAATAGAGTTTAAGAAAAGATTTTAAATATGAAAAATAAACCAAAGAACATGCTTATACAAGAATCCAACCATCAATTCTTCAATTTAATAAGTGATCAAGACACAAGCTTGAGCCATTAATCATACCAAGCTCGTGCTTAATAAATTTTCATCTTTCCTCATAAAGAGGCTTAGTGAAGATGTCTGCTAATTAATGATTTGTATGAATAGATTCAAGAAAGATATCACCATTTTGCACATGATCTCTCAACAAATGATGTTTACTATCTATATGCTTAATTCTTGAATGTTGAATGGGATTCTTGCTAAGGTTAATAACACTTGTATTATCACATTTAATTGGAATGTCATTAATATCAATGCCATAGTCCAAAATTTTTTTTTTTACCATAAAATTTATATGCAATAATAAATAACCACCACATATTCTGCTTAAGCAGTAGACAAGGTAACCAAAACTTGTTTCCTGCTAAACCAAAAACCAAACATTGTCTGACAATTTTCAGAAGTGCTTTTTCTATCTAGTAAACTACTAACAAAGTCCACATCAAAATAACTAATTAAGTTAAAGGATGAACTCTTAGGATACCATAGTCCTAAAAGCATTGCACCATAAAGATATTTAAAAATCCTTTTAATAGCATTCAAATGAGATTCCTTAAAAATAGATTGAAACCTAACACATAAGCAAGCAACAAACTTAATATCCATTCTACTAGCAGTTAAATAAAGAAGGGATCTAATCATACCTCTAAATTTCTTTTCATCAACTGGTTTATTATTCTCGTCTTTGTTAAGTTTGGTGATAGTAATCATAGGAGTCTTGCTTGATTTAGCTCCATTTATACCAAACTTCTTAAGAATGTCCCTAGTGTATTTAGTTTAATTAATAAAAGTCCCATCTTTGCATTACTTAATTTGATGTCCAAGGAAGAATTTGAGTTTTCCCATTATACTCATCTTGAATTTTCATTGCATTAACTTAGAAAATTCCTCACATAATTAAAAATAATGTCATTAACATAAATTTTAACAATTAATAAATCATTGTTGGATTAGGAAAATCAAAAATTTCAAAAACCTGAAGGTTGCTCAATATACACCTCCTCTTTAATTAAACCATTTAAGAATGCACTTTTAACATCCATTTGGTAAAGTTCAAAATTCATGAATAATGCAAATGCAAGTAGCATCTAATAACTTCTAACCTTACAACGGGGGGGGGGGGGGGGGGGGGAAAGGTTTCATTATAATCAATGTCTTTCTCTTGATTATAACATTTAGCTACTAGTTTAACTTTGTTCTTAGTTATGACACCTTGTTCATTCATCTTATTTCTAAACACCCATTTGGTGCCTATAATAGGATGATGTTTAGGTCTAATAACCAAGGTCCAAACCTTATTTCTCTCAAATTGATTTAACTCTTTTTATATAGTAAGGACCCAAATTCATCACTCAATGCATCATCAACATTTTTAGGTTTAATTTGAGAAATAAAGGCTAAATTTATAATAGATTTAAGTTTAGACCTAGTAGTTACACCTTTTGTAGTGTCACCTATGATAAGGTTTTAAGGATAAGCTTTTGTCACGATCTAAACTAGGAGTCATGAACGGCGCTAGGAAACGGGAATTCTTTCGAATCCGGAACCCGTAGCAAGCCTTTAGAAATTAAAATCATGCAATAATTAAATAAAAGTATGACCAAATTAAAATTTTTCTGAATCAATATATAAAATAAATATTTCAAATCATTTTATAAATGAATACATATTCGTACAATGTTCAAATACAAATTCTCAGAGTATTTAATATCCAAACAAAATAATACACTTCCAATATAATAACACTACTACTGCAGTTTCTAGAATACAATTTAAAGTTCAGAATATACATTTGCATAAAAATAGTCGGGACTGAAGAACACCGGCGAGGAACTCTACAACTAAGGTCTGACGATATGGGATCTCCTGAAAAAATAATTGAGGGGAGGTCAGACCTCACTGAGTGAATTATTATACTATATATACATGCAAACTAAACCATAATAATCAGGCATTCTTATATATATATGTGTATATACACACATTTCACACGAATGTCAAACTTTGCTTTTATAAATATACTAAATGTAGAAAATGTTTGTTTTAATTCATGAAGGATCCATAAAACCTTAAATAATAACAACCTCAAACAATCCCATCATCACTCTAGCCATACAGGCTCACTTGATTCCAAATAGAACACTTATTCCAATCTGGACAGCAAACTGGCCCCGAGACACTAAGTCGATCGAGCTCCAGCAGTCTGGCTGTCAGTGTGATTGGCCCTGAGATACTTGGTCAACCGAGCTCTAGCAATCACACTATCTATCACCTCACATCTCAATCAACCCAATAGATCATTCAATTCACTTATGGACAGTAGACTAGCCCCAAGACATTAAGTCAATCGAGCTCCAGCAGTCTGACTGTCAGTGTGATTGGCCCCGCAATCACACTATCTAACATACCATTAATCTTAGTCAAATCAATTAAATCAATTATAATCACCCAATTTTAACTCTCACTCAATCCTTATCTATCGTACCGGTACATACACGGTCCTAGTGCTGCCCACTAGGAAGCACGTTCTATTGATATCCTTCACTTAGAATAAATCATTCATTCGGAAAATAATTAATATAGAACAATATTCATAATAGTAAAACCAACCATATATATATATATATACCAAAAATATACCCAGTATATTTCAGGTATATATATATATATATATATATATATATATATGTCAAATAAAATATGAAATAAACTAAATATAAATCATTAATATAGTTAAAAATAATTTAAATGAGTAACAATAATATAACATGCATTATCTTAAAAATATATTTAAATATGCAAAAGATATACTCTAAGTACACAAATCATTTAATAAAATATTTATGCATAAATATTCATTTAAATACGTGTTTGTGTTTAACATATATTCAAAAATATACTAAAAATAAACCTAATTATCTAGCATGCATATATCAAAAATAAACCCTAAATATACCACTAATGTGCTAGGTTTAATTTAATAATAAAACATTTATTTATTCGGAAATAAATAAAAAATATACCAAAAATAAACTTAAAAATAATTTAAGTGTAGGTTTATAATTTAACATGCAATTATTTAAGAATAAACCTAAAATCTACTAAAACTATACCTAAGGTATACTAATCATTTAATAAAAATATTATGTCTAAGTGTACATTTTAAAACATGTGTATATTACTCAAATGTATTAAACCTAAACCTAATTGTTTAATGTGCATATATCAAACTAACATGCATAATTATTTAATATGCATATATTAAACTAACATTCATAATTATTTAATATGCATATATATAAAAATGCAACCCTAGATATACCAAAAATATTATAATTTAAATCATTTTTAAAACATGCAATGAAAATTAAAAATTCTAAATAATGCACCCTATATGCAGTGCATATATATACAGTATAATAACTCATATGTTAGCGCTCCACGAGACAAACTCGGCGGACCTGATCCGTTAGGCCTCGGTCTCAGCGCAGCTAGATAAACAAATGATAACATGAAATCAGAATAAAGTTAACGAAAATTCTAAAGACTCGATCTAAAATTTTAGACACAGATTTATAATAGGAATTTGACCGGACATCACATTTTACGAGAATTCTACCAAAAATCCGGCAGAACCTCTCCTGTAAAACGGACATCTCTCTACTCAAAGAGTAGAGCCGATCCTGCAAAGAAATACACTTCGGAATAAACATAGAATTACAACCAAAATCCCACGGTCGGACTCCAAACTACAATTTACCGACCGAGGTTCACAATTCACAGAATATTTATAAAATACCGAAAATGCCCTTATGTAATAAAAATACATTTTATAAATCCAAATTATGTAATTAACCCTACAACATACTAAAAATCAATAAAAACTCATTTATTTAGAAAAATAGTATATTATATATAATTTGAAAATAATTTATGAAAAATAGTTTTAATTAGTTAAAAATACAAAAAATTTTCAGAAATCATTTTTATACCCTAAATAACTATTAAAACCAATTTAATAACATTTTTAACCAATTTAGTGTAAAATTACCAAAATACCCCTATATATATATTCACTATAAATTTTCAAAAATTCACCAAAAATTATATAATTACTCAAAAATTAATTTCTCAACATATAATTTAATAATATCAATAAATATACTCAATTTACCAATTTATTTCAATTAAACACATAATTAACCCTATTTTTCAAAATTACATAAAATTAATAATTCCAAATAAATACATAAAAATTCACAAAAATTACAAATAAATTTATATAATTCGTTTAAACTCCTATAATCACCATAAAACACAATTTCATAATTTAATTAATTAATTTTCGAAAATTAGAAAATAATAATAAAATAATAAAAAATTCACAAAAATTAAAATAAATTTCAAAAATTCTAAAAAAATTACAGCATGTATATTAAGCTTCCAGGAACAAAGTTTGTGAAGGAAGTTTTCATTAATCAATCAAATTGAAGCTAAAAAAAATTTGAAACCCAAAATGGTTGATTGAAGAAATTGAAACCTAAGCAATTCTAGACCAAATCAAGTGAAACAAAGCTTGGAATCACAGTCACCAGAGATCAAGGAGAAGATAGAGACTGACGGCATCAAATTTGGTGGCCGAAAAGTGCTTGGTCGGAGCTAAGTCGATGTTTGGCTCCTTGATGAAAATCCGGCCAAAACTCGCCGGAAAAGAGTGTTTCAGGTGGTGGAAATGGCTGGAGGTGGAGGAGGAAGACTGAGGGGCATAGTAACAACAAGAAAATCAGCTTGAAAGTGCTGGAAATGGTGGAAATGGCATTGGGAAGAAGAATATGCAAGAGGGGCAAAATCATAAATAAGGCAACTTTTATTTTTTTGTTTAAAAAAATCGTGTATATATGTGTATATATATATATCTACCTTATATATATTATAATAATATAATCCCATACACAAATAATACTCACCACACAAATATTTTAATATATTAATAATTTATACACTTAAAATTAATTAATACAAAAATTAAATAATAAAATTAAGGAAATTAATTAAACTCTAATTAATTTAAATAAATACACATATATACATTTTATTTTAGCACTTTAAAATTATATATGAGTTCATGAAAATTCATAAAACTAATCAAAATAAATAGTATTAAATTATTTACGTGTCAATTTTTCCGAAAATACAATTCCCGGGAAAATTTTACGTAAAGTGCTTAAAATAATATAAAATAATTAAAATTAGCTTTAAACAAACAACAAACTCATAAAATATCATAAATATATATACAAAAATTATTAACACTGCATATCCTGATGTAGTATAAAAATATTTAAAAATTCAGGATATTACAGCTTTCTTAAATTACAAATCCATTAGAAGTTCATCCTTCAAGGTAGGTTGCGATATTTCATTATTGTCCTTCTTGTTTGGACCTTCAAGTTTCAAAAGCTTACTAGCATTTTCTTCTTGAGTATCCATAATCTTTTCGTCACCTACAAGATTATTGTCACAACCCAAATAAGATTATTATATTATATATATATGCACCTCTTAATGTCATATGCAATCAATCATCAGTATATATAATAAATCTATACATGCATTTCACATAGATGCTAAAATCACTTTATATATATAATAAATACTGAAAAACATTTGTTATAGTGAAGGATCAAATAGAGCCCTAATTAATTGCAACCTCAATAAAAAATGTCTCTCTAGCCATACAAGATCACTTAATTCCAAATTAATTCTCTTATTCCATATTGGACAGTAGACTGGCCCAGAGACACTAAGTCAATCGAGTTCTAGCAATTTGACTGTCAGTGTGATTGGCCTCGAGACACTAGGTCAACCAAGCTCCAGCAACCACACTATTGAATCACATCAATCTCAAAATCAATCAATCAAATAAAAGTCACCCAAGTGATTCACAACTCAACTCTAAATCTATTGCACCGGTACGTACACGGTCCTAGTGCTACCCACTAGGTAGCACGTTCTATTGATATCCTTCAATTAAAATTAAACATACATATGGGAAAATAAATAATGCATATTTAAACATAATAATATTCATAATAATGAAAAAAACCATATATATATATAAAATATACTAAATATATTTCAAGTATATATATGCTACATAATCCAAAATCAACCATAAATATACCGAATATAAACCATGAATATACCAAAAATATCCTAAGTTTATATTGAAAAATATAACACGCATATATATTGGAATATACCAAAAATATACTAAAAATATACCTAACATATACTAAAACATTTAATAAAATAATTCATGAATAAATACATATTAAAACATGAATGTTCAAAACCATGCATCATATATGCGATGTATATATAAAATAATAACTCATAATGCTGCACTCCACGAGACTGGCTTGACGGGCCCGGTTCAATAGGCCTCGGTCTCGACGCAACTAGAAAAATAAAATAGTAATACAAATTAGAGTAAATCTAACTTATACTTCTAAAGAGACTCGATCTAGGAATATGAAACTCAAACAAAACATAAAATTTCAAAATCGACCTGATGTTACGTTTTACGAGAATTCTACCAAAAAATCGATAGAACCTCTTCTATAAAACGGACATCTCTCTACTAAAAGTAGAACTGATCCTGCAAGAAAATTACACTTCTAACACACAAGGCTCAACACCTCAGGTTGAGACCCTGAACTGCACAAATTCTCAATCGAGGTTCACAATCACTAAAAATCAATATAAAATAATAAATAGATTAAAAATTATTAAATTCCACAAATATCTATAAAATACCCAAATATAATATATTTAAACATTAAATCACTAAATACAATTATTTTCACAATAATTAAATAAATTCTCAAATAATAATATAATATTAATAAAAATTCAATTTTTCCATAATTCCACATATAATAGTAAAATTCACTTTTATATACTCAAATAACTTAATTATAAAATAAAAATAATTAAAATCAATTAAATCACCAAAATAATAAATAATATATTATTTGAATATAATTTTTGAAAATCAGTATTAATTAGTTAAAAATAGTAAATAATTTATAAAAATCATTTTAATACCCTATATAATTCTAAAATCATTTAAAACATATTATTTAACTATATTTTCAATAAAAACACACAATTAACCTATATATCCAAAAATCACATAATATTAATAATTTCTCAAAAAATATATAAATTCACCAAAAATTATTTTATAAGTTCTAAAATTAATATCTTAAATTAATAACACTAATTTAACCAAATTTCCATCCAAAATAATTAATTAGCATAATTATCAAAAATTCAATATTTTAATATTAAAATAATAAAAATTACCCATAATTCAAAAAAAAATAAACCAAAAATATATTTAGGAAGATTAATCTATACTAATCAACATTTCTAAAGTAAAAATTCATAAATCAAATAATAACATGTTTAAAAAAAATAAAAACCTAAAATGGACATAAACAAAAACTTAATAAATCTTAAAACCAAGTAAGATTGAGCTCAAATAAAGCTCAGAAATGAACTCATCGGTGCTCAAGGAATCTGGCAAACCCAAGAACATGAGCTCTCGTGGTCGGAAGCACCATCGACAACAATGGAAGCTCACCAGTGCTTTCACGGCTTCGCACAATTCTGGTGGCAACAAAGGCACACCAACAGTGACAAGAGAAAGAAGAGAAGATAAGGAAGTGATGGAGGTGAAGGGTGGCTGATGGTGGTGGCTCCAGCGTGGGTTGAAGGCTGCTGGGATTTTGCACAGAGAAGAAGAAAGAAAATAAAACAAGGAAAAAAAATGAAAGAAAATAAAACAAGGAAAAGAAAAAAAATGAAAGGGAAATGGGTTGGTCATATTTTTTGTCCCTATGCACAACTTTATATATATATATATATATATATATATATATATATATATATATATGTTACCCTAACTTTACACTTCTCACACACACACACATATATATATATACTACACATAAACACAACACAGTAACACACTAACATAATATAATAACAATAAAATAATAATAATAATAATAATAATAATAATAATAATAATAATAATAATAATAATAATAATAATAATAATAATAATAATAATGAGTTTGAATACTTTAAATAGTAAAACTCACAAATTAAATATTTCACATAAATAAAATATTCAGAATAAAATTAATGGATAATATACACAAATAATAATATATAAATAAAATTTAAAATTTTTATTAACACTGCATATCTCATAATAATTTTATTTTATTTAAAATACAGGGTCATTACAATCTCCCCTCCTTATAAGAATTCATCCTCCAATTCAAAGAAAAGAACAGAAACAAGAATTATTGAGGAAAGAGATAAGGGTAAGAAGCTTGCATCTCAGCTTTTGTTTTTCCCAAGTGTGCTCCTTTACGTTGTTGCTTCACCACAACACCTTGACCACCAGAATCTGCTTTGAACGCAACTGACGAACTTGATAATCAACAATTGTGATAGTTCCTCCTTAAATGTCAGGTCTTCATTCACTTTCACACTATCAGGCTGCAACACATGTGAAGGGTCTGAAATATACTTCCTCAGCATCGAGATATGGAACACTGGATGCACTTGAGACAAACTCGGAGGCAAAGTCAACCGATATGCAACCGTGCCCACTCTCTCCAGAATCTCAAACAATCCAATATATCTCGGTACTAGCTTACCTTTCTTGCCAAATCTCATCACACCTTTCATAGGAGACACTTTTAAAAACATATAGTCTCCAACCTGAAACTCTACATCTTTGCGTCTCGTACCCGCATAGCTCTTTTGTCTGCTAACTGCAGTCTCTAGTCTCCTTTTAATCACAACAACCTTCTTAGCCGCATCCTGAACCATCTCAGGTCCAGTCAACGCTCTCTCCCCATTCTCATCCCAACTCAGAAGGGATCTACACTTCCTTCCATATAAAACCTCATATGGTGCCATCCTAATATTGCTATGGTAGCTGTTATTATATTCAAACTCCATAAGCAACAAATGATCATCCCAGCTACCTCCCAGATCCAATACACAGATCCTCAACATATCTTCAAGTGTCTGGATCGTTCTCTCAGACTGACCATCTGTCTGAGGGTGAAAAGCAGTACTGAAATCAAGCCTAATGCCCATCGCTTCCTGCAACTTCTGCCAAAAATGAGAGGTAAACACTGAACCTCTATCAGATACAATGGATATAGGTATTCTGTAAAGGCACATAATATGCTTAACATATAGCTTCACCAATCTAGCTATGGAATAAATGGCTTTCACAGGAAAAAAAATGAGCAAACTTGGTAAACCTGTCCATCATCACCCAGATGGAATCGTATCCATCCTTAGAACAAGGTAAACCAACCAAAAAATCCATAGCAATTCTCTCCTATTTCCACTCAGGAAGAGGAAGTGGTTGAAGATTCCTAAAAGGCTCATGATGTTCCGCTTTCACCTGCTGACACGTCAAACACTTAGCTGTAAAATTAGCTACATCCTTCTTTAATCCATCCCACCAGTATAAGTCTTTGATATTGTGGTACATCTTAGTGACACCTAGATTTATGTTGTAGGTTGTATAATGTGCTTCTTTAAGGATCTCCTCTTTCAAATTATCCACATCAGGAATGCACAACCTACCACTGATCCATAAAACACCTTCATCATCGAGTGTGAAATTAGTGAACTTTCTAGCACGAATATTCTTTGAAAGCTCTACAAGAATAGGATCTCGGCCCTGAGCTGCCTTAATCCTATCTATTAGCACAGATCGAACTCTAAACTGAGCTAACAGTCCATCAGATATACTCATCTTCATCATCAGACCTTGATCCACTAACTGATGCAACTTTTGGATCAACGGTCTCCTTTCCATATTGATGTGAGCAAGATTACCTGAGGACTTCCTACTCAAGGCATATGCTATCACATTAGCCTTGCCTGGATGATAAAGAATCTCACAATCATAGTCCTTCAGGAGTTTTAACCATCTCCTCTGCCTCAGATTTAGATCTCTCTACTGAAAAATATACTTAAGGCTCTTGTGATATGTAAAAATCTCATAAGTCACCCCATATAGATAATGTCTCCAAATCTTAAGAGCAAAGATCACTGCAGCCATCTCTAGGTCGTGGGTAGGATAATTTTATTCATGCTTCTTTAAAAGCCTCGAAGCATAAGCTATCACCCTACCATTCTGCATCAACACACAACCTAAGCTAACTCTGGAGGCATCATAATACACATTGAACTTATCTACTCCATTAAGCAAAGCCAAAACTGGAGCTGTGGTCAACTTCTCCTTCAACAATTGGAAACTGTTCTCACAAGTATTTGACCACTCAAACTTCATATTCTTCTGAGTCAAGCGAGTAATAAGAGCTGCAATTCTAGAAAAATCCTACACAAATCTCCTATAATACCCAGCTAAACCCAGAAAACTATAAATCTCTATAACTGTATTTGGTCTAGGCCACTCAAACACTACCTCGATCTTCTGTGGATAAACCTGGATACCATGTTTAAACACCACATGTCCAAGGAATGTAACACTCTCCAACCAGAAGTCACACTTTGAGAATTTAGCATAAAGCTGAT